>JAMPIV010002601.1:0-152924 GCA_024509875.1 Oreohelix idahoensis | reverse complement strand
CTTCCACACAGGAAACCTGCTGATAGTATGGCCAGGAAATTCCTCGTACTGAAATCTCCAGGGTAAAAGAAGTAGAGGGAGATCAAAGATCACGTGGAGAAGAAAACAGGAGACAGACATGATTTAGATGACAAAGACTTTAAGGTGATGGCACAGGACAGGAAGACTTGGCATACGTTTTGGGAAACTTAAGGGAGATAATGTAAAACTGCTATTGGAAAAAACATCTTCAAAAACATAAATAATGGTCAAAGCAACCAAAAAGTGCTGCTAAGTAGAGCTAAAGACTCTCTTTCTGATGCATTGTGCCTACTTTTATGTTAGTACATGCACATGTTCCTTTTTCACAAGCGTTTTTGTACAGCACTGTCAGTGGTGAAGTAAAATGGTAGACTTGAAGGAGCGGCATGTCTACATCAAGTTTTCATTCAGTATCAGTCAGGATGGACTCATCCACTGGGATGGCTGCTGCTTTATTTCAGGGTCGTAGTTGCAAACCCAGCTTTCCTCACCACTGATGAACTTGGAATGGAAGTTTTGGTTGTTCCTGACCTGCTCTTGGAGTTTCCTGTGCATAGTCAGCCAGTGTTTTCTCTGGTCATGAGTCGACATGAGGGACTAATTTGGCAGTGATGCACCTCATGTTGAGTTCTCTGATACTTTGTTGACATGCACCATAGGATAGGTCAGTGATGATGCAGATGTTGTAGATGGTGCACCAAAGGTCCTCATGGATGTTGTTGCAAGATGGAAGTTAGATAAAAAAATAGAAGGGTGAAACCCAAAACGTCCCTTGTTTCCTGTGAACCGTTAATTTGTAAAACTGATTCAATACCATTTTATTTGTTTACATGTATGTGTGTGCGTGTATATATATATATATATATATATATATATATATATATATATATATATATATATATATATATATATATATATATATATATATATATATATATATATATACTTTTCGGATTTATCATATATATATATATATGTTCCCCTTCTACCGTGAGGTGTAGAGGTTTGGAAGAGAGAGCGCCAGACCATTCTATCAGCTGTCTTCTTCCTGGCCTGGTTCCATTCTAGTCCTCGGTCCTTCAAAGATTGTCTAATGTTGTCCTCCCAGCGGACTCTGGGTCGTCCTGGAGGTCTGGATCCCTGGCTCTTTGTTTCCCATGCTTGTCGTGGTAGCCGATCTTCTCCCATTCTGCAGACATGGCCAAACCATCTTAGTTGGGACTGTTCTATTTGGGTCTGCAGCGGATGGGATTTTAGGCCTTGACGGATCGTCTGGTTGCGGACCATGTCTCTTCTTGTTACTTCAACCACTTTCCTCAGATCCCTCATTTCTGAGGTTTGGATCTGGCTTTTGTGGGTTGTAGTCATTGCCCACGACTCGCATCCATATGTCAAGACTGGGACATAGGTGGAGCGGTATACAGCCATCTTCGTTTTCTTACCAACCTCTTTCTTGCTGAGGAATCCACGATTTATGGCCTGAAAAAGTCTCCCAGCCGCTGCTTTTCGAGTGGCCAACTCTTCTTTGATGCCTCCCTTTCGGTCTATAATAGCTCCGAGATATTTAAAGTGGTCGACCTGCTCCAGGACCTGTTCTCCCAACTTAATCTGATGTTTTCTTTCTTCTCGTGATATCACCATGGATTTTGTTTTAGAGCTGCTTATGACCATCCCTCTCTTCTCCAGCTCTTCCTTCCAGACTTGCAGGTTGGATTGGAGATGTGCCTCTGATTTAGCAATCAGGGCAACATCATCAGCAAATGCCAGCTCCGAAATATAGACCTGTCTCATCTTCCAGTACCCCACTGAATACTTTCTTGTTCTCTCCTTACATGCCTTGATGACATCGTCCATAAGGAGTATGAAGAGGTAAGGTGATAGGATATCACCTTGTCTTACACCAGTGGTGGTCCTGAACTCTTCTGACTTATGGTTTGCTGTCCTCACATAATTTCTGCAAGACTTGTAGAAGCTCTGTATAGCATGAATCAGAGGTGCTGGAATGTTCTTCCTTGCCAAACAGTCCCAAAGTTTGCTCCAGGGGACCCTGTCAAACGCCTTTTCCAGATCTATGAAAAAAGATGGATCTCACTCTTATACTCAAGGGCCTTTTCACTCAGCTGTCTGAGTGTGAAGATTAGGTCTTGAGTACTTCGGTTTGCTCGGAATCCGCACTGGACCTCATCCAATTGTGGCTCAGCTAGGCGTCGGAGTCTCTGCTCTAGGATTCTAGAGTAGATTTTACAGGGACACTGAGAAGGGATATGCCTCTATGGTTTCCACATTGTCGATTGTCACCCTTTTTGAAAATTGGTGTTATGATGGCAATCTCCCAATCCTTTGGTATGGTCTTGTTGCACCATGCTGCCTGTAGGACCTTTAAGAGTAATAGGTCGCCTGATGCTCCCATGTACTTAACCATTTCTGGTGTTATACCATCATGCCCTGCTGCTTTGCCCATCTTGATTTTCTCTAGTGCTGCCCTCAGTTCTTCCATCTTTATGTCATCTTCACCATCATTGGTTTCCTCTTCTGTGTCAGTGGTTATCATTTCTGATGCTTCATCATGCTCACCATCCAGGAGTTCTGAGAAATATTCTTTCCATCTTTCCATTACTTCCTTCGGGGCAGTAAGCAATTTGCCTTGCTTGTCCTTTATAAATTTGAGAGGGCATTGTTTTTCTTTCCTCATGTTCTTTAGGGTCTTATAGAACAATTTCTGGTTTTCTTGTGCATCTTTTTCTAGCTTTTCTCCCAATTCTTCCCAGGACTTCTGTTTTGCTGCTAGCACTTTGTTCTTTGCTTCTGTTCTGAGTGTCACATATTCTCTATATTTTTTCCATTTGTCCTGTTGTGTTTTTAGCTCCTAAGTATTGTTTCCATGCCATTTTCTTCTCTCTTATTTTCTCTTTGACTTCCTCTGTCCACCAAGGTGTCCTCTTTCTCTGGTTCCCAAGTCGGACTTCACTGCATGCTTCTGCAGCAGCTGTCTTTATGATATCCTTGAATTTATTCCAGAGGGTTTCCAAGTCATCAGGTCGTTCTTCTGTGTTGCTCACTGCTGTAGCAATAAGCCCCTGATATCTGGTCTTAATTTCTGGCTCTCTCAGCTTGTAGGTCCTAATGCTCATTTCTCCTGCTCGTTTACTTGGTTTCTTGCGTGATGTTGGGCAGTTCCTAGGCTGAGCAACTCTTTCAGTTGTTCGTTTGATTGTTAGCAGGTAGTGATCACTTCCAATCTCTGGCCCCCTCCAGACTCTTGCATCTCGGACATATCTGAATGAGCTTCTCCGAACAATGGCATAGTCGATCACTGACTTCTCATTCTTGGTTGGTTCACATCTAGTGTATGCATGTATGCGCTTATGGGGGAACTTTGTGTTTGTAATGATCAGATTCTGCTCACTGCAGAATCTAAGGAGTCGCTTTCCATTGTCATTGAGAGTATCTTCTCCATATCTTCCGATAACTCCACCCCATCTAGCATGGTCATTTCCAACTCTGGCATTAAAATCTCCGAGCATAATAACTTCATCTAGGCAGTCATCCACTGTCCTTTGAAGCAGCTCGAAGAATTCCTCCTTGACCTCTGCTCTCTCATCCTCATTTGGCCCATACACTATGACCAGGTTGACTATGGTTTCTCCTTCTTTTAGTTTTACAACCATAATGCGCTCCGAGACAAAGTTCCATCCCTTGATACTATCTTTTTGATTTTGGGCCACAATGCAACCCACGCCCCCTTTAGCTCTTTCAGATATGGGTACACCACTGTAGAGCAACGTGTTGCCATCGAGATCCATGACTCCTTGTCCTTTTTTCTTCGTTTCTGTTATAGCCAGGATTTCTAGTTTTGCTTTCCTCATCTCTTCCACCAGCTCCTCTTCCTTCCCATTTATACTTCTTGTGTTCCAAGTTCCATAAGTCGTAGTCCGTAGTCCGTTCCAGTTCGTCGCCTTTAGAATCAGTCCGGTTTTCTCTCTTGTAGTTCGCGTAATCATGATTTAAAGCAAACAGGTGATTGGCCTGTTTTGCCTTTGCATGGTGGAGGGGCTGCCTCCTTACGGCCTCCATGCAGGCCGCCCTCCTCCTTTTTCATCCGGGCTTGGGACCGGCATTGGCGGAGTTATATATATATATATATATATATATATATATATATATATATATATATATATATATATATATATATATATATATATATATATATATATATATATATATATATATATATATATATATACACACATCAACATCATATACATATATGATAAATCTGAAAGATTATTACTTACGGGGAAATTTCCATGAATGTATCGGTGTCGCTACAGATGTCCAGTTGCACTTCTTCCAAATTGTTACCTGTTCTGGTGCTTGAAGGCTGACCAGACTATTTGAAATCTTTGACTGACATTTGCCCAAATTTGGAGGTTGAGAACAACTCAAAATTCTCAGTACTGCACAGAGCTTAATTATAAAATGATTGCTTAAGCTTTGAAGTTATTAAAAAATTGTCCAGTGACCACTGAATATAGATTTCCTGTCAGTTTTTTAATTTTATGTAGACACCTCGCTTCCATTTTATATAGCTGTTGTGATTGAACTGTGGGTGTCTGTATATATATATATATATATATATATATATATATATATATATATATATATATCTATATATATATATATATATATATATATATATATATATATATATATATATATATATATATATATATATATATATATATATATATATATATATATATATATATATTAGTGTGGCTGGATATGTCATTTTAATGTATTATGTAGCCATCTGTGTCCTTCCCTTTTTTGAAAACATATTGAGAAAAATATCTTGTTCAAACCTTGATGGGTTATACATAGGATATATAGTGCCTATAATTTTAGATAGTTTATTATGTTGCTTATGATTTCTTGTGGTCTTATATTATATAAAGAGTAATTGAAATTTTACACCTCTGTGTGTGTTTTTTTTATGTGGCTTTATATTTAGTTTTCTCTTAATTTAATATCTTCTTCTTCATTCACTCTCAGACGTCGACTTCGACGATGTTCAAAGAAAGCAGTGGTCAGATTGAAGCTGTTGGTATCTCCATTCAGTTTTTCCAGGAATGGCACTGGTGATGGTCATATGTGCTTTCTCTGTTCCTCATATGTTTGGTACCTCTCAAGTAGATGGTCAGCAGTCATGATATCAGTACCACAGTTACACTCATCAGTAGTTCCTATCTTTAACTTGTTGAATAGATGGTATCCCAATCTGTTGTGACCTGCACGAAGTCTGAAGATTACCACTTGTTCACTTATGCTGAGCTGGTAATATGCATCACTTTTCATGTGCCTGGATGCTCTGCTTCCCTCTTGCTCCTCTGTCTGCGCTTGATAAAACTCTTGGCCTCTTCATAAGTTATGTCAAGTTGATATAATATGATGGATGGGATGTATGTGAGTGGATCTAGAAATGTAGTGACTCATGCAAAAAAACATTCACCACTGTCTGGCTCCCTGTCCAGGTAATACTTTATGATAAAAAAACTCTAACAGCTTGTTCAGTCTCCATAGATTTATATAGCAAAACAAGTCACAACGAGCATAGGGCCATTACGGTCACCCGAGACATATCAAATTCAAAGTATTTCACAACCACTCTGGCACTCAGAAAAACTACATCAACAAATTACTTCATAAATGAATCTGCTTCACAACATCACTGGCCCTCTAATTGCACACTTCTCTTCTCTAGCCATCCACCCTTCTCTTCTCTATACTACTCGTTGTCTACTGTCTACCAACACACATCTCGGTCCATTCGTCTCCTTCCATTCATGTTCACCAAAATACGTGAAACTCTTACACACTTCACTGAGCATCATTCAATTGTATATAGCTTGCAGCTTTGCTGAATTCCAGCTCACAACATTGCTTGTGGCAAAAATACCATAGTGCAAGCATACACAACTCTTACTTACTTCGTCGTTCCCCTTCTACCGTGAGGTGTAGAGGTTTGGAAGAGAGAGCGCCAGACTATCCTATCGGCTGTCTTCCTCCTGGCCTGGTTCCATTCTAGTCCTCAGTCCTTCAAAGATTGTCTAATGTTGTCCTCCCAGTGGACTCTGGGTCATCCTGGGGGTCTGGATCCCTGGCTCTTTGTTTCCCATGCTTGTCGCGGTAGCCGATCTTCTCCCATTCTGCAGACATGGCCAAACCATCTTGGTTGGGACTGTTCTACTTGGGTCTGCAGGGGGTGGGATTTTAGGCCTTGACGTATCGTCTGGTTGCATACCATGTCTCTTCTTGTTACTTCAACCACCTTCCTCAGATACCTCATTTCTGAGGTTTGGATCTGGCTTTTGTGGGTTGTAGTCATTGCCCATGACTCGCATCCATATGTCAAGACAGGGACATAGGTGGAGCAGTATACAGCCATCTTCGTTTTCTTACCAACCTCTCTCTTGCTGAGAAATCCTCAATTTATGGCCTGAAAAAGTCTCCCAGCTGCTGCTTTTCGAGTGGCCAACTCTTCTTTGATGCCTCCTTTTTGGTCTATAATAGCTACGAGATATTTAAAATGGTCGACCTGCTCCAGGACCTGTTCTCCCAGCTTAATCTGATGTCTTCTTTCTTCTCGTGATATCACCATGGATTTTGTTTTAGAGCTGCTTATGACCATCCCTCTCTTCTCCAGCTCTTCCTTCCAGACTTGCAGGTTGGATTGGAGATGTGCCTCTGATTTAGCAATCAAGGCAACATCATCAGCAAATGCCAGCTCTGAAATACATACCTGTCTCATCTTCCAGTACGCCACTGAATACTTTTTTGTGCTCTCCTTACATGCCTTGATAACATCGTCCATGAGGAGGATGAAAAGATAAGGTGACAGGATATCACCTTGTCTTACACCAGTGGTGGTCCTGAACTCTTCTGACTTATGGTTTGCTGTCCTCACATGATTTCTGCAAGACTTGTAGAAGCTCTGTATAGCATGAATCAGAGGTGCTGGAATGTTCTTCCTTGCCAAACAGTCCAAAAGTTTGCTCCAGGGGACCCTGTCAAACGTCTTTTCCAGATCTATGAAACAAAGATGGATCTCACTCTTATACTCAAGGGCTCCCATGTACTTAACCATTTCTGGAGTTATACCATCATGCCCTGCTGCTTTGCCCATCTTGATTTTCTCCAGTGCTGCCTTCAGTTCTTCCATCTTTATGTCATCTTCATCACCATTGGTTTCCTCTTCTGTGCTAGTGGTTATCATTTCTGATGCTTGACCTTGCTCACCATCAAGGAGTTCTGAGAAATATTCTTCCATCTTTCCATTACTTTCTTCGGGGCAGTAAGCAATTTGCCTTGCTTGTCCTTTATAAATTTGAGAAATAAATATTGTTTTTCCTTCCTCATGTTCTTTGGGGTTTTATAGAACAATTTCTGGTTTTCTTGCGCATCTTTTTCTAGCTTTTCTCCAAATTCTTCCCAGGACTTCTGTTTTGCTGCTAGCACCTTGTTCTTTGCTTCTGTTCTGAGTATCACATATTCTCTATATTTCTCCATTTGTCCTGCTGTGTTTTTAGCTCCTAAGTATTGTTTCCATGCCATTTTCTTCTCTCTTATTTTCTCTTTGACTTCCTCTTTCCCCAAGGTGTCCTCTTTCTCTTGTTCCCAAGTCGGACTTCACCACATGCTTCTGCAGCAGCTGTCTTTCTGATGTCCTTGAATTTAAGCCAGCGGGTTTCCAAGTCATCAGGTTGTTCTTCTGTGTTTCTCACTGCTGTAGCAATAAGCCCCTGATAACTGGTCTTAATTTCTGGCTCTCTCAGCTTGAAGGTCTTAATGCTCTTTCTCCTGTTTGTTTACTTAGTTTCTTGCTTGATGTTGGGCAGTTCCTAGGCTGAGCAACTCTTTCAGTTGTTCTTTTGATTGTAAGCAGGTAGTGATCACTTCCAATCTCTGGCCCCCTCCATACTCTAGCATCCCGGACATATTTGAATGAGCTCCTCCTAACAATGGCATAGTCGATCACTGACTTCTCATTCTTTGTTGGTTCACATCTAGTGTATGCATGAATGCACTTATGGGGGAACTTTGTGTTTGTAATGATCAGATTCTGCTCACTGCAGAATCTAAGGAGTTGCTTTCCATTGTCATTGAGAGTATCTTCTCCATATCTTCCAATAACTCCACCCCATCTAGCATGGTCATTTCCAACTCTGGCATTGAAATCTCTGAGCATGATAATTTCATCTAGACAGTCATCCACTGTTCTTTGAAGCAGCTCGAAGAATTCCTCATTGACCTCTGCTCTCTCATCCTCATTTGGCCCATACACTATGACCAGGTTGACTATGGTTTCTCCTTCTTTTAGTTTTACAACCATAATGCGCTCCGAGACAAAGTTCCATCCCTTGATAATATCTTTTTGGTTTTTGGCCACAATGCAACCCACGCCCCCTTTAGCTCTTTCAGATGTGGGTACACCACTGTAAAGCAGCATGTTGCCATCAAGATCCATGACTCCTTGTCCCTTTTTCTTTGTTTCTGTTATAGCCAGGATTTCTAATTTTGCTTTCCTCATCTCTTCCACCAGCTCCTCTTCTTTCCCATTTATACTTCTTGTGTTCCAAGTTCCATAAGTCGTAGTCCGTTCCAGTTCGTCACCTTTAGAATCAGTCCGGTTTTCTCTCTTGTAATTTGCATAATCATATTTTAAAGCAAACAGGTGATTGCCCTGTTGTGCTTTTGCATGATGGAGGGGCTGCCTCTTTACGGCCTCCATACAGGCCGCCCTCCTCCTTTTTCAGCCGGGCTTGGGACCAGCCTAGGCGGAGTTGCATACACAACTCACAAAAACTTAACATATCAATTAAGCTCCCACTGGAGCAGAGGATCATTCATACACACAAACAAACCCAAAAACACTCCTTGACATCCAAACCTTTCCCCACGTGACAAACAGGGGTTTTTCACAGAGGAGATAGTGACGGGAGTCATGGACATTTCCAAAAAAAACCGAAATATATCATCAATCATAATAGTGATTCCATCCTAAGTAAGCACACCCACAACAGTAACATAGTAAACATTCCAACAGCAATCGTGTCAAGTATATCCAAAAATAGGTAATATACATTCTCAACATAAGAGACATGTATGCATTATCTACTAAACCCATGTCAAGTCATCAAAATTTACAGGTGAAACTACATATAACAGAGGTGAAAATGATGAGGAGAACGTGGAAAGAACTTGAGATGATGGCACATGTTAGGAGGACTTGGCATGTGTTTGTGGAAGGCTTATGCTCCTTTGGGAGTGGAGGGTTATGAAGAGAGTTAGAGGTGGCCACATGAGTGAGAGAGCATGTGAGGATTTTATTGTTGCTGGAAACTATCTATTAATTTGGTTGTTTGATTTTGTTTACTTTACTTGGTCTTATATTGTACCACGATTTGGTATTCTATAACTTAGTGCTAACCTTCAAACTTTGGGTTAATATTTTTTTGGGCTTGTTTTCCTTTATACAGTGAAGGGGCACCATGCTTCTTTATTTCCTCTATATGTAAATGATTTTCTTGATATTTTTTGGGTATTTGATGTTGTAACCAGTTTAGTGATAATAAACAACAAAGGAAACTTGACTTTGGTTGTTGGTCAGACACATACCCATTTATCTTTAGTTTTTTCATGTTTGTGTGTCTGGTTCACATAGTGTGGGTGTAGAGTAACCTGTTCTTATTTTAGATAGGGAAGCAAAGACTGTCTTGTAACAAAGCACAGTTGGACGGATAGGCTGGAGGAGAGAAAATTACTCACTCCAGAGATATATTTTTCCCTCAGCCTACCACCTGTGAAATCTATTTCTATACATTCTCGTGTATTTGTTAACATTCACTCTTTACCTAGATAGGGGCCCAATAAAACAATTAACCTACCGTACGATAGAATGGCGGCGCTTCCGGGATTGTATCTTAGTCTGAGACAAGAATGATGGCTAACGTCAGGTTTTGAATCTTAGTCTGTCTATCTAGAGTGTAAGTTCTGTTGGTGTTTATAGAAAAAAAAAATGTATTCTCTAGGCAACAAGTCATATTTTCTTTGGTTCTGACCACAAAAAAGAGGAATAAATAGTTTTTCTTTCCACAGCATAATAATAGTTTACTTACAGTTAGATCTTAATGGTGGTGTTTGTTGGTGGTAATGATATATAATAATTTTTGTTAAAAAAGACTGCTGGGACATGTGGTTGTTTAACAATCAGATTTTTAGTGGAGCTGTAGAGCGTGAGCCCCGCAAAGGAAGTGCATTGGGCAGTTGCAAAGTTAATTGCCTTCCCATAGCTCGATACTGACTCCAGGTGTGTGTGAGTGTGGTGAAAAAAAAAGTGGAATGTGTTTTTCTTCTTAATTTTAAATTTTTTTTTTACTTTTAGTAATAGTAGATTTAAAGTTTTTTTTAGCCTAATCTGCCATCCATATGGATTAAGTCGACTGGGTTAGGAGACTTTTGCCAGTTAACAGCAGCGATTGATTAGATAATTGAGAAACAGGGAGAAGGAAACAGTATAAATTTTGTTTGCATTCTCTTAATTGGTCAGGGAGCAGTGTATCCTTTCTTTCTCAGGTACTTTGCTGTCAGGTATATTTGCCATGGCTGAGCAAGCAAAGCTTAGAGCAATGCTAAGAGAGGAAGCAAAAGAAATAAGATTGCAAGGAGACGAGATGCTAGCTTTTGTGAACGACGAACTAGCCAAATATGAGGCAGACAAGAAGGAAGTAGAAGCTAGGGAAAAAGAGAAAGAAGAACGGCAATTGGAAAGTAAGAAAATTGAGGCGGAAATGGAAGCTCGCAGAGAGAAGGAACAAGAGAAGGAGAGACAACACGAGGAGAGAGAATGACAAAAGACGTCACCATGAATTCGCTCTTAAGACTTTAGAGGTCCAAAGTCGTGGTGCAGCATCTAGCTCCAGCAATGGGAAGTCTTCCTCACCTCAGTCACCATCAGCTGACCACCCCAGTAGCCAGTCTTCCCAATTAGCTGCTACCTCCTTTGCCATAGAACCCTTCCCAAGCCCCAACGAGAAAATAGAAAGCTACTTAGAAAAATTTGAGTGAATGGCAAATATTGTATGGTTTGGATAGTTCGAGATGGTGTTTGAAGCTATCCCAGGCCCTAAAAGGCGCTGCGAACGATGTGTATGTAAAACTGAGAAGTAGCAATCAAGACAACTATGAAATGCTTAAGAAAGTTTTACTTGAACGCTTTGAGATGAACGCTCGGAAGTTCTTACAACTTTTCCGAAACAACAGAAACCTCCTTTCTGAAAGGAAAAGAAAAAGAGCCGAGACGTTCTCTTCTCGTCTAAAGGGATATTTGACGAAGTGTCTGGAGCTTTTAGAACTCCCTTGCATATTTGATCATTTAGAAGAACTTATTCTAACCGAACAAATCAAAAGCACTTTCTCAATTGAAAGCCATAGATTTCTTGCTGAACAGGGAGCTGTGAAACTTGAAGATATTTTGAGTAAATCAGAGCGATATGCAGAGGCACTCGCCAAGCTGCCAGGCTCTAAACACACACCTATAGATGTGCCTTCTCGAAACAATAATCTAGAGCATTATCCCCAATCATTTTCTAACCATAACCCTAGAGAAACTGTACCCCAAAACACTCCCCAAAATAGATTGAAATTCTATAAAACCAAATACCCCACCGAAACCTGTGATGACCCTAAGCGACCCCCATGGCAAGGCCAGAAAGGCAATGAAAAAGGGAAAACCCCTTCTCGAGGTACATCTGATCAGGAGAAACAAACCGGCCTGAAGCGGGTTGCGTGTTTGCAAACAGCCTCACAGCAAAATAGCAAGGTCAGGGATTCTCAACCTGAGGGTGAGAGGCCTTCTACGCGAGGTATTGTTATGTTGAATGGAACTTCCACAGAGTATTTATTTGACAGTGGACTGAGCTTTGATAGTATCGTCGCGAGGCATTAGGATAAACCAGATCAAGAAATGGAAGAAATCGCAGACATATGTGGAGTTTTTAAAGGAGATGCACCCATAACGTTCCCTGTCGCACTTGTGGAGATAAACTCGGATTACATCCGTGGTGTTATAAAGGTGGCAGTAATGGAGACTCCTATCTACAATGTCATACTTGGCTGTAGATATGTGTTTTTAGGGAGACCGAAAGAGCCGATTGTGGCATCAGTAACCACAAGAGGGCAAACCCAAAAATAATGGGAGTCAGCACCTAACACGTTACCCGAGGAACTGAAGGAGGCTCAACAAAAGGACCCTACCTTTGAGCCCTGCTTTAAGAAACTGCCCATGGCCAAGGACCCCAGACACAACGGAGATATTTTTTCTAAGGAAGGACTGCTGTATCGAAGAACGGGCGACCCCAAACGGGGACATAATCAGCTCCTATTACCGATGCAGTACAGAGAACGAATCTTAGAAATGGGGCACTCTCTTCCCTTTAGTGGACACATGGGACAAAACGCCACTATACAGAGAATATCCACCCACTATTGGTGGCCAGGAATGAACACTAATATCAGTTGATATGGGAGAAATGCTGATAGTGCGAAATCCATTTGAATGGGTAGCAGTCGACATTATAGGACCCGTTGAGAGGACTAAATGAAGAAACAAGTTTATCTTGGCCTTAGTCGACACCTGCACCATGTTGGTAGAAGCTATCCCGCTAACACGCACGGACTCTAAGCATGTCGCAGAAGACCTAGTGCAGATTTTTACACGCCTGGGATTTCCTCAACAAGTTTTGACGAATAATGGATCCCAGTTCCGTAGCCTGTTAATGGAAGAGATCTTCAAGATTTTGAGGGACCAGCACATCTACACCATCCCATACCATCCGGCCGGAAATGGGTTAGTAGACTGTGTCAAATGAAGACTCACAATGATGTTACGTAAGCTGGGACAGTAAAAACCAGAAGATTGGGACCTTTTCATTCCTGCAGCCTTGTTCGCCTACAGGGAAGTCCCACAGGCCTCTACGCGGCTACCGCCAGCAACGCTTTTATTCGGCAGACCTATTAAGGGCCAACTGGAACCCTTACGATGGTCACTGACAGACCTGAAGGCCAATGAGACAGTTGTCTCAGCATCTAAGTATGTATCTGAATTAAAGGAACGGCTACAACTAGGATATGACCTAGCAGCAACCAAGCTTAAGTGCGCATGCATAAAGCACGCTAAAAGATACAACAAAGCAGCTAAGGAGAGAGAATTGCAATCAGGAGAGAAAGTTTTGTTGTTACTTCCTACCGGAAACAACAAACTGCGTATCGGATGGCAAGGGCCGTTTACCGTCCTTAAAAAGATCCCTAGGACCAACTACAAGATCTCTTTAAAAGGTAAGGAAAATGTCTACCACTTAAATCTGTTAAAGAAATACTTGGATAGACAGGTGCCTTCCCCCGAACATTTCTTGGCAGTCGCTATAGCAACCGAGGATGAAGGAGATGACGAAAGTCGCATGGAATACCCACTGTAATAAACGGAGTCATTCAAGGACGTTAAATTCGGCGACACCCTATCGGAAGCACAACAAACAGGCACTAAGGCGCTACTGAAATAGTATTCAGCAGTCTTAACAGACAAACCTGGTCTTACACATCTCGTAGAGTTCGGTATGAAGCTGACAAATGAGACGCCAGTAAGAACCAAAGTTTGTCCGATCCCGTATGCGAAAACAAACACATTACGTGGAGAAATAGACAAACTACTACAAGCTGGGATTATTAGCAAGTCAACATCTCTTTATAGCTCAAGCGTCGTACTGTTACAGAAACCGAATAAGGAAGTTCGGGTGTGTATTGACTACCGACTACTTAATACAGTAACAGGGTTTCAGCCTGAACCACTCACAAGCGCTGCAGAACTGTTTACTAAGCTAAGCAAGGCAAAGATTTTCTCCAAGATTGACCTGAGTAAAGGTTATTACCAAATACCAGTCAAGTAGGAAATTAAACCCCTCTTAGCCTTTAGTACCAACGAAGAACATTATACTTTTAATGTTATGCCTTTCGGATTACTTAACGCACCATGAGTCTTCACCAGAATGATGAGAAAGCTATTGCAACTTTTGCCAAGTCCAAACATTCACAATTTCATGGACGATATATTTATTGCAACGGATAACTACGAAGAACATATTGCTACGGTCGGTATGCTTCACGGAAGGCTAAAGGAAACTGGTTTGACCACCTGTCCTATCAAATGTTTAATCGGTTTGAAAAGCTTGACTTCCTAGGTCATACCATTTCTCAAGGCTGTATGTGGCCAGTAGAGGAAAACATTGAGAAAATACAAGCCGCATCAAGGCCCATCACCAAGAAAGATACTCGATCGTTTCTCTGACTCTGCACATACTACCAGAAGTTCATTAAAAATTTTAACAGTCTTACCGTCCACTGACTGACCTCACGCGAAAAGGAAAACCTGATAAGGTTGACTGGACCGCAGAGTGCGAAAATGCGTATGTTACTCTGAAGGAACGGCTGTCTCATTATCCCATCCTAAGGTTACCCGACCGTAAGAAACCTTTTGTGTTGCAGGCCAATGCCAGTGGTAACGGGATAGGATCAACATAGCTGCATGCAGACGACAAACACCCCAACCTGTTGTTTCCAGTTGCTTATGGCAGCAGGAAACTGAATGCAGCAGAGAACAATTATTCAATGGTTGAAACAGAATGTCTGGCACTCGTGAATGGAATCAGGAGACACCATGAATACTTGCATGGAGTTCCATTCATAGTACAAAGTGACCATGCACCATTGGCGTTCCTAGGAGCCTGTCACAGAGTGACTAATAGTTTTATTTTCCCAACCCGTCCCATATTTCTTACTCTTTTAATGTTCTGGTTTCTTCGATATTTTGCACTTTCGGTTTCTTTTCTTTCGGATTATATTCACATAGCCCATTATTCCCCTCTCAGACCCCACCGCACGGTTTTATTTCGTTCTCTCCTTCATTATAAATTCCCCAC
Organism: Oreohelix idahoensis; assembly: GCA_024509875.1. Lineage (NCBI taxonomy): Eukaryota > Metazoa > Mollusca > Gastropoda > Stylommatophora > Oreohelicidae > Oreohelix > Oreohelix idahoensis. Next base: position 137,871 of record JAMPIV010002601.1, on the reverse strand, counting down.
TTGGCCAGTAGGGGTCAGCTTACGATAATATTACCTAAGCTGCACCTGGTGTTTGTCTGACTAGGGGGAAAGCTGGTAGCTCGTAATAGGTTTGATCACGAGACAACCCTTTTTGATCTGAGTCCCACTTTTATCTCCAATCCAAGGGAGACAAAACTCACGTTCGTTCTGAGATTTTGTTGTGGCCCTTGAACGCCGCAATTAGCTCATAGACTAATATTATGTCTTATCTAGGAAATTTTCTTGCGGTTGTTGTCTGTGATGTAGACTCTAGAATAACATTTGTCTTACTCATGATTACGTTATACGCCGCACATCGGTGGGAACATGTGATGCCAGGTGGCTTGCGTTAGCGTCTCTTGTAGACTATAAATCTAGAGAGTTTTACTCAGTCAAGCACACTCGTAAATTTTTCCTGCCCGTAGAGGACCAAATGAGACAGGCAGATGTGGGCACAAAACTAACTAGATTGTGTTGCCTATTCTCGTCATCTCGGGGTAAGTTGACATTTTTTGTAATATATAATTTGTATTAGCTTTTATATATAACTGATAGTAGTGTGACTTGAATTATTTTATGTGATTTCTCCCCGGTAATTAATTCAGTGATAAATTAGCGCCGTCACCGCCTTGGTTAACGGGTGCTTAAGCTGTTAGGTGTCTCCTGGTGTTATTGTTTACAATGGGTTAATGGTAAACTTAAGCAAACAGATACGTACTAGGCGAAGAACCTCATAGTCCGTTCAGTGCTTACCATGGGTTAAGAGTAAGTTAAAAAGTGTCATTACTTTAAGGAAATATCAGTGGTGAAAGTTATTCACTTAAAACTGGATAGTGATGTGTGTGCGCTATAACACTGGAATTATAAGAGGTAGTCCCGTATTACTTTCTGAGAGAAACTTCTAGTGTTTGGGTGTGGAATTAGTATATGCCTACTTGTGTAGTTAGACACCAGTTTAGAACTTTCACAGCAATCCAGAAAGCAGTCACCAGCCAGAGATATAATTATATCTTAGGTTTAAGTCACAACGTATTATAGCAATAACATTGCATTTTCCATGTATTCAATTTGTCGGAGGTTATTACTTTTCTCTTTTTGTGTATCGACCCCAAGGGGTGCATACCATTTATTTTGTAATGTCTAATGCTGTATTTTTTGTAAATTCACTTAATGTTAGATGAATTGCATATCCACTCAGCTGGAACTAGAGGGTTAGGTTTCCAGTATGTTGAGTTGGAAGAGGAAGGTGTAGATTTCGCTGTCAGAGCATCTGCTGACAGGTACATGTTTGTACAAGATATATTAGCCTATGCGGGCGCATGCTGATAATTGATAGAGTGGAAGTAATAGGAGAGTGACTCATATGGAAAAAGACAGCCCGAGATTATCCTAGCAATGATAACAATAATTATCAATCCCATAGTGGGGCATAACTGTTTATTATAACGTTATTGTAATTTTATTGTTTGCTTGATATAAAGGTGGTTTGTTTGGGTCTCAGTTTCAGGATACCCCCACTGCTACTTGTGGTGAAGTGGGATGTTATAAATATTTATAGGGGACTTAGTGTACTGACTGAGATCAGCTGTGAAGGTATCTATATCTATTAAGAGTAGTGTATTATAGATAACCTTACTTGCTACCACATATCTATATATCTCAGTCAGAATTATTCTGGAATAGTGTGATGACTACGTTATGTGTCTAGGGTATGTGTATGATGAAGTGTAAGTCACAACAACAGACAGATAAACAATTTAATTTAATCCACTACTCTTGACAACACTGTGACACTCACATACATATAACACTCTATGAGAATATCTTAAGGAGTCACTGATAACTTTTCAAATAACAATATGTATTCATTGTTGTTATAAAGGTATATGTGTCCTGATTCAAATACAAAGGAACCAGGAATCACAATCAATTTTAATTACAAGTATATGTACAGACTTTATCAATATGAATATTGTAGTGACATATGTTATTAAAAATATCCTATGTGTGTCAGTTGTGTAGTAGTAATATGAGGTAATACTGGTTTTGTTTTGTTCAAGCTCTGTTGGTATTTGTCATCATGACTTCAATAGTTTGTCTTTTGGGACTAGTATTGGAGATGTTCTCAGTTCCTGATATTAAGACAATTAAATTCCCCCTCTGAATGTTATTTTTACAAAGTCATTTCAAGATGAGGGGACATAATGTTGAGCTCAGCTGGCCAAATCAGCTTATCTTGCGTGATGGCGGCAGGAAAGGACTCCTCTGCTCGAATTCTCCCCTGGGCTCTGGAGACACCTCACTGATAGCTAAAAAGACCAAGGAGTATGCTGTCCGACTCTGGATTCAGCAAAGCTCTGACCAGGTGCTGCTCAGTACCATCAAGACCACGGTCCCTGTAAACAAGAAGGATGTACCTTCTACTTCATAACTAACTTATACTCTCTTTTTACACTGATCACAATACATCACAAACATTGAGTTCAGAGCGTTAGGCCAACTGTCAGCTTCATCTGAAATACTTTATACCAGTATTTACCTCCTTAATGGTTACCATGCCTCTGCACTTCCAGCATTATTTCTTTCTAGTCAATCATCCAGGTGTCAGTGTACTATTTGGCCATTCCATGCCGTTTTACTTTCCTCCGACACCCTCTGTTCAGGCTGGAGCATTATAGGCTTTATCTCCTGTTTGCCACTGAACTACACATATATATATACAGGCATAAATTAACAATTCACATTCAATTTTCATTAAAAGATACTGAATGGTTCAAGCTTACCACAATTCATAGAATAAACACAGATACGTTGATTAGCAATGAATTCTGGCACATTTACTGGCACAAATTCCCATCTGCTTATATTCCAGGCTTTTATTTAGCAAAATATGAGCTGGCTTCAACGCACTGTTGCTTTATCAAGCTTATTTAAACAAGTGGTTTCGAACTAACGCTCCTAAGTGATTATATCAGCGAGTCTGGCCAATCGAGCCACGTTTCGACAAGTGTTTGAAAAAATGTTACCTTCCTACGTCTCCCTAACAACCAAGATAGTATTTATAGCCCGACCAATCGTGGTTAGTCTTTCATTTGTTGCGCTCCAATCAATTTGGAGTTTACATGGTAGGCTATTTCTGTAACGTAAGGTTTTTTCAAACACGTTATAAAAAAATTTTATGAGCAGAAATGATTTCATGCTGTCAGGCATCCCCATTATTTATTTTGGGTATAATTTATTAATTCCTGGACTATTTGCGTAACGTTTTACATATTCTTTGTCCGCAAGCCCTAAGGAACCCAAATATACAAATTTAAAAGAGCTACGTGGCTGCGTTCAAAATGTGCAATTTTCTACCTCCTGTTTCGAAGATGTGCTGTCTGGGTACTGTAATGTTTTCAAACCGTAAACCCATCTATTGTTATCTTTCCTAATAAGCGTTTTTTGTGATTTTAAAACCTAACTCTGGGAAGGGTAGTGAATTTATCACTGTCCGTCTGAAAAAAAGTTAGTGCATGTAGTCTTACACGCGTGATGGCAGCATTTGTGTATCGCGCGAAGCGTGTTTAGTGTTCGGCTTTCTGCCTCTCCCTTCTCGCTATCCTTTAGTCCATCTGTCTTTTGTTTTTGGTAACATAGGGTAGAAAAAGACATGAATGGAATTTAAAATTTAGGTCAACTTGCATATTTCAAGGTTTTTCTTAGAAAGGCAGCACATTTTATTGTGTGTTTGGGAAACGCGTGTATGTTGCAGAAGGCCTTTAATATCAACGTGAAAGCGTTACAATTTGCCGACGAAGTAGAAAAGAAGGGGGATTTCGAGTACTGTCATTGTGACAGCACTGTTCTTTACCATTCTTCTTCCTTTATTTATTATATGTATTTATTAGGCTTTATATTTACTTGATAATTTATATATGTGGATTAGAATATTCCACGACATCTCCCCTCTTAAAACAGACATTATATGTCAGTCCTTTATTCTATATACACATAGAGAAATTTATTATTATTTCTGGGGTTTACGGTGATTCTCATCACACGGATGGCGGCTTAAAAAATCCGCTCCCAAATTTGTTTTTCCAGATATATACTCAATGCTAAAATTATATGGAGCCAAAAGTAAAGACCATCGGAGTAACCTGGAGTTCTCATGCTTAGCCTGTGCTAGAAACGATAAAGGTTTGTGGTCTGTTTGCAACTTAAATGCCTTCCCATATAGATAAATATTGAATTTCTTTATCGCCCATATTACTGCAAGACATTCTTTTTCGCTAGTTGAGTTGAGTTGATTTCAGCTTTATTCAATTTTCTGCTAGCATATGCCACTGGGCTTAATTCCCCATCCAATGCATCTGATTTCTGTAGTAGAGTTGCACCTAACCCAATATTACTTGCATCCGTCCTTACTATGAATTCTTGACTTAAGTCAGGTAATTTCAAAATGGGTTTACTTGTGAGCTTTTCCTTCAATTCTTGGTAAGTCATTTCACATTGTGGTGTCCATGTAATGCGATCTGGATGTCCTTTACGTGTCAATTCAGTTAACGGTGCACATATGGAATTAAAGTTTTTGATATACTTCTGGTAGAAACCACATAATGAGACAAAGGATCTCACGTCCTTCTTGGTTTGTGGTCTCGGGGCTTTCTGTAGTTTCTCTAAATTCTTTGGGTCAGGGGTCATGTTTCCCTGATAAACTGTGTGTCCCAAAAATTCCAATTCTTTACATCCAACGCAACATTTGGTTGGTCGGGCTGTTAAATTTCCCTCCCTAAGTCGATCAAACAGCATGTTCAGAGAGTCAATGTGTTCCTCAAATGTTTCTGTTGCTATAAGGATATCATCCATAAAATTTGTTATACAGGGATTATTCAGAGGATCCAATAATTTTCTCATCATTCTAGAGAAGACACTAGGCGCATTCTTCAATCCAAATGGCAATCTATTAAACTCATAGTGTCCTTCTGAGGTACTAAAAGCTAGGTATGGTCTAACCTCAGGCTTTACTGGAATCTGATAGTATCCTTTACTCAGATCCACTTTTGAGAAATATTTAGCTTTATTTAGCCTGGCAAACAGCTGATTTGTATCCGGCAATGGATCCACCTGTCCTTCTGTAATAGCATTCAGTCTCCTGTAATCTATACAGAGTCTATGTTCTCCAGAGGGCTTCCTTAAGAGTACCACACCGGAACTATACGAAGACTCACTGTGCGAAATAATTCCTTCCTTCAATAGATAGTCTATCTCTTCCTTCAAAGCTTTCTCCTTAGCAAACGGAATCGAATATGGTTTCATACAGACAGGTGTGGAGTCTATTAGTTTCATATCATATTCCAATAGGTTTGTATGCCCTGGTCGGTCTGTTAACACCTCTGCATGATTATTTAGAACCTGTTGCACTCTCTCTTTCTGAGTTTTCGTTAAATGTGTACTGATTTTCACCTGTGCTGCTGTCTCACAGGGGTGTAATGGATATTCAAATGATGAAAGTGGTTCCTTTTTCATCTCCATGGCGATGGACAAGGTCAACAAGTGTGTCTCTCCTGATGTTCTCTTTCCAAATATTTCTTCAGGAGATTCACATGATAGATTTTTTCTTTCCCCTTCTTATCTATCTTATAATTTGTTCTAGACACCTTCTCTAAAACTGTATATGGACCCTGCCATCCAATTTGTAACTTATTCTGACTCCCAGGCAAAAGAAGCAGTACTTTCTCTCCCACAGCCAAATTTCTGTCCTTCGCCTTCCTGTTATAATAGGCAGCATGTTTCTTCCTGGCTTGTTTCAAATTTTCATTGGCAAGTTTCCAGCCAGTTTTAACCGAGTGGTCAGCTCATTCACATATTGGTATGAAGATGTAATGTTTTCCTCTGCCTTTTCATCAGTCCACGTTCTTAACATAGCTACATATGGACCTTTAATTGTGTGGACCTATTTGTCCATGCACCGGTATGGTCTCTTCCACTCGAAGCTTTATAGTGATGATTTTTCCTCCCAGAATTATCATTCACAAAACGACCGCTACCAATTTTTCTTTTGGGGCTTTCTCCCCACTTAAACTTCTTGATGAGAGATTTCCTCTCTACATCTTCTTCCTCCAGTTTGTTTAAGTCCGATTGAGGGATTTTCGGCTTATCCTGGGGTAAGACATCTTTTTGCACTCTCCGCATAGTGGCCATTGTAAAACAGTTAAGTGAAGCTTGTCCGTGAAAAGGGGCTTCCCATTCCATTTGGTCCACTTTATCAAATCTATTTTTCTTTTTATTATCAGGCCTAATTTTGCCCCGTGGCGTGTCCAGGTCCTGATCCATGTTCCCACTTGTGGGTGTTCCCTCATGTGCTATGCTACACCTTTCTACAAAATTCTCAATGTCCCATCTTGCTTTGGGCCAATAATAATTGTGAGCCACCTTTTGAATGATGGTACCTATCTTCTCATGGTCCCCATCTGGTTTCACATGTAAGCTCCTTATTAAGTCTGCCCTATATCTTTTAGGAAGTACCAGCTGTCCGTGACCTTTGGATCTAGCTCCAGTCTTCCTATACATCAACTTGTTTTTCATGTAAAAATCTCCCTTGCCTGGAGTTGTATGACAAGTTGACAATTTTCTGAAACAAGGCTTGAGTGTTTTATCCCCAGCCTGTGCCTTCCTCATCTCTTCTGGAGTGGTATCCAACATAATATCCTCCTCCTGTCTTGAGGTCGACCTGACCTGAAGGGTTGCCATATACACAGGTTTCCTTCTGCAACGGTCAGTGTCATGATTGTCCATCTGACAATTCTTACCCCACCTTTTTCCTTGGTTGAAAGATTTTCTTTCATCATATTTCCTTTCATCGAATTGTGGGAATTTATTTTTATTTTCATACCGTGGCCTATCAAATTGGTGCTTACCTTTATTTTGATCCTTAGGATCAAATTTATTAAAGTTCTGTGGTGCCCTAAAGTTATCCACTTGTTTCTTTTTATTACCTGTTACCTCTGCTTGAGCTGCTTGATACCTTTCAGCAACATTTAGCAACTCATCCAGCCTCTCTGCACCTTGTTCCATGAGAAACTTTCTCAGGTCTGGAGCCATGGACTCTCTTAATTGCTCTATAAGGACCATTTCCTTAAGATCTTGGGTTTTCCCCAGAGAAGTCCATTTCTCCAAGTATGTCTCTATTCGTGCAGAGAACTGGTGATAGGTTTCACCTGACAGTAGTTTAGCATTCCTAAATTTTTTTCCTATAAAATTCTGCATTCTTTTCATACCTTAACAAAAGAGCCTGCTTTAGCATGTCATAATTTTCCTGATCACCTCTGCTCATTTTTGCAAAAACTTCATAAGCTGCCCCACGAAGTCCCTGAGATAACTTTAAGCTCCACCTTTCTCTCTCTAACCCATACGTGGTAGCTAATAGTTCATACCTATTTAGGTAGCTCTCAATATCATCGTCTTTCTCAACAAAATGATCTAAATGAAAATTCATAGCTGAGGTTGAGGCTCCTTGGCTAGCAGTGGCATCAGAGGCAAAGGGACTGGCACCATTTTCAGGAGCATGGCCCTGAAACTCAAACTCCCTTAGTCGTAACTCATGTTCCCTTTGTAATCTTTTATCTTCTGCTTCCCTTTCTGCAGGTGATTTCTTGTCTTCCCTTTCTGCAGCTAATTTCTTCTCTTCCCTTTCTGCAGCTAATTTCTTCTCTTCCCTTTCTGCAGCCCAACAATTTAATCTCTAAATATATCTAATGGACAACACAGGCACCGTGAGCTCAACCTTATTCAATTCCACCCAAGGATACCTTTTAATTCTTATATTCCCTGAAGTGAATTACCCCCAATATTTTTAATAGGTAAAGATTCAAAATCCCAAGAGCGAGCCCCCAATATATGTGGTGAAGTGGGATGTTATAAATATTTATAGGGGACTTAGTGTACTGACTGAGATCAGCTGTGAAGGTATCTATATCTATTAAGAGTAGTGTATTATAGATAACCTTACTTGCTACCACATATCTATATATCTCAGTCAGAATTATTCTGGAATAGTGTGATGACTACGTTATGTGTCTAGGGTATGTGTATGATGAAGTGTAAGTCACAACAACAGACAGATAAACAATTTAATTTAATCCACTACTCTTGACAACACTGTGACACTCACATACATATAACACTCTATGAGAATATCTTAAGGAGTCACTGATAACTTTTCAAATAACAATATGTATTCATTGTTGTTATAAAGGTATATGTGTCCTGATTCAAATACAAAGGAACCAGGAATCACAATCAATTTTAATTACAAGTATATGTACAGACTTTATCAATATGAATATTGTAGTGACATATGGCATCTCACTGCAGATAAAATACTTCTATGGCACGCGCCTCAAACAGCCTCTGACAACCAAAGTCCAGCTCCCGGCCTTCACGTGTGGCTCAATTTGAGCCCGGCGGAACTGTTTCCACTGACGGGAGAAGGGGCAAAGGCGAGCGACTGGCGCCTTAAAACCAGCAGCTTCGGGCAGATTCTAGATGCACTGGTTGCTCCTGCGTTCACAATTTATCCAGACTTGCAGCTAGGGCTCGTGATCCTTGGTTGGTAGCTTATCTGAGAGAAGGAACTCTGAATTCAAACCACCGCTGCCTTGCGGGAAAATCCATTTGTGGAATTGGCTTCGGGAGTAAACCCTGAGGATAAATCCAGAGTCGGAGTCCCTAAGGCAGTCTAATGTCGATTCGACATTATTCTGGCAACTCCTGCGACATGGCTGGTACCAAACTGTATCGGCTACTGCCGTTCCTTTGGATCTACCGGCTGTGTGGAGAGGGGGAACATGCTGCATGGGCAACAGCTTGATCTCCATATAACTGTGCCCAAGCTCGCGCCCTGGAGAGGACACTCCAGCTTCACCCTATAGGTGTCGGCAAAACACGGGAAGTAGCAGTTACCGGTTATAAGCATTTTGCCCAATTGGCGTAGGGCATGGCGCCAGGGGCTACTTCCGACAGTGGGAGAGGTTCTAGGATCTCACTGGACAGCTACCGCCCGCTTCAAGCTGGGCAGCCCCCCAGTCAATAAGGTGTTGTCCCGCCACTGTCTGCTTTCCCCATTGGGTGCATGGGGATTAGGGTCAAACCCGAACTGTGGACAGAAAATTTTGCACCAAGCAATTATCGAAAAAATAGAAATAAGCAAACTCTCAGATTGGGATGCTGGAACGTCCGGACTATGTTGACTGGACTATCCGAAAAACCTACAGGATGTAAATGATGTAAGGAAGACAGCCATAATTAATGATGAGCTTAAACGACTTCAGGTGGATATAGCTGCACTTCAGGAAACGCGCCTGGCGGGCTCTGGAACGGTGAGCGAGAAGGACTACACATTTTATTGGCAAGGGAAAGATCTTAATAAAGCTAGAGAACACGGAGTAGGTTTTGCGGTCAAAAAATCGCTAACTAACATGGTTGAACCAGGCGAGAATGGATCAGAACGCCTGTTAACGCTCCGCCTGCAAACTAGCACAGGTCCCATCACCCTTGTCAGTGTGTATGCTCCTACTCTGTACTCTGCCTCAGAAGCTAAAGATGAGTTCTACGAGAATCTAGCAGCAGTAATCAAAAGCATACCCCATAGTGCAGACTGTGACACAGATCACTCCTTGGTTTGCTGCAAAATCAGAGCACAACCAAGAAAACTCTATCGTGTCAGACATGAAGGGAAACCACGCATTGATACCAGCAAGATGTCAGACCCTTTCATGATCGCTCAATTCACTGCGACCTTCAAGAAAGTGCTCAGTAGCCCTCAGCATGGTGATACTATTACAGAGAACTGGGAGCATCTACGGAACACCATTCAAAGTACTGCACTTGCCACCTTTGGTAAGAAAACAGCAAAGTCAAATGACTGGTTTGACGCTTCATCAGATGTGATGGCACCTGTTATTGAAGCTAAGCGCAGTGCTATGAATGAATACAAACGTTCACCGAGTGCCAGAACCCTACAGATCCTGAGGGCTACGAGAAGCAAAGTTCAACAAACTGCTCGACGCTGTGCAAATGACTATTGGCTCCAGCTCAGTGAGAGCATCCAGATCGCAGCGCAAACAGGCAACATTAGACAAATGTATGACGGTATAAAGAAAGCACTTGGCCCCCATAAAAGTAAGACGGCACCGCTAAAAACCATCAGCGGAGAGAAGCTAACCGATAAGGGTAAGCAGATGGAGAGGTGGGTCGAGCACTACTCTGAGCTTTACGCTAGAGACAATACCGTTACGCCTGCAGCCCTTGATGCTGTCAATAGTCTGCCAACTATGGAGGAGCTGGATGCCGAACCAACATTAGAGGAACTCAGTAAGGCCATTGATAGCTTGGCCTCTGGCAAAGCACCAGGCAGTGATGGGATTCCTCCTGATTTAATCAAATGCTGTAAGAGCACGCTATTACATCCCCTGCATAGGATGCTGTGCCAGTGCTGGGAAGAGACAACTATTCCTCAAGACATGCGAGATGCCAAGATTGTAACACTGTTTAAAAATAAAGGAGACAGAAGTGATTGCAATAACTACAGAGGCATCTCTCTTCTTAGTATTGTTGGTAAGGTTTTTGCCAAAGTCATCTTAATGCGACTACACAAGTTAGCTGAGCGCATATATCCAGAGGCACAGTGTGGATTCCGAGCTGGCAGATCAACAACAGACATGATCTTCTCTCTCCGCCAGCTTCAGGAAAAATCAAGAGAGCAGAAAAGACCATTATATATCGCCTTTATAGACCTCACAAAAGCATTCGACTTGGTTAGTAGGGATGGACTCTTTAAAATCCTCCTGAAAATAGGCTGCCCTTCTAAAATGCTGGAAATGATAAAGTCATTCCATGACGACATGAAGGGAACAGTCCAATATGCTGGAAGCACGTCACAGCCCTTTGATATACGAAGTGGCGTTAAACAAGGCTGTGTTCTGGCTCCGACCCTCTTCGGAATCTTCTTTGCATTACTCTTGAAACATGCATTCAGAGATGCAACTGAAGGAATATGCCTTCACACTAGGTCAGATGGCCGTCTGTTTAATCTTTCAAGGCTGAAGGCAAAAACAAAAATCAGAAGGGTCACTATAAATAAGAGACTTGTTGTTCGCTGATGATGCTGCAGTCGTCACTCAAAGCCAACAGGAGCTTCAGAGCTTGATGAATCGCTTCACTAAAGCATGCAAGGACTTTGGCCTCACAATAAGTCTAAAGAAAACGAATGTGCTGAGTCAGGATGTGGGTGCTGCACCAGTTATCACTATCGATAACTATGAATGGCAGTGGTGCACCACTTCACATACCTAGGGTCTACCATCAATGACAAACTCTCACTGGATACAGAAATCGACAGCCGCATTGGCAAAGCTGCAGCTACCTTTGCCCGCCTCACATCGCGTGTTTGGGGAAACTCTAAACTCACAATGAAGACCAAAGCTGCGGTATATAATGCCTGCGTCACCAGCACACTCCTATATGGCAGCGAGACCTGGACGACCTATGCTAAGCAAGAAAGAAGGCTCAATACCTTCCATTTGCGGTGTCTAAGCCGCATCCTCGGCATCTCGTGGAAAGATAAAGTGACAAATGTCGAGGTGTTGTCACGTGCTGGCCTTCAAAGTATGTATACGCTGCTTAGACAGCGCAGACTTCGCTGGCTTGGCCATGTTCGCCGCATGGAAGATGGTCGCATCCCAAAAGATATCTTCTACGGACAATTAGCAGATGGCAAGAGAACAGTTGGGCGACCACAGCTGAGGTTCAAAGATGTGTGCAAGAGAGATATGAGGGCACTGGACATGGATCCAGCAACATGGGAGGATGAAGCTGCCGATCGCAATAAGTGGCGATGCTATTTACGGCACCACCTCAGATTGGGCGAAGAGAGGCTCACACAAGAAGCAGAGGTGAGGAGAAAACGTCGAAAGGAGCACCAGGAAAATAAGCAGCTGAGGGCTGCCACCTCAGGGGCGCATTCCCATAGTCAGTTATGACTGAAGGGGCTATTATTATTATTATTATTATTAGTGACATATGTTATTAAAAATATCCTATGTGTGTCAGTTGTGTAGTAGTAATATGAGGTAATACTGGTTTTGTTTTGTTCAAGCTCTGTTGGTATTTGTCATCATGACTTCAATAGTTTGTCTTTTGGGACTAGTATTGGAGATGTTCTCAGTTCCTGATATTAAGACAATTAAATTCCCCTCTGAATGTTATTTTTACAAAGTCATTTCAAGATGAGGGGACATAATGTTGAGCTCAGCTGGCCAAATCAGCTTATCTTGCGTGATGGCGGCAGGAAAGGACTCCTCTGCTCGAATTCTCCCCTGGGCTCTGGAGACACCTCACTGATAGCTAAAAAGACCAAGGAGTATGCTGTCCGACTCTGGATTCAGCAAAGCTCTGACCAGGTGCTGCTCAGTACCATCAAGACCACGGTCCCTGTAAACAAGAAGGATGTACCTTCTACTTCATAACTAACTTATACTCTCTTTTTACACTGATCACAATACATCACAAACATTGAGTTCAGAGCGTTAGGCCAACTGTCAGCTTCATCTGAAATACTTTATACCAGTATTTTACCTCCTTAATGGTTTACCACGCCTCTGCACTTCCAGCATTATTTCTTTCTAGTCAATCATCCAGGTGTCAGTGTACTATTTGGCCATTCCATGCCGTTTTACTTTCCTCCGACACCCTCTGTTCAGGCTGGAGCATTATAGGCTTTATCTCCTGTTTGCCACTGAACTACACATATATATACAGGCATAAATTAACAATTAACAATTCACATTCAATTTTCATTAAAAGATACTGAATGGTTCAAGCTTACCACAATTCATAGAATAAACACAGATACGTTGATTAGCAATGAATTCTGGCACATTTACTGGCACAAATTCCCATCTGCTTATGTTCCAGGCTTTTATTTAGCAAAAATATGAGCTGGCTTCAACGCACTGTTGCTTTATCAAGCTTATTTAAACAAGTGGTTTCGAACTAACGCTCCTAAGTGATTATATCAGCGAGTCTGGCCAATCGAGCCACGTTTCGACAAGTGTTTGAAAAAATGTTACCTTCCTACGTCTCCCTAACAACCAAGATAGTATTTATAGCCCGACCAATCGTGGTTAGTCTTTCATTTGTTGCGCTCCAATCAATTTGGAGTTTACATGGTAGGCTTTTTCTGTAACGTAAGGTTTTTTCAAACACGTTATAAAAAAATTTTATGAGCAGAAATGATTCCATGTTGTCAGGCATCCCCACTATTTTATTTTGGTTATAATTTATTAATTCCTGGACTATTTGCGTAACGTTTTACATATTCTTTGTCAGCAAGCCCTAAGGAACCCAAATATCCAAATTTAAAGGAGCTACGTGGCTGCGTTCAAAATATGCAATTACTTCTACCTCCTGTTTCGAAGATGTGCTGTCTGGGTACTGTAATGTTTTCAAACGTAAACCCATCTATTGTTATCTTTCCTAATAAGCGTTTTTTGTGATTTTAAAACCTAACTCTGGGAAGGGTAGTGAATTTATCACTGTCCGTCCGAAAAAAAAGTTAGTGCATGTAGTCTTACACGCGTGATGGCAGCATTTGTGTATCGCGCGACGCGTGTTTAGTGTTCGGCTTTCTGCCTCTCCCTTCTCGCTATCCTTTAGTCCATCTGTCTTTTGGTTTTTGGTAACATAGTGTAGAAAAAGACATGAATGGAATTTAAATTTAGGTCAACTTGCATATTTCAAGGTTTTTCTTAGAAAGGCAGCACATTTTATTGTGTGTTTGGGAAACGCGTGTATGTTGCAGAAGGCCTTTAATATCAACGTGAAAGCGTTACAATTTGCCGACGAAGTAGAAAAGAAGGGGGATTTCGAGTACTGTCATTGTGACAGCACTGTTCTTTACCATTCTTCTTCCTTTATTTATTATATGTATTTATTAGGCTTTATATTTACTTGATAATTTATATATGTGGATTAGAATATTCCACGACACTACTGCAGGATTCCAGTCAGGCGAAGAACGTAACATTCTCCTCGATCTCACGGTTCCTGAAAGCAATTAGCACCACGAGTTGTCACCTATACCTGAAGTACAACCCCTTTTCAATGCCCATCCCTCTAATGGGAAATGAGCTCACGCAGCGTATAACGAGCCTTAACAAATCTGAAACCGCATTTGACAGTAGTGGTTTCCTGCTCGCCTCTTGATCACTAGTCAGAGCATAGTGGCTTCCAGCATATCAATCAGCGCAGCGTCTTCAGCAGAACTGGAAACATCAGACCGTGTGCTTGAACTGAGCGCTCAGTCACAAGTAAAGCTCAAATCAGCCAAGCCGGAGTTAAACATCAAGTACGCAGGCCTAATTTTCACGTGCTGGACAATAGCGCAGTGGACCATTTTGTCCTAAATTGACCTCGTCTTGCGTGTGTTTCTGGTCATTCAAAACCCCCGCACGTATTAGCAGTCAGCCGAATATAGACAGAGTAATCTACAGCCTATCTCGTGATTAGTGTGTGACCATCGGTGCATGGATAGCGTTTACAGAGGATTTATAGTGTAATTCATCACCTATAGGAGGATATACATATAAAGACACTTAACTGTAGTTATTGCATTTGGTCCCACAAAAGCGGAAGGATTGTAACTCTATTTATTTCTCGGTGTTCTGCAGGAGGGTATTGTGTTGGTGGATTCTTTGTTCGTTGGTGTTTTAAATTGGATATTTGTTAACTTGATGTGAGTAGTGATGCCTTTCTTATGTTGTTGTGCTGATATACTTATTTTCATATATTTTCTCCCTTCAAGAACCTTTAATAAATTTTACTCATTTATTAACGTGCTGTTCACGACCCTTCATCCATACTTAATATAGAAGCTCTTACTATTGTCTCTGACCAGAGAAAGGAGAGAGAGCGGGTGGTTCTTAAGACTATATAAGTGTGTTGAGGCTTGGAAAGAAAGATATATTTAATGAATCATCTTCCAGGTGTGTCTCAAGTTCACCCTATTTTACACATTATCTGTGTGTTGTCTGTAATTCAGTCAGTTCCCTCTCATTGTCGATTTCACTACAGTTGTCTGACTTGACAAATACTCTAAAACTTTAACTCAACCACGACAGAGCCAATAAGGAATTTAACGCAAGAATTATGCGTTGGACGATCCTCCTAACTGTGTACTCGTTCAAGGTACAATACATACCAGGGGGAGAAAACGTAGGTGCAGATTTTATGAGTCGACATTGGTCTAACGAAGGAATGAATACAAGTGAAGGTAACCATCACCATACAGCTACAGATGACAGTAGTTTCCATTAATGAGATATGAATGGTTTCACATCTTCAAGCTTGAACGTTCTGTGACGTGTAATGGAAAAGAGTCTACATAAAATTGACAGCTTATTGTAACCTTATAGCCGCTCTCTGATTTACTAGCTAAAACATACATTATACCAACCATCTTTACTTCTGCAGCTCACTCTTTTGTCTCCGCCCTCTTTTCTTTAAATAGGGGCTAACGCAGTGTTTACAATCTTCGTTGACCTGTCAGTCATAACAGGAAACAAATGACGCTTTGGTTTTACTTTGTTCCAACTCACGCGAGCTCATCTATCAATCATATAATACTCGACAGCCAGACAGCACGTGAGAGAAACGATACAGACCCTTTGAAGTTTGCTCAGGGAAAATCTAAAAATCCATAATATTCTTTGATCTTGGAACGCAGGCATTCTACAGGAAAACCGGCTAGGAGAACAGAAAGTCTTTTGATGTCGGTCACCGCTCCAGACGAGAAATTCTGGGAGACCGAAACGAAGTCTTTTATCTTGAAATCTCTAGCTTCTGAATTTTTGTCCCACACAGGAGTGCGAAATAACGCCATTACAGATGAAAAACTATCTAATGATATATATATATATATATATATATATATATATATATATATATATATATATATATATATATATATATATATATATATATATATATATATATATATATATATACAGCTGTTTCTATAACCTAACTACCAGTCGTCAGTCAGAAGAGTCTAGCGCGTAGTCATAAACCAATTTTTTTTTGGATATTGTTTATAAGTGATTCGTAGAGATTTCATTCTGGATTTTCTGATAAATAGTTCTAAGTGTTAGAAGTATTTTACGATGATAGCCATTTAAAGTTAAACACTTGTACTTCACTTATATTTTTCTTGCTAGTAAGGCGAATTAAATAAAATAACGCGTAGCGATTTTCATAACCAGATATTCAATTAAAATGTTAGACCACATCACCTGACCGCTACATAGCTGAGACGAGACCGTAATTTGTGTTTACAGTGTAGAACGGACGCGGCACTTAACTCTCCAGGAGATAGAGATTATCACGACTGTTAAGCAGACCGGACTTAGAGGCGTTAGACGACTGGCAGTGGAAGAAAAGATAACGTTATGTTTCATTTGTAATTTTTGTTATTATAGCGTCTATTATTTTTGTATTGCCTATACGACAAAGTAACAGACACTGACAATTTAATATCTAACTAAATGACAGGTGATTATATTACGTGTTGCGTATTGTGAGAAAAATAATAACACTCTGTACGAGTGACGGCTAGTCGCGAGACGGGGCGGGTGAGCCATTATCGACTCAGTCCGAACCAGATCAGCGGCCAGCGACGTCTCTGAACAAACATCGTGAATCTTTTAAATTCGCCAGGACTGACAGAGCGGATGAGAGATTGTCTTGTCCCGTCCGTATATATATACTGAAGCACATTAAAAACGCACCACCTGTATAATCCAGGAACAGAGTGTGAAATGTAAATATAAGTATTTACAAGTTTACATATTTGGAATCTTTATTCATTTTCCTATGAATCCATGCTGGTCATTAATTTGTACATTTGATTGTTATGAAATTAATTGCATTCTATGCAGGCAAGGGAGAAAAGCAAAAATACAAAAAAATGCACGTGCGTTATCCTGCTGGAGAAGCTGCAAGTCTGGATAAATTGTGAACGCAGGAGCAACCAGTGCATCTAGAACCTCATCTCGATATGTCACAGCATTAACATTTCCACGGAAGACGTGAAGAGGCAAGCGATGGTGAAAACTGAATCATCCCCAAATGTGAATACTACCACCTCCAAATCGGTTGACACAGCAATCTGCAAAGCGCTCTCCACACCGTCGCCAAATCCGCATACGTCCATCAGCAAAGGATATGTTGAATCTGCTCTCGTCTATGAATAGGACAGCATTCCACTGCAGTCTAGTCCATCTGACATGTTACTCTGCCCATTGCAGGCGCTGCTGACGATGTCTGTGAGTCAAGTTTGGCCCAACATAAGGTCGTCTTGCAGTAAGGCCTGTATCTCTGAGTCGTCGCATGACTGTCATTCAAGAGACTTGCCCATGTCTACCCACTATTGCTCTTGCTGTTTGACTTGCCGGGAGAGTACGATTCCTTAGGTAACTCAGCACAATATGACGATCTTGCGCAGGGGTAGTAACTCGTGGTTGGCCACTCCGAAGTCTATCCCGGGCACTGCCAGTGGTTCCGTAACGTTCATTGAGACGTACAATAGTGCTGTGGTGGCAATTCATCTTTCTGGCAATGGCCCGCGAGCTCATTCCGGTCTCCAACATACCAATGGCTCGTTGGCGGTGGTTTTCAGATAGTCGTGGCATTTCAAGCACATGTACTGGGTGTTTTGTCTCAACGGCCTTTTTATACGGAGTATACTGCCACAACGTGTACACATTTTCAGGGTCATAGCTGTTGGGAATCGTGTTGCACGTGTAACTTTCATCGTTTTCATGTAATCTGTACACAAACCCGTGGGTTGAATCATGCACTTTCCATTCCAGCAGCCATTCGCTCTCTACCTCTTGGCAAACACGGGGAAAATCCATTCCCACACTTTTTTTTTCCAGCTTCTCGGCATCAGTATATATAATAGTGGTGCGTTTTTAATGTGCTTCAGTATATATATATATATATATATATATATATATATATATATATATATATATATATATATATATATATATATATATATATATATATATATATATATATATATATATATATATATATATATATATATATATATATACACACACACACACACACACATACATATATACACTCACACACATACATAGAATGGTAGCATTTTTCCACAAATGTTTTTTTGTATTTTACGCAGACCTGTACCCAAGCGGACGACCAGCGGTCTTTTTCTTTTCTATATCATTTAAAAGTGTGTACTAGCCAGACGATATTGTGTGACTATAAATTATACCACTGGACTTACGAAATCCAGGATATATTTCAACGGCCCCACTGTGGCGAATACCTGAATCCATAATCATCATTTTTAACATTTGAAGCAAGCGGGATTTTCCAGATACTCTTTTAAATGGTAAACACCAAGGATTCTCACAATATTCAATATTTGAAGTAAACCCTATATCCAGATAGAAGTTCCAGCCCGAGCGGGAAGCAAGCCTGTTTTTCCCCGCCCCCCAAACACTGCAAGAGTTGTCACAACGAAGATATTCAGTTGTTGTTCCTGTGTCTAAACTTATATTCCCCTGTGCACTCGTCGGAGGAACAGTGATAGTCTTAGAACAGTGAAGACAACCTTTACGATTTATATTGCATCCAGGATTTATCGAAGAATAAACATATTCGGCGTTCACCTCATTAGTTTTTTTTTGGGGGGGGGGGGGATGGACGGGGGCCAATTTGTATCCTCGACAGCTGGGGTGATACATTAATCAACAGAGAAATAGGGATTATGTTCGTGGAATAAATTTACCAAGGGATACCACAGACCCACGGGAAAGATACAAATAGGTAAGAGAGTGAGAGGTGGCCACATGAGTGACAGAGCGTGTGATGATTTTATTATTGCTGGAAACTATCTATTAATTTAGTTGTTTGATTTTGTTTACTTTACTTCGTCTTATATTGTACCAAGATTTAGTATTCTATAACCTAGTGCTAACCTTCAACATTTGGGTTAATATTTCTTTGGGTTTGTTTTCCTTTATACGGTGAAGGCGCACCATGCTTCTTTATTTACTTATGTAAATGATTTTCTTGATATTTTTTGGGTATTTGATGTTGTAACCAGTTTAGTGATAATAAACAACAAAGAAAACTTAACTTTGTGTGTTGGTCAGACTCACACCCATTTATCCTTAGTTTTTGTACGACAATCTGAGGTGTGCTGTACACATTGCATATAATATAGTTGCCCCGATTGTGCCATATATTGACTTTTTGTACGTCTATGGGATGGGCTGTTGCTAGCAGTGTGACATCCTGGATGTCATTTCGGATGTAGGTTACTTTGCCACGACAACAAATGCACTTACAGGCGTAACTAGTGTATCCAGACAGGTGCAGGTCAAGGTCTTTGTGTAAAGTTTCTTATAGAACAGTCACTTGTATTCTGCTCATACTGTCTAGCAGTTTAGCAAGTTCAAGCTTTTTGTTTCTTAGGTCACAGAAGTTTAACAGCAGAATATTAAATGTGGATGTGTTTTCTGTGTGATCCGGTTTCTTTTTGCGCTTCTTCCCACTTTTCCTCTTCTTGGGAAGTCTGTCTTTTGGGTTTATTCCAGTAATCAATTTTTTGCACATCTCAGTCCGATTAACCACTGTGTGGCGAGGACCTTGTTAACCGAGGCGTCGTCCGATCTCGTTTGAATTAATAAATTTAGACTGTTTCGTCTTCACGACACTGTGATGCTAGGATGCATGTAGATTTCCTACCCATCCCGGGTAGAAGACACAAGTGTACTGTGCCACCTCTAGAGGAGATAAAGAGAATGTTTCTGCATCTCCTTGAGATACCTTGCTTATGTAGGGTTCACAGTGTTCGTTTCCTGCCACCAAATTACCTGCTGGTTACGCCGAGTTCTCCGAGGCTCTAGGCATATGACTAAAAGTTGAAGGTCACACACATATATATATATAACCAAAATGATTTTTCAGTGGTTTCAAATCGATCCGACTTTCCCATCTTGTTTCAATCAATTGCTTAACAATTATGCCTAAGTCTGACAAATGGGCAGTTCGACCAGTTCGAATTTGCCAACGCTGAGTCGATGCAGAGAAATGATTATAGATCTGTTGAACCAAACTGAAGAAATTAGCTTCCAGACAACACTTAGTGGCAACATTGACCACCAAGTTTAAAGAGTGAGCAATGCAGGGCAGAAAAAGGCACGAAGGTTTATGTCCAGGAATCGACGACGACATGACGTAACGTATCCAACGGTAAACAACAAATGTCGCCAAATAAGAAGAATATTTATTTTCTTAGCCAAAAATTTCCCTAAATTAAAAAAACAAACAAAAAAACATATAAATTATAAAAAAGGAAACAAAAACAATACAGACACCTTTCATTGGACTCTATAATTAATTATATTCAATAGCACTGTAGAGGTATTTATCTTGAAATTAAACAAAATATATATAAATTGTCAGTTGCATTTTTACAAGGGTTACACAAACTAATTTATAAAAAACTTTTCCTTTCTGAGGTTGCGCTCTAGCAGCTGCATAGTTCGCCTAATGTTAGCGCCCGCTCTGATTGTGGGGGATCTGAAATAAGAGTGATTACAAAGCTGTTAAGCAACCTCTACAAGAGTGGATAGATTTGTTGATGATCTACTGAAATATATATTCATAGTTGTGACGAAAAGAATCGTCCCATTTTTCGTTCACATTTCTTTCCTCACTCCTCTCGGCCAGTATTCACTCGATCATCCCTTTTCTTTCTCATCCGATCATTATCTTTCGTTTACGCCTATATTTACCGATATAATCGTCTCCTTGGTTGACAGCTTCACATTCCAACACTTTTAAGCATGGCTGCACATGTCACGCATCCTGTGATTGTGATCACTACCCGAGTCACCAGATGGAACATTAATATTAAGTCAACATTTGGTTTGCCGTTGTATTATTTTGACAGACGTGCTACTGATAGATAACTAGTATTCTGCTTCAGCGCAGGAGGTAGAGGGGACAAACAAGAAATGCTGTCGATGTGTATAATTTGGTAGATAAATTTAAACAACTCGATCATTCTTAGCTTTATCGGGATTTTAACACTCTGAACACCAGACTTATCATGTAACTATTTCCAGCAAGTCTCTTAACAACCTTAAGCAAGATGTCTAAATGTAATAAACAGTCAGTTAAGAGATAACGTGGGAACGACGTGTAAAAATACAGCCCGGCCTTAAGGTTATCTGGATTATAACAATCTTGGAGAATTTTTATCATATGTAATAATTAGGGCAAGGAATGTGATATAATGATTTGCGGCAAGTCGTGATGATAGGAAACTCTACACAGAGCAATACAACAGGAGGCAATCTGATCATCAGAAGTAGTCTTCCCAACGATCAAGTGTTTCGGCCCGTTAATCTCCTCTACGCTCTATGGGTGTTGGCCCACGTGGGGCATGACTCCCAAGTGTCAGCCTCCTGTTGTCTTGTGCAGAGAATTGCATCCACTCCACTATGGTAGCAACTTTCAACTTCACTCCTGTTTTCTGCCAACTGGAGGCAACAGTGAAAGGAACCCCTATGTTGAAAACAAATTACTGTCCCGAGCTTCATAGACCGTTGTGGTTATTCTACAGCCAGCCCGATGCCATTTCCGTAGTTTCACTGAGCCTCTTAAGTGCCCTTGTTCTTGACTATCCTTTCAAAACAACAGTTTCAGTAGATCATACACTGAGGCAGCTACGAGACCTCTTCAACTACCTTAACAGCCTTGCCCCTTGCAGTGAAACCGTCGTGTCTCAAGTCTGTGACCAGATCATTATATTTGACCACTTTGAACAAGGATTGCTTGTCCAATCTCGATTCAAATGGCACGGTCAGAACAATCATTATAATCTGGTGCGATGATGAGGAATGCAGCACTATATCTGGCCGTCTTCGAGATCTTCTGATACTTTCTGGATGTGCCTCTAGCCCAGGTAGATTTACTGCCATCTCCTAGTCATTTGTACCGTCAAGAATAGATGGTAAACGGCTACTTGGTTTACTTGGTTTGGGATCTGCTGACTTTCCTGCTCTCAGAAAGTATGTAATTGCGGTACTAGGTCTGACTTTGTTGCTCACCTTCACCCTTGCTAGGTCTATTGTAGCAGCCAGGTCATTTAGTACTATGTTTTGGCGCCGTGTGTATTGCCCTTGCCCTAATGGCACCCTGCAAGCTGAGAGCACATATTCAAGTGTATGCCTCTGTGACGTATAATGGAAATATAGTTTACAGTAATCTGACAGCCTTTGTAATCCCGTTAGCGTTCTCTGATTTGCTAGCAAAATCATGCATTTACAGCCTGTGTTTACTCACTTTTTAGTCCTACCTCTTTTTCTGTGTTTAACACGAGCTAACACAAGGTTAACAAACTTTCGTGACCTGCAAATCATAACAGGTAGGAATCAGGTTTGTTTATCGAGTCTTCTCACGCGAGCTTATCTGTCAATCATACGATACCTGACAGACCGCACGTGAAGAACCAAAGACCCTTTGAAGTCCGTACACAGAGGGAAGGCAGGGAAACCCCGGGCTCATTGATCTTCAGAAGCGGGCAAAATCTTCGAGAACTTTTGATGGCGGTCGAACACAAGAGAAAAGTGGACCGTAACGCTTTATCTGGGGAACTCATGTTTCTGATTCTCTGGTATACACAATAGTGTGAAAAGTAGCATAATCTATAGATCAGAGAAACATGATGATATATAAACTGTTTTTTTCTTAAACCTGCTATCAGTTGTAACTCAGAATTTTTGGATAGTCTAAGCACGTAGTTCTAGAACTCTTTTCGTTACGTGCGTTAATAGCATTCGTGGGGATCTTTCATTATGATTTCTAACCTGATCACAAGAGCATCCAGCGGTTTTTTTCTTCCTTTACTGATTGGTTAATGTTGTCTTTTCTTGGCTTGTGCGTCACCAATTTCATTTCTGAGCCAACTACACACGAGAAACATTTTAACTTGTAAATTTAACGGGACTTACAAAACCCAGCAATATTTTTTTTCAATTTTATCAGCCCACTGGGGTGTGAAACAAATAACATTATCCCCGACTTCTGACAGTCGTATTCAAGTGTATCCAGAATTTACGCTGTTTCAGAATCGGCACTCTACCATAGAGCCAGCCGATAGGTATCACCATCATCATTTGTAACATCTTTAGCAACCAGATGTTTCCCAATACTGGAAGTATTTTCTTCTTTTAACTGTGAACCCAATATCACGTTTTATTCTGTACCATAGTGCTAACCTTTGACCTTTGGGTTATTAACTTTCTTGGGTACTTTTTTCTCAATAGGGGGAGGGCACATTTTTTCTTTTTCATATGTATGTAAATCTGGTTTTATTTGATCTTTCTTAAGTTGTTTGATGTTGTCAAGTTTAAAATAATAATAAACAACAAAAGAAACTTAACTTTGTGTGTTGGTCAGACCCATACCCAATTAACCGTAGTTTTTTCACGTTTGTGTGTCTTGTTGTCACATACTGTGTGTGTGTGTAGTTAAACTTATATTTATGTGTGGGACCCAAGACGCATCAAAAGTGAGGAATGCAATCAGCGTCTCATAGCTTGACTGCCTGCGTCAGGGTCAGCGCACCAGAGCTGACCAAGACCCTACTCAACCTCCACGTGGTGGTCCTGGAAACAGGCTGCATCACTGCAGTCTGGCTGAGGAGAAGGGATCGAAGAGGGAAGGCAAACCCGGTCCCAAAAAATGCCATGCGGAAGTCGGATGTGTCGGCCGAAAGGCGCAAATACCGCAGCTTCGCTGTAAACAGACACAACGCAACCAACGCCTTTTTCAGGGCGAACGAGGAAGAAGAAGAATATTTATGTGTATGAGGAGGGCAAGGTTGTCTTGTACTAAATTATAGTCGTATAGATAGGCTGGACTAGAGAAACTTACTCATTCCAGAGTCATTTCTTCTCTTAACGCTATTCACCCGTGAAATCTATTTCTCACACCTTTTTCTCACGTACTTATCACCATCCACTCTACTCAGACGGGACCAAAAATAAATCACAAACCTATTGGTACGACAGCCTCTCGTGGCACAGGGGGCACTGAGCTTCAGCAGACTTTCCCCATCTCATATGGTTTGCGGACGATGTCAGTAGGTCATACATTGATCTGATAATGAAGCTGAATCTAAGACGCCATATCCCAAATATCATTCCATGTCAAGGACCTTTGCAGTGCTTCCTCCTATGTTGTCCATTGACCTTTTTAGGCCTGCTGCACCGCATTTTACATCCTCTTATCATTCTCAGCTTCTCGTATTTCCTGAATTATCATGTCTCTGTGTTCCCTGTTTGATGACTTGGACCACCAGTGGGTGGCACCATGGCCACATCCCTGTCTATTTGTCTGTGTGTATCCAATGACCTTCCTCAGATTGAGCGACTCTTGAGCAGCACCAACAGCTTCATCCATTTTCCACTTCCGTCCAGTTTTCAGTGTGGGCTGAATGGACCTGACTACGTCATCTGCTGACTTCCACAGCATCATTGCGAGCCTCGCCTTTCCTGCTTTGCATTCTTTAACAAATGACTTAAATGGAAGCCCACGTTTTGCTTTCTTGTAGTACAGTGCTACATCTGACAGACCTGGTGGTACACCTAGACATTTTCTCATGAACTTGTTGACCTTTTGCTCTATAGCTTCAACTGTAGTGGTGCTAATTTCATATATAAGCAGTGGCCATAGCAGTTTAGGTATCAACATTAAATGAAGGCACCACCGTTTGAACTTGCCTAGGAGTCTGCTTTGGTCTATGATCTGTACTCCTCTGTCTGCCATTTCTATTGTCTGTTGAACTGCCTTTGAGTCTTTTAATGAGACATCATACACCCTGCCAAGACTTTAACAGGTTCCTCAATGACAGTAGGGATGCTTTGGTTTGCAACCATGAATGTCACCTCAGATGTCTTGCCTTTCCTGAATGATAGGCTTCTAGACTTCGTAGGTTTTAAGCTCATTCTGCAACAGCTGATTAGTTCATCCAGGCGTGTTAACATTCTCTGGGCCTGATGTTCATCTGATGTCAGAATTGCTGAGTCATCCATGTTGTGTCATATAATAAGTAGTGCAATACCGTATATGGTCATGTAGTAATTTTCAAAATGAGTGGTGAGGGGGTACCATTTACAAAAAAATCAGACGCCTTACTTGTGGTTGGTTTTAAAATTAGAATACGACCTAAATTTAATTATTTTATGTTACCTATCACTTTGCTCACAGGCTGGTAATTCATCGCTGTGCGCAATGGAGCAGAACGCGAATACGCTTCGATTGTAAAAGCGTGCGAGTTGTGGAATGGGTGTGACACAGGTATTTAGTGTATGACGTGGACAGGGTCTTCTGCGGGGGGAACGAAGGTGATCGTTAGGACAGTTGTGTCTGGCTGGTGTTTTTCGAAGTGTATGGATTTTTATGTGAGAGCGACAGACCAGTGTTTATTGTTATAAAATATTTCAGAGTCAGGATAATTGACTCAATTCATTAAGAATGTGTGCCTGATTATGTGTGGCTTAAGGAGATGGACAGTAAGTGATTTGAATCAATACGGATTTGTAAAGTATGAAGGCGTTGTAGACGATACATAGACATTCTGACTTTAAACCGGCACAACGACATTATTGCTTATGGCTGCTACTGATCACATTTGTATTACTGGTGTAACGTCATATCATCATATGCTCTCAAAAGAAGTGAAGTACACTTATGTTGTATTGTGACATATTAAATGTGATAAAACGTACAACAAGCTGTTGATCAAGATTATTCAAGTTGGCCATTCCGTACGTTACTGTTGAGACTGTTGTCTATTATATCAAAATATCTTACAAGACCAGTGCAGCACATTAATATACTCGTTACCCAATAGCCTTCAATAAGTATAAGGTAACAGTATAAAGTGGTGGCCAGTATACACGGGATTTCGTTCTACCCACAAGATTTTATCAAATGATACTACTGTCCCTAGCCACATCGACGAATTTTACAGTATCGAAAAGCAATAGAAATTTCGGCGCAACCTATGCCAACCGGTTTTCTTCAAACTAGGGCCGGCAAGAAGAAACTTAAAGAGTAAACAGCACACTTCAATCATAATATTTGCTGAACTTTACCAATAGAAGTTCGTATTTTCTTCATCAACATTTTTGAGACGAAAGTTATCATCACTCTACGCAGTTCCAGGTTGGATTCGTCAGGAAAAATTAAAGTAATCAAACAACATTTCTGCAGTCAAGACAAAGCACAGTCATTCAACCAGTGAAACAAGATGGATAGTTCTACATGTGGGAGCAATCTGCATCGATGAAATTTCGCTCTACCTGTTGCATATGTTGGAGGCAACAATACTGTCACGTGCATTTATACTTCGGAGGAAGGATCATAAAAAGATAAGTGGACTAGTTTGTTGTAGCCTTAGTCTTACACAATTCTATAGTAGAGCCTTTTTGTTTATCTGTTTTATGTTTGTTGGGGGTTTGTGGGACCTTGATAAGCAGAATTACATCTCATCTTCGGACGGGTCTGCAATCAAGGGTGTCAGTAGGGAAATTTATGTAATATTTTCTCAAAGAGGCCCGGCTCAAAATGCTGTGTGGAAAGCGCTCTTTGTGAATATACTATATTTACTTTATGTTATAGACGTGCTGTCCTGTTTTTTCACTGTTGTTTGTATTTGTCAGTTGTTTTTTTTTTTAATTCAGTTTTTCTGCATTTTTGTACGTCTATTGTTGGTCTTCTCTAGCTATCATTATGTTGATATATGGATTTTTGTTGTAAATTCGTCTTGTCTAGTCTAACCTTATAGTGTAAGCATATATTTCAAACATTATCCTTTTTTTCTACACCTTAGTATTTTCTTCTGTTGCTACACTATTGTACTACGTGTTCTGTCTTATAGTGTACGACACTAATTTTTTTGTTTTTTACGTTGCATTGATTACTTGCTAAGTCACATTTGCAGAGTACTGAATTTTAACGAATTGGCATTGGTGCTGTTTATCGCTCATCAGTACCCATATTCATATTCAGACTAAGTAACTTATATATATATATATATATATATATATATATATATATATATATATATATATATATATATATATATATATATATATATATATATATATATATATATATACTTAAACTTACATAATGTCTAGTCTGGAGCATTTTATCCAGCTAGGTAAAGAGATGGGAATGCAAGGCCAGGAGCTTAAAGAGTTTGCCATGGAGCAACTGGAAAGAGAAGAAAAGAAACTGGAGAGGGATGAGAGAGCAAGAATGAGAGAGATCGAAAAAGATGAACGAATTCAGTTAGAAAAAATAGCAGAAAAAAAGAAAAGACAAGAAGAATTTGAAGAAAAGAAAAGACAAGATGAAATAGCAGAAAAGAAAAGACAAGAAGAATTTGAAGAAAAGAAAAGACAAGATGAAATGGCAGAAAAGAAAAGACAAGATGAGATAGATTTAGAGGCTAAGAAAGCCCAATTTCTGCATGAAGAAAAAATGGCTTCTGTAGAGTTGGAGAGACTCAAATTGGAAGCTAGTAATAAACAGAGTAATCAAGAAGGGGCAGGTTCGGTCAAGAGAGAACATGCTTCATCATTTAAACTTCACTTACCTAAATTTAATCAAAATATAGACGACATTTCGTGCTTCCTAAACCGATTCCAGACAGTGTGTGAGGAATACAAACTGGAAAAATCATCATGGGTGATACATTTAATGTCATTACTGACAGGTGAAGCGTTGACAGCTGTGTCAACAATGGATGAGGAAAACATAAAATCTTATGAGGCAGCTAAAACATTACTTTTAAGAAAGTATCAATTAGACGAGAATGGATACAGGCTAAGATTTAAAAAACTCACACCCGAAAGCAACAAGGACTTTAGTGAGTTTATTTCAACTATAAAGTTATGCTTGATGGACCTTATTTTGAGAGACAAAGTACTTTCTTCCATTAGCCCTGATTTTTTGGCCTATTTACATGAACGGAAGCCAGAATCGTTACAATCCCTTGAGTTGTTAGGGCGCCAGTTTATGACGGCACACCCAGGGAAGAGTGTGAACAACTCTACTATTAAAGAGGCATTACCTGTTGCATCAGCTCATTCAGTGCAGATAAACAACCCTAGAGCTCGATCGCAAAGTATGGATAGAAATTTTGGCAGGAATAATGACCGAAATAGTGGATCTTTCCGAGGACGGTACAATTTTGGCAATCAACCTTATCAATATCAGAGAAACTCCCAACGATGTTTTGATGGAAATAGACCATCACAGGGTTACTTTCAATCTAACAGAGGATGGCGTAGATCTGATAATACCTACATGAACAGAGGAGACAGATCCTATTATACAAAGAACAACCAAAACTCTCCTCCATCTCAACACTGTCCAGGTTGTACGTGTCCTCAGCATTCTAATAATCCTCAGAATGGTAGAGAGAGTCGGAATTATTACCGGGGTAATAACAACTTTAATCGCTCTCGGAGCATGGATCGAAAAAACTCGAACTGGAATCATAATACGAGTAGTAACACAGGAGCAGTTAATCCCAATGGGGAAAACACAAATATTGCAAATGCGTGTGCAGCTGATTTATTTAATCCATCAAATTGTTCAGAATGCAGCACTCTGTTTCAGCCAGATGTGGTCTCCAGACTTTCCTGCGGTCATCCTGTGCCCGCGTTGTTACCTGCATTAGCCTCTCATGATGGAAAAGGCTCGCTAATGTTTCACAGGGGTTTTTTAAATAATCAACTAGTTTCAGTCTTGCGTGATACAGGGTGCACAACTGAGTCTTGCGTGATACAGGGTGCACAACTGTTGGAGTACGCAAATCGTTGGTAGACCCATCTTGCTGCACCGGGGAGAATGTAAAAAACTCGAACTGGAATCATAATACGAGTAGTAACACAGGAGCAGTTAATCCCAATGGGGAAAACACAAATATTGCAAATGCGTGTGCAGCTGATTTATTTAATCCATCAAATTGTTCAGAATGCAGCACTCTGTTTCAGCCAGATGTGGTCTCCAGACTTTCCTGCGGTCATCCTGTGCCCGCGTTGTTACCTGCATTAGCCTCTCATGATGGAAAAGGCTCGCTAATGTTTCACAGGGGTTTTTTAAATAATCAACTAGTTTCAGTCTTGCGTGATACAGGTTGCACAACTGTTGGAGTACGCAAATCGTTGGTAGACCCATCTTGCTGCACCGGGGAGAATGTAAAATGTGTCCTATTTGGAGGCACGGTGGAATTCTATCCTGTGGCCATTGTGCACATTGATACTCCATTTTTCTCAGGTCAAGTGAAAGCTTGTTTATTACAGGAACCAATTGCTGACATAATCATGGGCAATATTGTGGGTATAAAAGCGTGTTCACTCCAAGATATAGAAATCTGGGAACGTCAGCATATACTACTCGCTAATATGGTCGTTACAAGAGCACAGGCACAGGCTCAAGAGGAAGAAGAAATGACTAACAATCATGACAAGGAGGAAGATCAACATCTTATGCCGATGTTAACGAAGACATCATTTATTGATATGCAAAAGAATGACAATTCTTTAAAAAGATTTTTCAAATTGGTAAAATCAGATGATGTCGGTTGCTCGGAAAGGTCACAACCTTGGTATACAATTAAAAATGACATATTAATTCGTAATGCTAGAGATGCTACATCGGTACAGCAGCAAATTATGGTACCAACCAATATTCGACCTTACATTCTCAGACATGCGCATGATACAAACTGTGCAGGCCACATGGGCTTTGCTAGGACGAAATATAGAGTCTTACAGCATTTTTATTGGCCTGGAGTAGTCAGGGATGTCAAATTATTTTGTCGTTCGTGCAAGACATGCCAACAAGTGGCTACAAAGGGTGCTTACCATAATGCACCTATACAGGCTGCGGATATTTCGGTGCGACCATTCGAAAAAATGGCCATAGACTTAATAGGTCCACTGTCAGTTCCGTCAGCCAGAGGTCATAGATATGTCCTCACCTGTATTGATATGTGCACCAGGTGGCCGGAGGCAATACCTCTTAAACACATTGCTACCACCGATGTGGCTGATGCACTATTCCTCATTTTTACGAGAGTGGGGTTCCCTGACAATATTTTATCAGATAGGGGAACACAGTTTGTGTCAGATGTCATGTCGCATGTCATGAAACTATGCAATATTGATAGATCTCTTAGCTCTGTTTATCATCCTATGTCCAATGGCATGATAGAACGTTTAAATAAAACGCTGAAACAAATACTGGGGAAAGTGACCACGACGTATCCACAAGACTGGGATAGAGTGCTCCCAGCAGTGCTGTTCGCTTATCGGGAAGTCCCAAACGAACACACTGGGTTCTCGCCTTTTGAGCTCATGTATGGTGCTCCACCACGAGGACCCATGTCGATAATAATAAAACAATTACTTACAGGTTCGGAGATGACTCAGGAATGCCAGTCATCCTATGAGTATGTGGTGAATCTACGAAAGACACTTATAGACGCTTGGAAAATAGCGACTGATTCATCTGAAAAGGCAAAAGAAAAAGCTAGATCTCTTCAAAACCGTTGGAAAAAGTTAAGGAAATTACTTCCTGGAGACAAAGCTTACGTCCTGCTACCAACGAGAGAGAATAGCCTTCTCATTTCGTGGAGTGGTCCATATGAAATTATTTCAAAATTGACAGATGTTGATTACATTCTTGACGTGAAAGGCAAGAATAAAACCTTTCACATCAACATGCTCAAACAATTCCATGATAGACCTGAATATCTCAAACCTATCTTAGATGCTGTTAATGAAGTAATCACTGATCATCCTACATCTTATTCTTCATTGTCAGTGATTCAAGAAGAACCCACTTCTTTTCATGATGTACCTTTGCAACTTCCTGTCATGTCTCTTTATCCGACAGAATCATGGGTAAATGTATCTATTTGTCCGGATCTATCCAACGAACAACAATCTCAAATTCTTTCTATTCTAGAATCATATCAGCAAGTTCTGTCTAATATTCCAGGCCGAACGTCTATAATCACTCACGATATTAGACTCACAGATCACAAACCTATTAAATTAAAGCCTTACCCTATCCCTATCCACTTTCAGGATCAGGTTGAAAAAGAATTAGGTCAAATGTTACAGCTTAACATTATTGCACCATCAGAGTCTGCTTATTCTTTCCCAATGGTTATAGTCAAGAAGAAGGATAATAATATCAGATTATGCATGGATTTTCGTAAACTCAATTCCATAACGGAGTCTGACGCAGAGCCAATGCCAGTTCTTGACGAATTACTGTCAAAACTTTCTAAAGCAACCTACTTTAGCAAATTTGACTTAGCCAAGGGTTATTGGCAAATACCTCTCACGGAAAACGCAAAACCTTTCACTGCTTTTGCTACCCCTAAGGGTCTCTTTCAGTATAATTTCATGTGCTTTGGCTTGGTAAACGCACCAGCGACTTTCGTTCGGATGATGAGGAAACTATTTTCTCATAGGTCTGATATCATCTCCTATATAGATGACATTTGTTTGTTCCACAACTCTTGGGACGAACATGTTTCTGGATTGAAATCTCTTCTCGAAATTCTTCGCTCTAATAATCTGACAGCGAATCCTTCGAAAGTTCAAATAGGTTTCAAAGAAATTTCTTTCTTAGGTCACAGAGTGGGCCATGGATTTCTGAAAACTGAGGATAAAACTATCTCGAAGATTCTTAACCTATCAATTCCTAAGACTAAGAAGCAGGTGCGGAGTCTTCTCGGCCTTATACAGTTCTATAATAAATTTATGCCTCATTTATCTTCAGTTACGTCAGTCCTGTCTGAGTTAACTACGAAAGGCTCCCCTAATAGAATTGTCTGGACGGAGGCCTGCAACATAGCTCTAGTCCATTTAAAGCATTACTTTTCATGTGCACCAATTTTAAAACTCCCTGATCCTCATCTCCCATTTATTCTCAGGACAGACGCTTCGATGTACGGTATTGGTGGCTCCTTGATGCAAGAAGTAGATGGAATGCTTCATCCAGTGATGTATGTGTCGAGGAAGCTCACAAAGACAGAAACCAGATATCCAATTATTGAGCGCGAGCTTCTCGCGATCATATGGGCTGTCACAAAGCTTCAGCGTTTCCTTCTTGGTTCTCGTTTCATCATTGAGACAGACCAGAAGGCCCTGTCGTTCCTTCAAAAATCCAACATGAAAAAACGCACGAGTCGCACGTTATGCAATTAATTTGCAAATATATGACTATATCATTCGACCTATTGAGGGCAAGTCCAATGTGCTTGCAGATGTTCTGTCGAGATGTACACAGACAGACCAACCCGATTCTCAAGGATATGACATTGCTGCGACCCATTGACAAAGGTACACTGCTGATAGTCTACAGATACCTCGATAACTTAAAAACGCTATCTTGACAATATCCATAACCAGATACATATTACCATCGTTATCAAGAGAAACAACTCAAGTCATTTGAAGACAAGATAAGAGACGTTTTGTGTGGATACATTCAAATCGTTTCACACTACATCAAGTTCCATGAACAGTACATAAGATCTGATTTCCGGACAGTCATGACGTATGCGGTAAAGGAACCAAATCAAACAGTATCTCAAGTAAACAGTATAAGGCTCTTTGTCATATCTTAATGGCAATCCTTCACAAAATGACTGGGATGCAGAACTTTAAAAAGATCATATGTCCTATTCCAGCAAACGAACTTCAAATATTGGGGCTCAGAGACTGTGACACTCAAGAGGCAACATATGAAAAGAAATCTCACACAAGAAACAATCGATTCGATACGCCTATGGAGAACAACTTCGCCATTTGAACATTCTTTTTTGTTATTACTTAAATCAGTTATGTGACTCTAAAGTGCTAAATTGCAAATAGTAAGCTTTCACACTTATGAAAGAAGAACCTATCATTGAAGACACTCAGTAACTATAGTTAATTAGTTTTACACAATGCTACAGACAGCACACACACGATCATGTGGACATTTACATTAACGTAATTATTATACTTACTTAATACTATTTAATTAGTTAGATCTTTCATTTCATTCATCTTTTAATTAAATGCATTCAGATATTTCATTTTCCAAAACTTCACAATTTCACTATCATATTTCTTCACATTTTCATTGATTTTTCTCATTTTTCCATGATGCTGACTACATTCCATAGACTGTTGCTCAGGTATGACATAGACTGGACGGTAACTTCTCGCATTTTCTAAAAATGACTTCCTATATGGAAAACTTTCAGTTTTCGCTGGGGGGCGGGGTAAAAGTGTTACCTATCACTTTGCTCACAGGCTGGTAATTCATCGCTGTGCGCAATGGAGCAGAACGCGAATACGCTTCGATTGTAAAAGCGTGCGAGTTGTGGTATGTGTGTGACACAGGTATTTAGTGTATGACGTGGACAGGGTCTTCTGCGGGGGGAACGAAGGTGATCGTTAGGACAGTTGTGTCTGGCTGGTGTTTTTCGAAGTGTATGGATTTTTATGTGAGAGCGACAGACCAGTGTTTATTGTTATAAAATATTTCAGAGTCAGGATAATTGACTCAATTCATTAAGAATGTGTGCCTGATTATGTGTGGCTTAAGGAGATGGACAGTAAGTGATTTGAATCAATACGGATTTGTAAAGTATGAAGGCGTTGTAGACGATACATAGACATTCTGACTTTAAACCGGCACAACGACATTATTGCTTATGGCTGCTACTGATCACATTTGTATTACTGGTGTAACGTCATATCATCATATGCTCTCAAAAGAAGTGAAGTACACTTATGTTGTATTGTGACATATTAAATGTGATAAAACGTACAACAAGCTGTTGATCAAGATCATTCAAGTTGGCCATTCCGTACGTTACTGTTGAGACTGTTGTCTATTATATCAAAATATCTTACAAGACCAGTGCAGCACATTAATATACTCGTTACCCAATAGCCTTCAATAAGTATAAGGTAACAGTATAAAGTGGTGGCCAGTATACACGGGATTTCGTTCTACCCACAAGATTTTATCAAATGATACTACTGTCCCTAGCCACATCGACGAATTTTACAGTATCGAAAAGCAATAGAAATTTCGGCGCAACCTATGCCAACCGGTTTTCTTCAAACTAGGGCCGGCAAGAAGAAACTTAAAGAGTAAACAGCACACTTCAATCATAATATTTGCTGAACTTTACCAATAGAAGTTCGTATTTTCTTCATCAACATTTTTGAGACGAAAGTTATCATCACTCTACGCAGTTCCAGGTTGGATTCGTCAGGAAAAATTAAAGTAATCAAACAAAAATTTTGCAGCCAAGACAAAGCACAGTCATTCAACCAGTGAAACAAGATGGATAGTTCTACATGTGGGAGCAATCTGCATCGATGAAATTTCGCTCTACCTGTTGCATATGTTGGAGGCAACAATACTGTCACGTGCATTTATACTTCGGAGGAAGGATCATAAAAAGATAAGTGGACTAGTTTGTTGTAGCCTTAGTCTTACACAATTCTATAGTAGAGCCTTTTTGTTTATCTGTTTTATGTTTGTTGGGGGTTTGGGGGACCTTGATAAGCAGAATTACATCTCATCTTCGGACGGGTCTGCAATCAAGGGTGTCAGTAGGGAAATTTATGTAATATTTTCTCAAAGAGGCCCGGCTCAAAATGCTGTGTGGAAAGCGCTCTTTGTGAATATACTATATTTACTTTATGTTATAGACGTGCTGTCCTGTTTTTTCACTGTTGTTTGTATTTGTCAGTTGTTTTTTTTTTATTCAGTTTTTTTCTGCATTTTTTTGTACAGTTATTGTGTGGAATGGTATGCGCCGTCTATTGTTGGTCTTCTCTAGCTATCATTATGTTGATATATGGATTTTTGTTGTAAATTCGTCTTGTCTAGTCTAACCTTATAGTGTAAGCATATATTTCAAACATTATCCTTTTTTTCTACACCTTAGTATTTTCTTCTGTTGCTACACTATTGTACTACGTGTTCTGTCTTATAGTGTACGACACTAATTTTTTTGTTTGCATTGATTACTTGCTAAGTCACATTTGCAGAGTACTGAATTTTAACGAATTGGCATTGGTGCTGTTTATCGCTCATCAGTACCCATATTCATATTCAGACTAAGTAACTTATATATATATATATATATATATATAAAAACTTACATAATGTCTAGTCTGGAGCATTTTATCCAGCTAGGTAAAGAGATATGGGGAATGCAAGGCCAGGAGCTTAAAGAGTTTGCCATGGAGCAACTGGAAAGAGAAGAAAAGAAACTGGAGAGGGATGAGAGAGCAAGAATGAGAGAGATCGAAAAAGATGAACGAATTCAGTTAGAAAAAATAGCAAAAAAGAAAAGACAAGAAGAATTTGAAGAAAAGAAAAGACAAGAAGAATTTGAAAAAGAAAAGACAAGAAGAATTTGAAAAAAGAAAAGACAAGAGGAATTTGAAGAAAAGAAAAGACAAGATGAGATAGATTTAGAGGCTAAGAAAGCCCAATTTCTGCATGAAGAAAAAATGGCTTCTGTAGAGTTGGAGAGACTCAAATTGGAAGCTAGTAATAAACAGAGTAATCAAGAAGGGGCAGGTTCGGTCAAGAGAGAACATGCTTCATCATTTAAACTTCACTTACCTAAATTTAATCAAAATATAGACGACATTTCGTGCTTCCTAAACCGATTCCAGACAGTGTGTGAGGAATACAAACTGGAAAAATCATCATGGGTGATACATTTAATGTCATTACTGACAGGTGAAGCGTTGACAGCTGTGTCAACAATGGATGAGGAAAACATAAAATCTTATGAGGCAGCTAAAACATTACTTTTAAGAAAGTATCAATTAGACGAGAATGGATACAGGCTAAGATTTAAAAAAACTCACACCCGAAAGCAACAAGGACTTTAGTGAGTTTATTTCAACTATAAAGTTATGCTTCAATCGTTGGATTGAGTTGGCTAAAATCAAACATACGTATGAGGACTTGATGGACCTTATTTTGAGAGACAAAGTACTTTCTTCCATTAGCCCTGATTTTTTGGCCTATTTACATGAACGGAAGCCAGAATCGTTACAATCCCTTGAGTTGTTAGGGCGCCAGTTTATGACGGCACACCCAGGGAAGAGTGTGAACAACTCTACTATTAAAGAGGCATTACCTGTTGCATCAGCTCATTCAGTGCAGATAAAAAACCCTAGAGCTCGATCGCAAAGTATGGATAGAAATTTTGGCAGGAATAATGACCGAAATAGTGGATCTTTCCGAGGACGGTACAATTTTGGCAATCAACCTTATCAATATCAGAGAAACTCCCAACGATATTTTGATGGAAATAGACCATCACAGGGTTACTTTCAATCTAACAGAGGATGGCGTAGATCTGATAATACCTACATGAACAGAGGAGACAGATCCTATTATACAAAGAACAACCAAAACTCTCCTCCATCTCAACACTGTCCAGGTTGTACGTGTCCTCAGCATTCTAATAATCCTCAGAATGGTAGAGAGAGTCGGAATTATTACCGGGGTAATAACAACTTTAATCGCTCTCGGAGCATGGATCGAAAAAAAAAACTCGAACTGGAATCATAATACGAGTAGTAACACAGGAGCAGTTAATCCCAATGGGGAAAACACAAATATTGCAAATGCGTGTGCAGCTGATTTATTTAATCCATCAAATTGTTCAGAATGCAGCACTCTGTTTCAGCCAGATGTGGTCTCCAGACTTTCCTGCGGTCATCCTGTGCCCGCGTTGTTACCTGCATTAGCCTCTCATGATGGAAAAGGCTCGCTAATGTTTCACAGGGGTTTTTTTAAATAATCAACTAGTTTCAGTCTTGCGTGATACAGGGTGCACAACTGTTGGAGTACGCAAATCGTTGGTAGACCCATCTTGCTGCACCGGGGAGAATGTAAAATGTGTCCTATTTGGAGGCACGGTGGAATTCTATCCTGTGGCCATTGTGCACATTGATACTCCATTTTTCTCAGGTCAAGTGAAAGCTTGTTTATTACAGGAACCAATTGCTGACATAATCATGGGCAATATTGTGGGTATAAAAGCGTGTTCACTCCAAGATATAGAAATCTGGGAACGTCAGCATATACTACTCGCTAATATGGTCGTTACAAGAGCACAGGCACAGGCTCAAGAGGAAGAAGAAATGACTAACAATCATGACAAGGAGGAAGATCAACATCTTATGCCGATGTTAACGAAGACATCATTTATTGATATGCAAAAGAATGACAATTCTTTAAAAAGATTTTTCAAATTGGTAAAATCAGATGATGTCGGTTGCTCGGAAAGGTCACAACCTTGGTATACAATTAAAAATGACATATTAATTCGTAATGCTAGAGATGCTACATCGGTACAGCAGCAAATTATGGTACCAACCAATATTCGACCTTACATTCTCAGACATGCGCATGATACAAACTGTGCAGGCCACATGGGCTTTGCTAGGACGAAATATAGTCTTACAGCATTTTTATTGGCCTGGAGTAGTCAGGGATGTCAAATTATTTTGTCGTTCGTGCAAGACATGCCAACAAGTGGCTACAAAGGGTGCTTACCATAATGCACCTATACAGGCTGCGGATATTTCGGTGCGACCATTCGAAAAAATGGCCATAGACTTAATAGGTCCACTGTCAGTTCCGTCAGCCAGAGGTCATAGATATGTCCTCACCTGTATTGATATGTGCACCAGGTGGCCGGAGGCAATACCTCTTAAACACATTGCTACCACCGATGTGGCTGATGCACTATTCCTCATTTTTACGAGAGTGGGGTTCCCTGACAATATTTTATCAGATAGGGGAACACAGTTTGTGTCAGATGTCATGTCGCATGTCATGAAACTATGCAATATTGATAGATCTCTTAGCTCTGTTTATCATCCTATGTCCAATGGCATGATAGAACGTTTAAATAAAACGCTGAAACAAATACTGGGGAAAGTGACCACGACGTATCCACAAGACTGGGATAGAGTGCTCCCAGCAGTGCTGTTCGCTTATCGGGAAGTCCCAAACGAACACACTGGGTTCTCGCCTTTTGAGCTCATGTATGGTGCTCCACCACGAGGACCCATGTCGATAATAAAACAATTACTTACAGGTTCGGAGATGACTCAGGAATGCCAGTCATCCTATGAGTATGTGGTGAATCTACGAAAGACACTTATAGACGCTTGGAAAATAGCGACTGATTCATCTGAAAAGGCAAAAGAAAAAGCTAGATCTCTTCAAAACCGTGGAAAAAGTTAAGGAAATTACTTCCTGGAGACAAAGCTTACGTCCTGCTACCAACGAGAGAGAATAGCCTTCTCATTTCGTGGAGTGGTCCATATGAAATTATTTCAAAATTGACAGATGTTGATTACATTCTTGACGAAAGGCAAGAATAAAACCTTTCACGTCAACATGCTCAAACAATTCCATGATAGACCTGAATATCTCAAACCTATCTTAGATGCTGTTAATGAAGTAATCACTGATCATCCTACATCTTATTCTTCATTGTCAGTGATTCAAGAAGAACCCACTTCTTTTCATGATGTACCTTTGCAACTTCCTGTCATGTCTCTTTATCCGACAGAATCATGGGTAAATGTATCTATTTGTCCGGATCTATCCAACGAACAACAATCTCAAATTCTTTCTATTCTAGAATCATATCAGCAAGTTCTGTCTAATATTCCAGGCCGAACGTCTATAATCACTCACGATATTAGACTCACAGATCACAAACCTATTAAATTAAAGCCTTACCCTATCCCTATCCACTTTCAGGATCAGGTTGAAAAAGAATTAGGTCAAATGTTACAGCTTAACATTATTGCACCATCAGAGTCTGCTTATTCTTTCCCAATGGTTATAATCAAGAAGAAGGATAATAATATCAGATTATGCATGGATTTTCGTAAACTCAATTCCATAACGGAGTCTGACGCAGAGCCAATGCCAGTTCTTGATGAATTACTGTCAAAACTTTCTAAAGCAACCTACTTTAGCAAATTTGACTTAGCCAAGGGTTATTGGCAAATACCTCTCACGGAAAAAAGCAAAACCTTTCACTGCTTTTGCTACCCCTAAGGGTCTCTTTCAGTATAATTTCATGTGCTTTGGCTTGGTAAACGCACCAGCGACTTTCGTTCGGATGATGAGGAAACTATTTTCTCATAGGTCTGATATCATCTCCTATATAGATGACATTTGTTTGTTCCACAACTCTTGGGACGAACATGTTTCTGGATTGAAATCTCTTCTCGAAATTCTTCGCTCTAATAATCTGACAGCGAATCCTTCGAAAGTTCAAATAGGTTTCAAAGAAATTTCTTTCTTAGGTCACAGAGTGGGCCATGGATTTCTGAAAACTGAGGATAAAAACTATCTCGAAGATTCTTAACCTATCAATTCCTAAGACTAAGAAGCAGGTGCGGAGTCTTCTCGGCCTTATACAGTTCTATAATAAATTTATGCCTCATTTATCTTCAGTTACGTCAGTCCGTCTGAGTTAACTACGAAAGGCTCCCCTAATAGAATTGTCTGGACGGAGGCCTGCAACATAGCTCTAGTCCATTTAAAGCATTACTTTTCATGTGCACCAATTTTAAAACTCCCTGATCCTCATCTCCCATTTATTCTCAGGACAGACGCTTCGATGTACGGTATTGGTGGCTCCTTGATGCAAGAAGTAGATGGAATGCTTCATCCAGTGATGTATGTGTCGAGGAAGCTCACAAAGACAGAAACCAGATATCCAATTATTGAGCGCGAGCTTCTCGCGATCATATGGGCTGTCACAAAGCTTCAGCGTTTCCTTCTTGGTTCTCGTTTCATCATTGAGACAGACCAGAAGGCCCTGTCATTCCTTCAAAAATCCAACATGAAAAACGCACGAGTCGCACGTTATGCAATTAATTTGCAAATATATGACTATATCATTCGACCTATTGAGGGCAAGTCCAATGTGCTTGCAGATGTTCTGTCGAGATGTACACAGACAGACCTGCCCGATTCTCAAGGATATGACATTGCTGCGACCCATTGACAAAGGTACACTGCTGATAGTCTACAGATACCTCGATAACTTAAAAACGCTATCTTGACAATATCCATAACCAGATACATATTACCATCGTTATCAAGAGAAACAACTCAAGTCATTTGAAGACAAGATAAGAGACGTTTTGTGTGGATACATTCAAATCGTTTCACACTACATCAAGTTCCATGAACAGTACATAAGATCTGATTTCCGGACAGTCATGACGTATGCGGTAAAGGAACCAAATCAAACAGTATCTCAAGTAAACAGTATAAGGCTCTTTGTCATATCTTAATGGCAATCCTTCACAAAATGACTGGGATGCAGAACTTTAAAAAGATCATATGTCCTATTCCAGCAAACGAACTTCAAATATTGGGGGCTCAGAGACTGTGACACTCAAGAGGCAACATATGAAAAGAAATCTCACACAAGAAACAATCGATTCGATACGCCTATGGAGAACTTCGCCATTTGAACATTCTTTTTTGTTATTACTTAAACCAGTTATGTGACTCTAAAGTGCTAAAATTGCAAATAGTAAGCTTTCACACTTATGAAAGAAGAACCTATCATTGAAGACACTCAGTAACTATAGTTAATTAGTTTTACACAATGCTACAGACAGCACACACACGATCATGTGGACATTTACATTAACGTAATTATTATACTATTAGTTAGATCTTTCATTTCATTCATCTTTTAATTAAATGCATTCAGATATTTCATTTTCCAAAACTTCACAATTTCACTATCATATTTCTTCACATTTTCATTGATTTTTCTCATTTTTCCATGATGCTGACTACATTCCATAGACTGTTGCTCAGGTATGACATAGACTGGACGGTAACTTCTCGCATTTTCTAAAAATGACTTCCTATATGGAAAACTTTCAGTTTTCGCTGGGGGGCGGGGTAAAAGTGTTACCTATCACTTTGCTCACAGGCTGGTAATTCATCGCTGTGCGCAATGGAGCAGAACGCGAATACGCTTCGATTGTAAAAGCGTGCGAGTTGTGGAATGTGTGTGACACAGGTATTTAGTGTATGACGTGGACAGGGTCTTCTGCGGGGGGAACGAAGGTGATCGTTAGGACAGTTGTGTCTGGCTGGTGTTTTTCGAAGTGTATGGATTTTTATGTGAGAGCGACAGACCAGTGTTTATTGTTATAAAATATTTCAGAGTCAGGATAATTGACTCAATTCATTAAGAATGTGTGCCTGATTATGTGTGGCTTAAGGAGATGGACAGTAAGTGATTTGAATCAATACGGATTTGTAAAGTATGAAGGCGTTGTAGACGATACATAGACATTCTGACTTTAAACCGGCACAACGACATTATTGCTTATGGCTGCTACTGATCACATTTGTATTACTGGTGTAACGTCATATCATCATATGCTCTCAAAAGAAGTGAAGTACACTTATGTTGTATTGTGACATATTAAATGTGATAAAACGTACAACAAGCTGTTGATCAAGATTATTCAAGTTGGCCATTCCGTACGTTACTGTTGAGACTGTTGTCTATTATATCAAAATATCTTACAAGACCAGTGCAGCACATTAATATACTCGTTACCCAATAGCCTTCAATAAGTATAAGGTAACAGTATAAAGTGGTGGCCAGTATACACGGGATTTTCGTTCTACCCACAAGATTTTATCAAATGATACTACTGTCCCTAGCCACATCGACGAATTTTACAGTATCGAAAAGCAATAGAAATTTCGGCGCAACCTATGCCAACCGGTTTTCTTCAAACTAGGGCCGGCAAGAAGAAACTTAAAGAGTAAACAGCACACTTCAATCATAATATTTGCTGAACTTTACCAATAGAAGTTCGTATTTTCTTCATCAACATTTTTGAGACGAAAGTTATCATCACTCTACGCAGTTCCAGGTTGGATTCGTCAGGAAAAATTAAAGTAATCAAACAACATTTCTGCAGTCAAGACAAAGCACAGTCATTCAACCAGTGAAACAAGATGGATAGTTCTACATGTGGGAGCAATCTGCATCGATGAAATTTCGCTCTACCTGTTGCATATGTTGGAGGCAACAATACTGTCACGTGCATTTATACTTCGGAGGAAGGATCATAAAAAGATAAGTGGACTAGTTTGTTGTAGCCTTAGTCTTACACAATTCTATAGTAGAGCCTTTTTGTTTATCTGTTTTATGTTTGTTGGGGGTTTGTGGGACCTTGATAAGCAGAATTACATCTCATCTTCGGACGGGTCTGCAATCAAGGGTGTCAGTAGGGAAATTTATGTAATATTTTCTCAAAGAGGCCCGGCTCAAAATGCTGTGTGGAAAGCGCTCTTTGTGAATATACTATATTTACTTTATGTTATAGACGTGCTGTCCTGTTTTTTCACTGTTGTTTGTATTTGTCAGTTGTTTTTTTTTTAATTCAGTTTTTCTGCATTTTTGTACGTCTATTGTTGGTCTTCTCTAGCTATCATTATGTTGATATATGGATTTTTGTGGTAAATTCGTCTTGTCTAGTCTAACCTTATAGTGTAAGCATATATTTCAAACATTATCCTTTTTTTCTACACCTTAGTATTTTCTTCTGTTGCTACACTATTGTACTACGTGTTCTGTCTTATAGTGTACGACACTAATTTTTTTTTGTTTGCATTGATTACTTGCTAAGTCACATTTGCAGAGTACTGAATTTTAACGAATTGGCATTGGTGCTGTTTATCGCTCATCAGTACCCATATTCATATTCAGACTAAGTAACTTATATATATATATATATATACTTAAACTTACATAATGTCTAGTCTGGAGCATTTTATCCAGCTAGGTAAAGAGATGGGAATGCAAGGCCAGGAGCTTAAAGAGTTTGCCATGGAGCAACTGGAAAGAGAAGAAAAGAAACTGGAGAGGGATGAGAGAGCAAGAATGAGAGAGATCGAAAAAGATGAACGAATTCAGTTAGAAAAAATAGCAAAAAGAAAGAAGAAAAGACAAGAAGAAATTGAAGAAAAGAAAAGACAAGAAAAGAAGATGAAATAGCAAAAAGAAAAGACAAGAAGAATTTGAAGAAAAAAAAGACAAAAGAAAAAAAGAAAGATGAAATGGCAAAAAGAAAAGACAAGATGAGATAGATTTAGAGGCTAAGAAAGCCCAATTTCTGCATGAAGAAAAAATGGCTTCTGTAGAGTTGGAGAGACTCAAATTGGAAGCTAGTAATAAACAGAGTAATCAAGAAGGGGCAGGTTCGGTCAAGAGAGAACATGCTTCATCATTTAAACTTCACTTACCTAAATTTAATCAAAATATAGACGACATTTCGTGCTTCCTAAACCGATTCCAGACAGTGTGTGAGGAATACAAACTGGAAAAATCATCATGGGTGATACATTTAATGTCATTACTGACAGGTGAAGCGTTGACAGCTGTGTCAACAATGGATGAGGAAAACATAAAATCTTATGAGGCAGCTAAAACATTACTTTTAAGAAAGTATCAATTAGACGAGAATGGATACAGGCTAAGATTTAAAAAAACTCACACCCGAAAGCAACAAGGACTTTAGTGAGTTTATTTCAACTATAAAGTTATGCTTCAATCGTTGGATTGAGTTGGCTAAAATCAAACATACATATGAGGACTTGATGGACCTTATTTTGAGAGACAAAGTACTTTCTTCCATTAGCCCTGATTTTTTGGCCTATTTACATGAACGGAAGCCAGAATCGTTACAATCCCTTGAGTTGTTAGGGCGCCAGTTTATGACGGCACACCCAGGGAAGAGTGTGAACAACTCTACTATTAAAGAGGCATTACCTGTTGCATCAGCTCATTCAGTGCAGATAAACAACCCTAGAGCTCGATCGCAAAGTATGGATAGAAATTTTGGCAGGAATAATGACCGAAATAGTGGATCTTT
Source organism: Oreohelix idahoensis (assembly GCA_024509875.1). Classification (NCBI taxonomy): domain Eukaryota; kingdom Metazoa; phylum Mollusca; class Gastropoda; order Stylommatophora; family Oreohelicidae; genus Oreohelix; species Oreohelix idahoensis. Next base: position 93,691 of record JAMPIV010002601.1, on the reverse strand, counting down.
CCGAGGACGGTACAATTTTGGCAATCAACCTTATCAATATCAGAGAAACTCCCAACGATATTTTGATGGAAATAGACCATCACAGGGTTACTTTCAATCTAACAGAGGATGGCGTAGATCTGATAATACCTACATGAACAGAGGAGACAGATCCTATTATACAAAGAACAACCAAAACTCTCCTCCATCTCAACACTGTCCAGGTTGTACGTGTCCTCAGCATTCTAATAATCCTCAGAATGGTAGAGAGAGTCGAATTATTACCGGGGTAATAACAACTTTAATCGCTCTCGGAGCATGGATCGAAAAAACTCGAACTGGAATCATAATACGAGTAGTAACACAGGAGCAGTTAATCCCAATGGGGAAAACACAAATATTGCAAATGCGTGTGCAGCTGATTTATTTAATCCATCAAATTGTTCAGAATGCAGCACTCTGTTTCAGCCAGATGTGGTCTCCAGACTTTCCTGCGGTCATCCTGTGCCCGCGTTGTTACCTGCATTAGCCTCTCATGATGGAAAAGGCTCGCTAATGTTTCACAGGGTTTTTTTTAATAATCAACTAGTTTCAGTCTTGCGTGATACAGGGTGCACAACTGTTGGAGTACGCAAATCGTTGGTAGACCCATCTTGCTGCACCGGGGAGAATGTAAAATGTGTCCTATTTGGAGGCACGGTGGAATTCTATCCTGTGGCCATTGTGCACATTGATACTCCATTTTTCTCAGGTCAAGTGAAAGCTTGTTTATTACAGGAACCAATTGCTGACATAATCATGGGCAATATTGTGGGTATAAAAGCGTGTTCACTCCAAGATATAGAAATCTGGGAACGTCAGCATATACTACTCGCTAATATGGTCGTTACAAGAGCACAGGCACAGGCTCAAGAGGAAGAAGAAATGACTAACAATCATGACAAGGAGGAAGATCAACATCTTATGCCGATGTTAACGAAGACATCATTTATTGATATGCAAAAGAATGACAATTCTTTAAAAAGATTTTTCAAATTGGTAAAATCAGATGATGTCGGTTGCTCGGAAAGGTCACAACCTTGGTATACAATTAAAAATGACATATTAATTCGTAATGCTAGAGATGCTACATCGGTACAGCAGCAAATTATGGTACCAACCAATATTCGACCTTACATTCTCAGACATGCGCATGATACAAACTGTGCAGGCCACATGGGCTTTGCTAGGACGAAATATAGAGTCTTACAGCATTTTTATTGGCCTGGAGTAGTCAGGGATGTCAAATTATTTTGTCGTTCGTGCAAGACATGCCAACAAGTGGCTACAAAGGGTGCTTACCATAATGCACCTATACAGGCTGCGGATATTTCGGTGCGACCATTCGAAAAAATGGCCATAGACTTAATAGGTCCACTGTCAGTTCCGTCAGCCAGAGGTCATAGATATGTCCTCACCTGTATTGATATGTGCACCAGGTGGCCGGAGGCAATACCTCTTAAACACATTGCTACCACCGATGTGGCTGATGCACTATTCCTCATTTTTACGAGAGTGGGGTTCCCTGACAATATTTTATCAGATAGGGGAACACAGTTTGTGTCAGATGTCATGTCGCATGTCATGAAACTATGCAATATTGATAGATCTCTTAGCTCTGTTTATCATCCTATGTCCAATGGCATGATAGAACGTTTAAATAAAACGCTGAAACAAATACTGGGGAAAGTGACCACGACGTATCCACAAGACTGGGATAGAGTGCTCCCAGCAGTGCTGTTCGCTTATCGGGAAGTCCCAAACGAACACACTGGGTTCTCGCCTTTTGAGCTCATGTATGGTGCTCCACCACGAGGACCCATGTCGATAATAAAACAATTACTTACAGGTTCGGAGATGACTCAGGAATGCCAGTCATCCTATGAGTATGTGGTGAATCTACGAAAGACACTTATAGACGCTTGGAAAATAGCGACTGATTCATCTGAAAAGGCAAAAGAAAAAGCTAGATCTCTTCAAAACCGTTGGAAAAAGTTAAGGAAATTACTTCCTGGAGACAAAGCTTACGTCCTGCTACCAACGAGAGAGAATAGCCTTCTCATTTCGTGGAGTGGTCCATATGAAATTATTTCAAAATTGACAGATGTTGATTACATTCTTGACGTGAAAGGCAAGAATAAAACCTTTCACATCAACATGCTCAAACAATTCCATGATAGACCTGAATATCTCAAACCTATCTTAGATGCTGTTAATGAAGTAATCACTGATCATCCTACATCTTATTCTTCATTGTCAGTGATTCAAGAAGAACCCACTTCTTTTCATGATGTACCTTTGCAACTTCCTGTCATGTCTCTTTATCCGACAGAATCATGGGTAAATGTATCTATTTGTCCGGATCTATCCAACGAACAACAATCTCAAATTCTTTCTATTCTAGAATCATATCAGCAAGTTCTGTCTAATATTCCAGGCCGAACGTCTATAATCACTCACGATATTAGACTCACAGATCACAAACCTATTAAATTAAAGCCTTACCCTATCCCTATCCACTTTCAGGATCAGGTTGAAAAAGAATTAGGTCAAATGTTACAGCTTAACATTATTGCACCATCAGAGTCTGCTTATTCTTTCCCAATGGTTATAGTCAAGAAGAAGGATAATAATATCAGATTATGCATGGATTTTCGTAAACTCAATTCCATAACGGAGTCTGACGCAGAGCCAATGCCAGTTCTTGACGAATTACTGTCAAAACTTTCTAAAGCAACCTACTTTAGCAAATTTGACTTAGCCAAGGGTTATTGGCAAATACCTCTCACGGAAAACGCAAAACCTTTCACTGCTTTTGCTACCCCTAAGGGTCTCTTTCAGTATAATTTCATGTGCTTTGGCTTGGTAAACGCACCAGCGACTTTCGTTCGGATGATGAGGAAACTATTTTCTCATAGGTCTGATATCATCTCCTATATAGATGACATTTGTTTGTTCCACAACTCTTGGGACGAACATGTTTCTGGATTGAAATCTCTTCTCGAAATTCTTCGCTCTAATAATCTGACAGCGAATCCTTCGAAAGTTCAAATAGGTTTCAAAGAAATTTCTTTCTTAGGTCACAGAGTGGGCCATGGATTTCTGAAAACTGAGGATAAAAACTATCTCGAAGATTCTTAACCTATCAATTCCTAAGACTAAGAAGCAGGTGCGGAGTCTTCTCGGCCTTATACAGTTCTATAATAAATTTATGCCTCATTTATCTTCAGTTACGTCAGTCCTGTCTGAGTTAACTACGAAAGGCTCCCCTAATAGAATTGTCTGGACGGAGGCCTGCAACATAGCTCTAGTCCATTTAAAGCATTACTTTTCATGTGCACCAATTTTAAAACTCCCTGATCCTCATCTCCCATTTATTCTCAGGACAGACGCTTCGATGTACGGTATTGGTGGCTCCTTGATGCAAGAAGTAGATGGAATGCTTCATCCAGTGATGTATGTGTCGAGGAAGCTCACAAAGACAGAAACCAGATATCCAATTATTGAGCGCGAGCTTCTCGCGATCATATGGGCTGTCACAAAGCTTCAGCGTTTCCTTCTTGGTTCTCGTTTCATCATTGAGACAGACCAGAAGGCCCTGTCGTTCCTTCAAAAATCCAACATGAAAAACGCACGAGTCGCACGTTATGCAATTAATTTGCAAATATATGACTATATCATTCGACCTATTGAGGGCAAGTCCAATGTGCTTGCAGATGTTCTGTCGAGATGTACACAGACAGACCTGCCCGATTCTCAAGGATATGACATTGCTGCGACCCATTGACAAAGGTACACTGCTGATAGTCTACAGATACCTCGATAACTTAAAAACGCTATCTTGACAATATCCATAACCAGATACATATTACCATCGTTATCAAGAGAAACAACTCAAGTCATTTGAAGACAAGATAAGAGACGTTTTGTGTGGATACATTCAAATCGTTTCACACTACATCAAGTTCCATGAACAGTACATAAGATCTGATTTCCGGACAGTCATGACGTATGCGGTAAAGGAACCAAATCAAACAGTATCTCAAGTAAACAGTATAAGGCTCTTTGTCATATCTTAATGGCAATCCTTCACAAAATGACTGGGATGCAGAACTTTAAAAAGATCATATGTCCTATTCCAGCAAACGAACTTCAAATATTGGGGCTCAGAGACTGTGACACTCAAGAGGCAACATATGAAAAGAAATCTCACACAAGAAACAATCGATTCGATACGCCTATGGAGAACTTCGCCATTTGAACATTCTTTTTTGTTATTACTTAAACCAGTTATGTGACTCTAAAGTGCTAAAATTGCAAATAGTAAGCTTTCACACTTATGAAAGAAGAACCTATCATTGAAGACACTCAGTAACTATAGTTAATTAGTTTTACACAATGCTACAGACAGCACACACACGATCATGTGGACATTTACATTAACGTAATTATTATACTTACTTAATACTATTTAATTAGTTAGATCTTTCATTTCATTCATCTTTTAATTAAATGCATTCAGATATTTCATTTTCCAAAACTTCACAATTTCACTATCATATTTCTTCACATTTTCATTGATTTTTCTCATTTTTCCATGATGCTGACTACATTCCATAGACTGTTGCTCAGGTATGACATAGACTGGACGGTAACTTCTCGCATTTTCTAAAAATGACTTCCTATATGGAAAACTTTCAGTTTTCGCTGGGGGGCGGGGTAAAAGTGTTACCTATCACTTTGCTCACAGGCTGGTAATTCATCGCTGTGCGCAATGGAGCAGAACGCGAATACGCTTCGATTGTAAAAGCGTGCGAGTTGTGGAATGGGTGTGACACAGGGATTTAGTGTATGACGTGGAAAGGGTCTTCTGCGGGGGGAACGAAGGTGATCGTTAGGACAGTTGTGTCTGGCTGGTTGATAATGTCGCTTATTCTTAGTATTCCTTCCAACTGATAAAGTAAGATTATTCCATCACCATTCCACACCCTAATTGATACAAGCTGCTATTCATCCAGTCTGTTCGTTGCATACTGTATGTAGGCTAATTATCCAGGGTGTACTGCTGTGCTGTTACCGTGTATGATATGTGAAGGGTGTGTAGAAACAGTCACTCACCCCACGACAGCTCACGTACGAGTCATGGAGGGTTAAACGCCTTGTGACAGTTAATGAACAGTTTTATTACACCACAACACGGTCACAATAACGTAGACGAAGTACAGCATGTTACACAGGTCATAATAGCATATCAAAAAAGGATCCACATTATATAATAACACTAATCCATCAAGAAGAACTACTGGCAAACGCAGTGCCAATAGTTATAGGCCTCAAATATATATGACGTCTCAGCGCTCTTTAATTCCTCCATAAGACTGCTGGGGATCGCAGTACTAGTAAATAATAGGCCTCCAATATTTGACGTCTCAGCGCAGTTTAACAGCTTCCTAACAGCTCCACAAAATCGCTGTACTGCAGTTAATCATAATACGGCCTGTCCAAACCTTGGCCTCATAATATAAGTCGACATATCAAGCAGTGTCTTTAATCCATCTAGAAGACTGCTGATAAATAATAGGCCTCATAATATAAGTCGACATATCAAGCACTGTCTTTAATCCATCTAGAAGACTGCTGATAAATAATAGGCCTCATAATATAAGTCGACATATCAAGCACTGTCTTTAATCCATCTAGAAGACTGCTGATAAATAATAGGCCTCATAATATATATGACGTCTCAACGCAGTTTAATCCATCTAGAAGACTGCTGATAAATAATAGGCCTCATAATATATATGACGTCTCAACGCAGTTTAATCCATCTAGAAGACTGCTGATAAATAATAGGCCTCATAATATAAGTCGACACATCAAGCAGTGTACAGGCTTCCCTCGAAAACACTGGGCTGATTTCTCCAGTCACGCCCAGGACACAAACTCTTCAAAAATGTACATAATCTTTAAACACTGGCCTGTGTACTCAAAGGCCTAAGAAACATCTCCTTAGCTAATACATCTCATCTGGGATAATCACACATAATATATCTCAGCATAAATGCCTGTACACTGGTACACATTGAAAAACACTTTACATCTCCTCAGTGCATTCGCCCGGTACACACTAACATTCTCTCCCAGAACACCCCAGCCAAAACACATCCGTCGGGCTTCCCGAGAACTCTCGCTCACAGCTCAAAAATAGCTTAGAACATTTAACTCACGTGGAACTCCGCCACCGTGACAAGCGTTCTGAATCTCGAAGATTCGAATGCTATACACTCATATATTTTTTTAATAAATTAACAGCCAGACAACAGCTGTTCAAGTGGGATAATCATTATAATCTATTGTACATCCGAGACTCATAACGATTACTGCCCTTGCTTAAATTTGGACTTATCAGTTTACACCACCCCCCGGGGAAAAAATGATAACATCATTTTTTTGTTTGCAAACATTACTCCGCCAAAAAATTAAGTGGGTGAAAAAACTCTAATCCGAAAAATTAATCAACCTGTTAAGTCCAAATACTATATATCATCCAAAAAATATCAGCATTATGAGTAAAGCAGAAAACAAAGCATACAAAATAATCAGCTAAGTCTACCAAAATAATCTGCTTTCAACAAAGTTAAGTCCATACAGTCTAGAATTAACCTAACAATATACATGATTCAAGTATCAGTATAGTAGGATGAATAAGAATACAAATAGTATCAAGTGACATATAAATGCAACATGAAAGTATAACCAACATATGAACCGCTACCGAATAGTCAGTAGAAGAAATGGACTAAAATGAAGAATAATCAGGAAAGACAGAAGAAAAAACATAGATATGTCTGCAGAGAACGATGGATTAATACATCGTAATAACCATTTGATCAAAAACGTATTATATAAATACATATAATGATGACAAGAAAGTATAGGACACAAAGACAATGTATGTGTATATCTAACAACCACAAAAGAAAGCTGTAGATAAACGAAGCACAATCTAACCTTAACCCCGTTATACAACTTATTCATAAGTAACCATCAACCATCAGACATCATACACAAAAAATAATGCCGTTATAAATAAACTCAAACTAACGCACCATGAAGCGTTAAGTAATAAAAAAAACATCATTACCCCCTCTAGCGCACAGTTAAGCGCAGGGTACCGAAAAAATTTTACAATCTTAGAAAACATTTTCCAAAAAGTAAAAAACAAAAATATTTCATGACGCTAAGTTAAATAAAAATGGTATTTTAACTTTTTTTTAGCTTTACCTTACATTAATATACCAACAATGTAATTAGATTAACAAAAATGTGTGACATACAAAAATCTTCATACTTAAGCAGACACAAAATCAAAACAATCTGCTGGAAAATGATACATGTCTAAATCGCAAGAACAAAAAAAAATCACATTATTTTAAGCTCACACGTGTTATTGTTTCGAAAAACCTCAGAAACCAATGTTTCAGAATATGTTCTCAACTTGCAATACAAAATTAACTCTGATATAATCAAACTATGTTTCCAAAATTATTTTTCACAATATAATAGTTACTACATAATGTCTTAGAATGTGCCAATACATAAAATAAACATGACATCAAAACACAAGAAAGAATTTTAAATTTAGTGAGTACAGAGACTCTCTGAAGATGACTACTGCACCATACCTAGCTAATGAGGTTGTGCATTGGGCTGACAAACTCATCATGCATATAAAACAGTCCTAATAATCATCGCTGCAAAAAGACATCAATGTTTGATGTATCAGCTCTCGTAGCGCTAAGCTCACAACAGAGCATAAATGTCAACCATGAATTGACTAAACGAGCATAGTCTTCTGACTAGCGTGCGTAAATACCATAGTCCACTACTTTCATCAAAAAGTTACAAAGACAAGTCACTCGCAAATGATATCATACACCTTATTGCGATCATAATACATACAATATTCGTCATGACACAATAGTGTAAGAATAGTATGAAAATAATTGTTACATCATCAAAACATCGTCGTACAAAAAATAAATATGTGCATAAAATAGTGCATAAAAAATGAGCTTACACACTATCTAATAGAAGTTATATGGTATCTTAATACAATTCTATATATAATATCCTATATTTATTTGATACAATAATATCTATATTCTAAACAAGTTGAACAGGCAATAATTCCAGCCGTGTTGAATAGTCTCATAAACTTGGCAAGATAACCGCATACAATTCAGAGTCAACTTGCTGTCCGGTTTCACTTGGTCAACCACATGGATACAACGTGGCATACCTTACTCTGTCTGTTAATGTAACACCGGAACATAGACTTTCATTGCAAAGCTGTCACTGTGAAAATATACAATGAAAAAAATTCTATTTTAATTCACAGTAAGATTTAACGATGTAAAACGGAAATTAACGTTACATTTACCTAAAACTGTGGCTTGTATGAACCTGTAGCCCTTTTACTGATCAACAAGCCTTCCCTTGACACGTGTAAACACCACAGGAGGCTTATGGGGCAGAATATGATCGTAGCTCAAGGTCGTCGCTATTGGATGCTGAAAAAAAATTTGCTACCCTCATAACAGCGAGATACTCTCTCAAAACTACAAGCAGTTGTATTAGAGACTCTATTTTTATTATTATTACCTTGTTTATTAATGACTTTAGGCCTTTGTTGAGAAAAGTTAACATAGTTGTCATTATTATTTCTCTTTTGATAAAAATATCTGCCAAATTGGTTATGTTGACCTCTAGACTTATTATCGCAAAATTGATAATCTTTCCTGTAATCATTTTTACCATACTTTTCAAAATCTTCAGAACCAAAATATTTAGATCTGTTAAACTGTTTCTGGTTTCTTGGAGAAGTCAGATTACAATTTGCTGATCTCCCTTGATAATGTTTAAAATCTGTATTATCTTTCCTGTCATGATTGCTTTTCTTCTTTTCGGTGGCAGCGTGCTTAACCTCTGAATCAGTAATAGGGAAAATAAAATCCTTATGGCTGCTAACATACTGAGTATTACTTTGGGCACAAGTACTACTAGTTTTGTCCCTTGTTATGTTTTTATGAGGCTTTCCCACTTCAGATACAAGGCTAGTTTTTTGAACTTTGACATGAAATTTATCCTTGTCTTTACTGTGATGTACAGAATCAAGTATCACAGTAGAATTAACCTTGTTGGCCTGTCGCCAGGAATTATTAATATTACCAGAATAGTCACTAGTACGATGAAAATTATATCTGCCACGCAAGGATTTCCGCTCACCACGTTTGATGTCAGTATTGGCATCGAGTGTCTGTTGCTGACTCGACGTCTTTAAGACGTGTTGATAACCGTCTTTCTGTCTAACTTTGTCAACATTGACAGTAGACAGCATTTTTCTACCTAAAATTATATCAACCAAACCGTCCACTCTTTCCCTTAATTCCGTAATTTCAATATTTTTAAGTGAAATCTGTTCACTTTGTTTCTTAATTACGTCATCGAATGTCAAAACTCTACATCTTTCCTCCGCTAGTAATTTCTCAATCTTAGCTAATTTATCCTTCTCCATTATTAACTCTTCCAATCTCTTCTTATCTTCTTTTTGTGCTAATTTGGCTGCTGAAGCTGGTGCAACTGTATCGGCAACAACAGCAAACTTTAATGGGTCCTTTAAGAACTCCTTGGTCCTTTCTGCTTCCTTGAATGTGTAGTCCGTTTCAACAGCAATAGCCAACAGGCGTTTGAACCCGTTGATCAATGAATGTGGGGCAGAGGAGGCTGTTGGGTAGCCACTACACTTTTCCCTATTTGTTGCCTGAACTCTCAATTTCTCATGTATCTCCTTTTCTTTCAATTGGCAATTGAGAATATCATTATCATCTAACACATTATGAAGCATTTCTATGTAAGTCTTCTCACGAACATTGCTCTCAACCTTCAACTTGTGATTCATCTCTTTCTGTTCTTGAAGTTTGTGCGTGAGATTAATAGTTTCGCCTTGTTTATCTCCGAGCCTAGCTTCCAAGTATTCAATCTTGCACAATGCCGAATTTAATGCTTCTTGCCCTCTTTCAAGATCCAAGTTTGATTTATATAAATCACTTTCAAGTTTAGTAACTGTTGCGTGTAATTTACTCTCTTTAGCAACACTTTCTAAAATCTTTGCCCTTTCCTGAAGCGCACTTTGTTTAATGCCTTCTATCCGCTTTTCATCCCTTAACTCCTCTTTCTGTTCATCAGAAGTATGGTTGTGGATTATTTTGAACATGCTTTGCACTATATGTCCGTGTTCAAGCTCAATATACTGTCGCAAAAACAGACGAAGGTGCCGTAGCAAATTCACCAAATCCTTGGCCATTACCAAATTGCAAACAAACTTAAAGTTATTTTTAGCAAATAACTCCAGGGATGTTGACACATTAATCAAAAGATCATCCATTATCCATTCTCCAAGTCGTGCACCTCTCAATCCTTTACCATCTCTACCTACTACCAATGCAGACTCCAACATAGGCCTTATATCTGTAGGGTACGTATTACGATCCATGGTGATTCACTCACCAAGTCCACTGTATATATATATTCACCAGTTATAATTACCACAAGTCTATGTCCCTAAAAATTCGAACAATTACCTTTTCAGCTCACAAAGCTAGATATCCTTTCAAGTAATTGCATATATCAGTTAATTACTTTATATCATAGTAGCATAACTTCATGTGCATAGAACCTTTGTAAAAGTATACACCAATATGAGGGATACCTATATATCAATTTGAGTGGTGTCAATATTATGTGAAATAGCCTTAAACACTTATGCACTAAAGTCTTACAATAAGTTACAAACAACTAACATATTATATAGACAATAGGAATTACGGTTACAAAGACAAGGTACTAAAGGACAAACGATAACGTTCGCAGAAGTCAACTGAACAGTAAGGCTTAACTAAGGCAAAAAATTTTACATAGCATGTAATGATAACCGCGAATAGTGGCAAGACAATAACCAACACCGTATATAAACGAAAATGTGTATAAAAACTAAAAGATAGGAAAGAGAGAAAGACACTCACGAACAAATTAATCAATAAACTAAGGAACAAAGAAAAAATACCACAATAATCACAATGAAACGTTACGTCACACCTATACAATTACTTGTCCCAAAAGACAAATCGCAAACCAGACTTCGGTAAGGTCTGTAGCCTTAAACCTGAATTATCACAAACTTGACACTTACAAAACAAATCCTAAAGAACACTTATGAAGCCCTGGGTAAACTGGGATAAAATCTTCATAAAAAGACATGAAACAGAATATTTAACATGAAATACTCATTACAACAAATAGTACACAATATATATAGGAAGACTTGTTGACACGAGATAAAATGGCACAGTTTTCACAATATAAACCACTTATCTTCAATAAAGGAAAATTCGCCCGTCCAAAACGCTGCACATCACAAAGTCTGCTGAAGAAAACAGTTCACCGCATAAGGTCACCGCAGCTTCACACTTCTCACTTCAGGTCCTTTGTCCTTGCTAAGGTATGTGTGCTCGTACTTCGCACAGGTAAACAGGAACTGTATTACTGCCAATCATCTACTTAAGGCACACGTGTAGAATGACTGCATATCAGCTTGAATTCCCTCTGTAACTGTAGGGGTACACAGTCTGTCAATCTCGTTGATAATCCACTTGAAAGGAGGTACTTGACATCTCTTGTATACTATGATGGTAAACTTCTGTAATTGCGCCACCAAAATACTGGCACAGCTCACTTGAAAACTTCAATTCAAAAAGCAGAACTGAATCATGAAGCATATCTTGGCAATGGAAATGTTAGATATGTTATAGTCCTCTATGTAGATGGGTATTAATAAGCTGCACTCCATCAGATATGTTACCGCCTAGTTATGTTAACGTCTGTTTTGGGGTAAGACTTCTATAGTAGGCATCACACCATGTAAGTTTGAAAACAACCACTATTGCACCCGTAGTTGGTGATGTCATCCCTGTAAAGTTTGATAATGATGATGGATTCTTAAATGCGCCACACAGCTTAGAAGAAAGTCACATAAGGCAGTTGACGTGGGCATCACGTCCGAAAATTTTGGACACCCCCGTTGCCGCTAGGATTATTATTGCCGCCACTGTAACAATCAGTATCTGTTGCAAAACGATGTTTCATCCACTGTTGCAGACGAAGTGTACAATTGCTAACGATAGAGTAGTCGAATACCAGGATTGTTATATATTAAATATCACGCCACACAGGCTACTAGTTATAAATGTCGTGAGTTCGATCCAACTTGAACTGGAAACCACCACTGATAATGTCGCTTATTCCTAGTATTCCTTCCAACTGATAAAGTAAGATTATTCCATCACCATTCCACACCCTAATTGATACAAGCTGCTATTCATCCAGTCTGTTCGTTGCATACTGTATGTAGGCTAATTATCCAGGGTGTACTGCTGTGCTGTTACCGTGTATGATATGTGAAGGGTGTGTAGAAACAGTCACTCACCCCACGATAGCTCACGTACGAGTCATGGAGGGTTAAACGCCTTGTGACAGTTAATGAACAGTTTTATTACACCACAACACGGTCACAATAACGTAGACGAAGTACAGCATGTTACACAGGTCATAATAGCATATCAAAAAAGGGTCCACATTATATAATAACACTAATCCATCAAGAAGAACTACTGGCAAACGCAGTGCCAATAGTTATAGGCCTCAAATATATATGACGTCTCAGCGCTCTTTAATTCCTCCATAAGACTGCTGGGGATCGCAGTACTAGTAAATAATAGGCCTCCAATATTTGACGTCTCAGCGCAGTTTAACAGCTTCCTAACAGCTCCACAAAATCGCTGTACTGAAGTTAATCATAATACGGCCTGTCCAAACCTTGGCCTCATAATATAAGTCGACATATCAAGCAGTGTCTTTAATCCATCTAGAAGACTGCTGATAAATAATAGGCCTCATAATATAAGTCGACATATCAAGCACTGTCTTTAATCCATCTAGAAGACTGCTGATAAATAATAGGCCTCATAATATATATGACGTCTCAACGCAGTTTAATCCATCTAGAAGACTGCTGATAAATAATAGGCCTCATAATATAAGTCGACACATCAAGCAGTGTACAGGCTTCCCTCGAAAACACTGGGCTGATTTCTCCAGTCACGCCCAGGACACAAACTCTTCAAAAATGTACATAATCTTTAAACACTGGCCTGTGTACTCAAAGGCCTAAGAAACATCTCCTTAGCTAATACATCTCATCTGGGATAATCACACATAATATATTTCAGCATAAATGCCTGTACACTGGTACACATTGAAAAACACTTTACATCTCCTCAGTGCATTCGCCCGGTACACACTAACATTCTCTCCCCGAACACCCCAGCCAAAACACATCCGTCGGGCTTCCCGAGAACTCTCGCTCACAGCTCAAAAATAGCTTAGAACATTTAACTCACGTGGAACTCCGCCACCGTGACAAGCGTTCTGAATCTCGAAGATTCGAATGCTATACACTCATATATTTTTTTAATAAATTAACAGCCAGACAACAGCTGTTCAAGTGGGATAATCATTATAATCTATTGTACATCCGAGACTCATAACGATTACTGCCCTTGCTTAAATTTTGACTTATCACAGGTGTTTTTTGAAGTGTATGGATTTTTATGTGAGAGCGACAGACCAGTGTTTATTGTTATAAAATATTTCAGAGTCAGGATAATTGACTCAATTCATTAAGAATGTGTGCCTGATTATGTGTGGCTTAAGGAGATGGACAGTAAGTGATTTGAGTCAATACGGATTTGTAAAGTATGAAGGCGTTGTAGACGATACATAGACATTCTGACTTTAAACCGGCACAACGACATTATTGCTTATGGCTGCTACTGATCACATTTGTATTACTGGTGTAACGTCATATCATCATATGCTCTCAAAAGAAGTGAAGTACACTTATGTTGTATTGTGACATATTAAATGTGATAAAACGTACAACAAGCTGTTGATCAAGATTATTCAAGTTGGCCATTCCGTACGTTACTGTTGAGACTGTTGTTTATTATATCAAAATATCTTACAAGACCAGCGCAGCACATTAATATACTCGTTACCCAATAGCCTTCAATAAGTATAAGGTAACAGTATAAAGTGGTGGCCAGTATACACGGGATTTCGTTCTACCCACAAGATTTTATCAAATTATACTACTGTCCCTAGCCACATCGACGAATTTTACAGTATCGAAAAGCAATAGAAATTTTGGCGCAACCTATGCCAACCGGTTTTCTTCAAACTAGGGCCGGCAAGAAGAAACTTAAAGAGTAAACAGCACACTTCAATCATAATATTTGCTGAACTTTACCAATAGAAGTTCGTATTTTCTTCACCAACATTTTTGAGACGAAAGTTATCATCACTCTACGCAGTTCCAGGTTGGATTCGTCAGGAAAAATTAAAGTAATCAAACAACATTTCTGCAGTCAAGACAATGCACAGTCATTCAACCAGTGAAACAAGATGGATAGTTCTACATGTGGGAGCAATCTGCATCGATGAAATTTCGCTCTACCTGTTGCATATGTTGGAGGCAACAATACTGTCACGTGCATTTATACTTCGGAGGAAGGATCATAAAAAGATAAGTGGACTAGTTTGTTGTAGCCTTAGTCTTACACAATTCTATAGTAGAGCCTTTTTGTTTATCTGTTTTATGTTTGTTGGGGGTTTGTGGGACCTTGATAAGCAGAATTACATCTCATCTTCGGACGGGTCTGCAATCAAGGGTGTCAGTAGGGAAATTTATGTAATATTTTCTCAAAGAGGCCCGGCTCAAAATGCTGTGTGGAAAGCGCTCTTTGTGAATATACTATATTTACTTTATGTTATAGACGTGCTGTCCTGTTTTTTCACTGTTGTTTGTATTTGTCAGTTGTTTTTTTTTAATTCAGTTTTTCTGCATTTTTGTACGTCTATTGTTGGTCTTCTCTAGCTATCATTATGTTGATATATGGATTTTTGTGGTAAATTCGTCTTGTCTAGTCTAACCTTATAGTGTAAGCATATATTTCAAACATTATCCTTTTTTTCTACACCTTAGTATTTTCTTCTGTTGCTACACTATTGTACTACGTGTTCTGTCTTATAGTGTATGACACTAATTTTTTTGTTTGCATTGATTACTTGCTAAGTCACATTTGCAGAGTACTGAATTTTAACGAATTGGCATTGGTGCTGTTTATCGCTCATCAGTACCCATATTCATATTCAGACTAAGTAACTTATATATATATATATATATATATATATATACTTAAACTTACATAATGTCTAGTCTGGAGCATTTTATCCAGCTAGGTAAAGAGATGGGAATGCAAGGCCAGGAGCTTAAAGAGTTTGCCATGGAGCAACTGGAAAGAGAAGAAAAGAAACTGGAGAGGGATGAGAGAGCAAGAATGAGAGAGATCGAAAAAGATGAACGAATTCAGTTAGAAAAAATAGCAGAAAAGAAAAGACAAGAAGAATTTGAAGAAAAGAAAAGACAAGATGAAATAGCAGAAAAGAAAAGACAAGAAGAATTTGAAGAAAAGAAAAGACAAGATGAAATAGCATAAAAGAAAAGACAAGATGAAATGGCAGAAAAGAAAAGACAAGATGAGATAGATTTAGAGGCTAAGAAAGCCCAATTTCTGCATGAAGAAAAAATGGCTTCTGTAGAGTTGGAGAGACTCAAATTGGAAGCTAGTAATAAACAGAGTAATCAAGAAGGGGCAGGTTCGGTCAAGAGAGAACATGCTTCATCATTTAAACTTCACTTACCTAAATTTAATCAAAATATAGACGACATTTCGTGCTTCCTAAACCGATTCCAGACAGTGTGTGAGGAATACAAACTGGAAAAATCATCATGGGTGATACATTTAATGTCATTACTGACAGGTGAAGCGTTGACAGCTGTGTCAACAATGGATGAGGAAAACATAAAATCTTATGAGGCAGCTAAAACATTACTTTTAAGAAAGTATCAATTAGACGAGAATGGATACAGGCTAAGATTTAAAAAAAACTCACACCCGAAAGCAACAAGGACTTTAGTGAGTTTATTTCAACTATAAAGTTATGCTTCAATCGTTGGATTGAGTTGGCTAAAATCAAACATACGTATGAGGACTTGATGGACCTTATTTTGAGAGACAAAGTACTTTTTTCCATTAGCCCTGATTTTTTGGCCTATTTACATGAACGGAAGCCAGAATCGTTATAATCCCTTGAGTTGTTAGGGCGCCAGTTTATGACGGCACACCCAGGGAAGAGTGTGAACAACTCTACTATTAAAGAGGCATTACCTGTTGCATCAGCTCATTCAGTGCAGATAAACAACCCTAGAGCTCGATCGCAAAGTATGGATAGAAATTTTGGCAGGAATAATGACCGAAATAGTGGATCTTTCCGAGGACGGTACAATTTTGGCAATCAACCTTACCAATATCAGAGAAACTCCCAACGATATTTTGATGGAAATAGACCATCACAGGGTTACTTTCAATCTAACAGAGGATGGCGTAGATCTGATAATACCTACATGAATAGAGGAGACAGATCCTATTATACAAAGAACAACCAAAACTCTCCTCCATCTCAACACTGTCCAGGTTGTACGTGTCCTCAGCATTCTAATAATCCTCAGAATGGTAGAGAGAGTCGGAATTATTACCGGGGTAATAACAACTTTAATCGCTCTCGGAGCATGGATCGAAAAAAACTCGAACTGGAATCATAATACGAGTAGTAACACAGGAGCAGTTAATCCCAATGGGGAAAACACAAATATTGCAAATGCGTGTGCAGCTGATTTATTTAATCCATCAAATTGTTCAGAATGCAGCACTCTGTTTCAGCCAGATGTGGTCTCCAGACTTTCCTGCGGTCATCCTGTGCCCGCGTTGTTACCTGCATTAGCCTCTCATGATGGAAAAGGCTCGCTAATGTTTCACAGGGTTTTTTTAAATAATCAACTAGTTTCAATCTTGCGTGATACAGGGTGCACAACTGTTGGAGTACGCAAATCGTTGGTAGACCCATCTTGCTGCACCGGGGAGAATGTAAAATGTGTCCTATTTGGAGGCACGGTGGAATTCTATCCTGTGGCCATTGTGCACATTGATACTCCATTTTTTCTCAGGTCAAGTGAAAGCTTGTTTATTACAGGAACCAATTGCTGACATAATCATGGGCAATATTGTGGGTATAAAAGCGTGTTCACTCCAAGATATAGAAATCTGGGAACGTCAGCATATACTACTCGCTAATATGGTCGTTACAAGAGCACAGGCACAGGCTCAAGAGGAAGAAGAAATGACTAACAATCATGACAAGGAGGAAGATCAACATCTTATGCCGATGTTAACGAAGACATCATTTATTGATATGCAAAAGAATGACAATTCTTTAAAAAGATTTTTCAAATTGGTAAAATCAGATGATGTCGGTTGCTCGGAAAGGTCACAACCTTGGTATACAATTAAAAATGACATATTAATTCGTAATGCTAGAGATGCTACATCGGTACAGCAGCAAATTATGGTACCAACCAATATTCGACCTTACATTCTCAGACATGCGCATGATACAAACTGTGCAGGCCACATGGGCTTTGCTAGGACGAAATATAGAGTCTTACAGCATTTTTATTGGCCTGGAGTAGTCAGGGATGTCAAATTATTTTGTCGTTCGTGCAAGACATGCCAACAAGTGGCTACAAAGGGTGCTTACCATAATGCACCTATACAGGCTGCGGATATTTCGGTGCGACCATTCGAAAAAAATGGCCATAGACTTAATAGGTCCACTGTCAGTTCCGTCAGCCAGAGGTCATAGATATGTCCTCACCTGTATTGATATGTGCACCAGGTGGCCGGAGGCAATACCTCGTAAACACATTGCTACCACCGATGTGGCTGATGCACTATTCCTCATTTTTACGAGAGTGGGGTTCCCTGACAATATTTTATCAGATAGGGGAACACAGTTTGTGTCAGATGTCATGTCGCATGTCATGAAACTATGCAATATTGATAGATCTCTTAGCTCTGTTTATCATCCTATGTCCAATGGCATGATAGAACGTTTAAAAAAAACGCTGAAACAAATACTGGGGAAAGTGACCACGACGTATCCACAAGACTGGGATAGAGTGCTCCCAGCAGTGCTGTTCGCTTATCGGGAAGTCCCAAACGAACACACTGGGTTCTCGCCTTTTGAGCTCATGTATGGTGCTCCACCACGAGGACCCATGTCGATAATAAAACAATTACTTACAGGTTCGGAGATGACTCAGGAATGCCAGTCATCCTATGAGTATGTGGTGAATCTACGAAAGACACTTATAGACGCTTGGAAAATAGCGACTGATTCATCTGAAAAGGCAAAAAAAAAAAGCTAGATCTCTTCAAAACCGTTGGAAAAAGTTAAGGAAATTACTTCCTGGAGACAAAGCTTACGTCCTGCTACCAACGAGAGAGAATAGCCTTCTCATTTCGTGGAGTGGTCCATATGAAATTATTTCAAAATTGACAGATGTTGATTACATTCTTGACGTGAAAGGCAAGAATAAAACCTTTCACATCAACATGCTCAAACAATTCCATGATAGACCTGAATATCTCAAACCTATCTTAGATGCTGTTAATGAAGTAATCACTGATCATCCTACATCTTATTCTTCATTGTCAGTGATTCAAGAAGAACCCACTTCTTTTCATGATGTACCTTTGCAACTTCCTGTCATGTCTCTTTATCCGACAGAATCATGGGTAAATGTATCTATTTGTCCGGATCTATCCAACGAACAACAATCTCAAATTCTTTCTATTCTAGAATCATATCAGCAAGTTCTGTCTAATATTCCAGGCCGAACGTCTATAATCACTCACGATATTAGACTCACAGATCACAAACCTATTAAATTAAAGCCTTACCCTATCCCTATCCACTTTCAGGATCAGGTTGAAAAAGAATTAGGTCAAATGTTACAGCTTAACATTATTGCACCATCAGAGTCTGCTTATTCTTTCCCAATGGTTATAGTCAAGAAGAAGGATAATAATATCAGATTATGCATGGATTTTCGTAAACTCAAATCCATAACGGTGTCTGACGCAGAGCCAATGCCAGTTCTTGACGAATTACTGTCAAAACTTTCTAAAGCAACCTACTTTAGCAAATTTGACTTAGCCAAGGGTTATTGGCAAATACCTCTCACGGAAAACGCAAAACCTTTCACTGCTTTTGCTACCCCTAAGGGTCTCTTTCAGTATAATTTCATGTGCTTTGGCTTGGTAAACGCACCAGCGACTTTCGTTCGGATGATGAGGAAACTATTTTCTCATAGGTCTGATATCATCTCCTATATAGATGACATTTGTTTGTTCCACAACTCTTGGGACGAACATGTTTCTGGATTGAAATCTCTTCTCGAAATTCTTCGCTCTAATAATCTGACAGCGAATCCTTCGAAAGTTCAAATAGGTTTCAAAGAAATTTCTTTCTTAGGTCACAGAGTGGGCCATGGATTTCTGAAAACTGAGGATAAAACTATCTCGAAGATTCTTAACCTATCAATTCCTAAGACTAAGAAGCAGGTGCGGAGTCTTCTCGGCCTTATACAGTTCTATAATAAATTTATGCCTCATTTATCTTCAGTTACGTCAGTCCTGTCTGAGTTAACTACGAAAGGCTCCCCTAATAGAATTGTCTGGACGGAGGCCTGCAACATAGCTCTAGTCCATTTAAAGCATTACTTTTCATGTGCACCAATTTTAAAACTCCCTGATCCTCATCTCCCATTTATTCTCAGGACAGACGCTTCGATGTACGGTATTGGTGGCTCCTTGATGCAAGAAGTAGATGGAATGCTTCATCCAGTGATGTATGTGTCGAGGAAGCTCACAAAGACAGAAACCAGATATCCAATTATTGAGCGCGAGCTTCTCGCGATCATATGGGCTGTCACAAAGCTTCAGCGTTTCCTTCTTGGTTCTCGTTTCATCATTGAGACAGACCAGAAGGCCCTGTCGTTCCTTCAAAAATCCAACATGAAAAAACGCACGAGTCGCACGTTATGCAATTAATTTGCAAATATATGACTATATCATTCGACCTATTGAGGGCAAGTCCAATGTGCTTGCAGATGTTCTGTCGAGATGTACACAGACAGACCTGCCCGATTCTCAAGGATATGACATTGCTGCGACCCATTGACAAAGGTACACTGCTGATAGTCTACAGATACCTCGATAACTTAAAAACGCTATCTTGACAATATCCATAACCAGATACATATTACCATCGTTATCAAGAGAAACAACTCAAGTCATTTGAAGACAAGATAAGAGACGTTTTGTGTGGATACATTCAAATCGTTTCACACTACATCAAGTTCCATGAACAGTACATAAGATCTGATTTCCGGACAGTCATGACGTATGCGGTAAAGGAACCAAATCAAAACAGTATCTCAAGTAAACAGTATTGCGCAATGGAGCAGAACGCGAATACGCTTCGATTGTAAAAGCGTGCGAGTTGTGGAATGGGTGTGACACAGGGATTTAGTGTATGAAGTGGACAGGGTCTTCTGCGGGGGGAACGAAGGTGATCGTTAGGACAGTTGTGGCTGGCTGGTGTTTTTCGAAGTGTATGGATTTTTATGTGAGAGCGACAGACCAGTGTTTATTGTTATAAAATATTTCAGAGTCAGGATAATTGACTCAATTCATTAAGAATGTGTGCCTGATTATGTGTGGCTTAAGGAGATGGACAGTAAGTGATTTGAATCAATACGGATTTGTAAAGTATGAAGGCGTTGTAGACGATACATAGACATTCTGACTTTAAACCGGCACAACGACATTATTGCTTATGGCTGCTACTGATCACATTTGTATTACTGGTGTAACGTCATATCATCATATGCTCCCAAAAGAAGTGAAGTACACTTATGTTGTATTGTGACATATTAAATGTGATAAAACGTACAACAAGCTGTTGATCAAGATTATTTAAGTTGGCCATTCCGTACGTTACTGTTGAGACTGTTGTTTATTATATCAAAATATCTTACAAGACCAGTGCAGCACATTAATATACTCGTTACCCAATAGCCTTCAATAAGTATAAGGTAACAATTATAAACCATACTCGACACCAGAACTCAAAGAGCTAGAGCAACAAGTAACAGAAGCCAGAATCATAGCAGAAAAAGGACAAATCAGTTGAGGCAAACATCGCCTAAAAAGCCCAAAAAGCCATTGCTGCACAGTACAGAAAAACAATAACTGCTCAGCAAAATGTAGCTGTTAATACAACAGAAACCATTAACCTTGATAAAGATGGCAGAAATTTATGGAGACTCGCCGAAGCCTTAAATAATGAAGATTGAATAAAAAATTAAAACAAAATAGCCCTTCAGAAAAAAGATAAAATACTCACAAAGAAAGAAGGAGCACATGTCTTCATGGAGCACATCGCCCAAAATTTGTCACGATATATGTTCAGATATATGTTCCACCTGACAGAAAACAAGAAATTATCAGATAGAATTTTACAAAAATATAACTACTGTTCCAGAACAGAATATGACAGCAAACCTCACATTGAGCGAACTCGAGGAACCCTTTGTATCCCACAAAGAAAGAAAGTCACATGGAATAGATGAAGTAACAAATGACATGCTTAAAAGGCTATGGCCTATTGGCAGGAAAACTCTCCTCAAGATTATGAACTCTAACTGCAAGCGTAGAATTGTGCCTCAGGCCTGGAAAGAAACCGTGGTAATCCCGATTTTTAAGAAGTATAAAGACCGAATGAACGCAAACAGCTATAGACCCATCAACCTCCCAAGCTGTACGGGAAAGATTATGGAGAGAATGATCAACACCAGATTAAGTTGGTACCTCAAAGAAAAACAAATTCTTCTGCAACAACAAGCAGGCTTCAGGTAACACAAGTCCATAGAGGATCAAGTCACCTGTGTTGCCCAGGAAATCGAAGATACTTTCCATGAAGGAAGACATACATCAGCAGTCTGCTTTGATGTAGCAAACGGACAAGACACTCTGGAATTGCCACGCAAACTTGTGTCTTTATGACAAAAGTATGAATTACACACCAGTAATTCGGCTATAACTTTATGATTAATGCCCTGAACTTAAAAATTCTTTTTTGAGATTTGAACAGCATCTACAAATACATGTAATTATGGCAGGGGGGAAATCATTATCTTTGACAATTGATGAGGAAGTCATGATTTTGTGGGAAGACTATCACAACAGCATCGAAATTCCTCGAGAGATACATAAAGAAAAGTGAACGCCGACGCGGACCTCCGAGAAACTAGGGTTAGATCTAGAATTAGGTGTATAAGCCCGCTCAAATTCAATTCTGGACTCATAGTTGAAAAGACGTCGAACTGACTGACACTCACTTGTCGAAGTCACACAGCCACGCCCATAACTAAGAAAAGCAAAGCTGACCTGTTTGTGAGCAGACTTGCATAAGTGATAAATCTCGTATCGATAATACTGTGCCTGAAGGGTTTCTTATCCGAGAGAGTCATAACAAAAGCTTCCGATAAAAAACATAAAGGACTGCAGTGTGTGTTTCAAGGACCACCTCTACAATTTTGCCGGAAAGTAGCATTGTGGCTAGCTGTCCAGGTGGATCAAGTATCTTGACATAACACCTGATGTATGTCGAGAAGTGTCTGCAGTGAAAGGACCTGTATGAGACAAGTAATCGTTATTTTGAAGAAAGAAGATCCCGTCGTCACCAATTTCCAGGAATGCTGAGCAAAGACAATGACACTTATATAAATGTTCCAACCTGTGATTTTTGTAAATACATATCTGCTATCTTTACCAAACTTCTATTTTAAATAATAAAGGCGAAGATATATTTTATAAATCGCAGTTCATTGATGTTTGTTTAAATTCCAGTTCTGTTCGAAATGTTGTTATTGTGCGGAAATTAAGAGAATTACACTGAGACTCGTTCATTCGGGATCCATTTCATCTGGAATATTTTCATAGGACTATATCATCTGTCAGTCACCTTTGTGGTTGCAATAGAAATCACACACACTGACAAAATATTGTAAAATCATTGGTGACACTTGGTTTTGTTTTCTCTTAATTATTGATTACTGATCTTTTATATTCATTACCTGTGTATCATTGATTTATAATTTTAATTACTTAAAAGTTGTAGATATATATTAAGCCTTATATAATTAGTTTGAGTGGTATTGACATACTATACTCAGCACAACTATTACAAGATGGCTGACATTTGTGGAAGATGTAAAGAAACGTTATCAAACTGCCAAAAGTCAGTAACACACAGAGGCCAATGACGTCGACCAAAAATTCGGTGTCCTTTCAACAATATTTAGGGAAAGTAGTGAAGAAAGCTTGGGTTTCCAGGAAAAGAAGATACATGACTGGATAACACCAGCAACATTGAAAACTACAGGGGTGAGAACAGTAATCAAAAGAAATAAATCACAAGCAGTCCCCAGGTTAAAGGAAAAATACACTGAACAGTATAATCAGCTCAACAAGGAAGTAAAATGTGTAACCTGAGCTGACAAAAGGAATTTCTTAGAAGGCCTTGCAAGACAGGCTGAAGAAGCAGCACTAAAGAATGAATAAAGCATAGTTTACAAAATAACAAAAACCATCAGTGGAAAACGGGGTGCAAACAGTATTACAAAAGTAAGAGCCAACTAGTGAAATCTCATCACCACAGACCAGAGGTAAGAAGCAAGATGGTTTTTGGGAGTCAACCTTGTCGATAAATCCGGAGTCGGAGGCCCTAAAGCAGTTGAAAGTTGATTCACAAGTGGGACCCAAAGACGCAGCAATAGTGAATGCAGTCAGCGACCCATAGCTTGACTGCTTGCGTCAGGGTCAGCGAACCAGAGCTGACCAAGACCCTACTCCACCTCCACGTGGTGGTCCTGGAAGCAGGCTGCATCATTGCAGTCTGGCTGAGAGAGTGGGGATCAAAGAGGGATGGCAAACCAGGTCCCAAAAATGCCGTGCTGAAGTCGGATGTGCCGGCTGAAAGGCGCAGATATCGCAGCTCCGCTGTAAACAGGACGAACGAGGAAGAAGAAGAAGATTCACAAGTATTCTGGCAAGTACTGCGACGTCGCTGGGGCTAAACTGTATCTGCTACTGCCGTTCTTTGGACCTACCAGCTATATAGACAGGAAAAATTGCTGCATGAGCAACAGCTTAATTTCCATAGTGCTGTGCCCAATCTTGCGCCCTGGAGAGATCACCTTGCGACGAATCATGTGTTCGAATGTTACAGTTTGTTTCCTGAAACTTCCATAAACCCTCTCCTTTGCTCTTTTTTCTCCTCATTCTCAGCCGCTCCTTAATCTTACTTTTTCGCTTTTAGCATTGGAAGTTATCTTGTCCTACTTTGTCATGCATCATACAATACCTTACCGCTCGACCTGTTTTTTGCAGCCACGTCGATTAATCGCTAACCAGAATCTACATTAAACTTAACCTCCCGGAAGACGGCATCTTGAAACAGTTGCCCGACAATATTCGGACTTTTCCTGTGCAAAAGGCTGTAATTCGCCCAGTATTGGGGTAAGTTGTAATCTGTAAATTAATCATTTTACATTTGACATATATATATATATATATATATATATATATATATATATATATATATATATATATATATATATATATATATATATATATATATATATATATATATATATATATAACTTGTGGATCCACAGTTGCATATGCGAATTGCAACCTGTCGTAGATTTTTGATAGGAGAATTAAGACATGGGCTGGTCCCTTCTGAATAGGTTGGAATGAGTGATAGTCACAGTGTGAGATAGATATACAGAATAGATTTCCACGAGTGAGGGGGTAGAATAGTGATAGAGGCTGTCTCTGAGAGCGGGAAATCTTCTCTCTCTCTCTCACCTATCTTCTACGACAGATCTAAAGTAGTCAGACAGTCTAACACATATACATTAAATATATATATATCCAATCACGTGCACGCACATTCAAGTGACGACAGGTAGACACACAGACGTGGGAAACTATAACAAATGATTATATAGATATTTAGAACGAGCTGACCAACGCGCTGATTAATTTCAAGAGAAAATTTAATTATCATCTAAAATTTCTTCACAACACATAGAAATTACATCACATCATATACAAATAGTCATAAAGTCATTAAAAATGCTATAAAAATGATAGACCCACAGTAAGATCATTCCCCTCGATGTTTAGCTCACAGTCCCGTTAAGAAAAGGAACAAAAGTGATAGCACAAAGAGTCACAGATACATAGGGTTTGAGTCTAAGAGTTTTCCCCGTTGAAGGTAAGACCAGACCTGATACTATAATCTAGTTTAAGGGAAAATATTGTTAGCAAAAAAAAAAAAAAAACTTGCATGAAGAAAGTTATGACATCAAATAGGTGCCGAAATACAACGGTAAAATAACACTCAGACCTGCGTACACTCTTATTCATTCAGCCATGGCCATGTGCGCACATTTATACTTACAGCTTTGCTCGCTGCCTCTGGGAACATAATAAATTCTAGGACCTTCACACAGACCCGTAAATGCAGTCTCGACCAAGAAATCCCCAATTCCAAAAGACGTACTGAACTCTCTGTCTCAGGGAACGATTCCTTGGGTGTTCTTAATTGTCGGATGTCTGATTAAGTCACATAAAATTTGTCCAGGCACGAAAGTTAGCAGAGCACAGTGTCACTAGCGTAGGTTTCTAGAAATGAGGAATGTCAGGTCGGGTGCCTTATCTCAGTAAATGACTATATTTGGTCACCACACTACTAGTTCAAAACTCTGTCGGGATGTACTGATATTTTGCTTGCCGCAACGGGCTGACCTGTACCTAAGTGTTATTCTGGAAGAAAAAATTCTGGCGCGATAGGCCTTGTACTTCATTTAACTGTTACCGTTCATGTAATGAAAGTGCTTAATTACTTCACAGAGAATGTTCACGTACTAGAACGCTGGCAAAGTTTGGGTACCACAGTATTCACTGAATAAAGAAAAATACATATGAAATATTTTACATATTATGTACTCAATATAACTTACATTATTAAACTGCAAGCGTATAGCTTGTCTTATAGTTTAAACTTCCCGTGAAGTAAGTATATTAAAAAAAATCATCAATCCTCATGAATTAGGAACACGTGCGTATTCCGTCACCACTCATGAGGCTTCTAGCATTATAAGTTAGTTTAGCAAAAAAAATCTCTCGTCTGATTATTTAGCAGTAAAATTAAATTCATTATAGCTACATTGTTGTTTAAGCTAGAAATTATAATTTATTCTGCTTTCCACTGAAACCCGTCACTAGAAAATAATACAGACTATATAAATTAACTCTGCACACAAGAAACTAGTGAAATATGAAATAAGCGATTATCACTTTATCACTTCACAAAATACTAGATATAATATATTTTACCTCACACAGAACTACAGGTAGTCGCACAACTTAAGAATTATATGCTGAATATTTATGGAAGTCTAGAAGTTCGACAAATTGCCGAAACAAACTGAGAAACTTCGCTAACAGCTTATTCTGTTCCGAGCAACCTGTCTACTGCGAATTTAGGAGCGAGAATGAAAATCTAGTTTCAAACTCTCGTTATATCTATTACCAGACAAAGAGGTAAACGTTTATCTCGTAAAACGAAATGCTCTCCCCTTTCCGGCTTTAACGATTACGTTTAACACCTAAACGCATGCCGTAACTGCCCCTTACTGACCGAGAGTGCGCGTGTCAGTTTCGAGTCTCAGACGGCTTGTCTCCAATGCCCCGGCAGTTTTCGCACTTCACGCTGACCATGGCCCACAATGAGGGTCGTCTCAGGTGGAATTTCCAGACAAATGTCTGAAACTGCGCCAAGGAGACGTCATTTATCGCGCCGCACTGAGCGTTCAGCCGATTCACTCGTTGTGGCAGGTGAAAATGCAGACAAATTTGTCGCCTATATGTCTGGCGAAAACGAATATACACGGTGTATTTCGTCAATCTGCAGCGATTGACCGAATGCATTCTCACGCCAAATCGTCTGGTCCTACGTCTGAGTATGAACCATAATCGCACCTCTCGTCAAACTGCGCGAATGACATCTGCGTAATCAAGTTACTCGTTTCATCAGCAATGAAATGCGTTTCTAAATGAGAAACGAAACTGGCAAAAGTGAGAATGGGAAAGTAGTAATGTATATAGTCGCAAACGAACGAATGCGAAAAACACAGGAAAAAGGATAAAAATGATAATAAAATAGAGGATACGGGTGAAAGAAGAAGAGGATATAGGCAATTTATAGATCATAAATGTCTACGTGACAGAACGTCCCCCCTTTAAGATATGGAAGCACTCCATGTCTACGTTATGGAAATAAATTTCCTATATCCGTAGCTTCCGGGTGTCTGTCCTCTTCCCTCTCATCTCCCCCTCCATCTCTCTCCAATTCCTAGTCAAGTTTACTCCCGAAGTTTCCTTTCTCTGGAATGTCTCCCATGCGCGCTTGAAAGAGCGTCGCCGCTTCTGACATTTTTCAAAGATTTCGTGTGTGCGCAGTGGAATTTCCCGGCCACTATCGTCTTCTTCGTCAGTTTTGGCGATTGTCAGGAGATGGTCGGAGGTCGGCACTGATCTTTCCAAGTATCTCTTTAAGAGATTTAAATGGAAAACCTTTTCCTTTCCTTGAATAGAGATCTGGTAGTTAGCCTCAGAAATCTTTTTTAGGACGGTAAACGGCCCTTGCCATCCGATCTTCAGTTGGTTGTTTCCGGTAGGGAGTAACACCAAAACTTTCTCTCCTGCTTCCAGTTCTCTCTCTTTCGCGACTTTCCTGTATCGGTTAGCGTGCTTTGTGCGTGCTCGCTTAAAGTTGGTCGTTACTACGTCCCATCCTAGTTTCAACCTTTCCTTTTACTCCGACACATATTTACTTGTTGAGACGACTGTCTCATCAGCCTTCTGGTCTGTCAGCGACCAAAGTAAGGCTTCCAGCGGCCCATTGATAGGTCTGCCGAATAAAAGCGTAGCTGGCGGAAATCCTGTGGAAGTATGAGGAGATTCTCTGTAGCCAAATAAAGCTGCCGGAATGCAACAATCCCAATCTTCAGGTTTCACTTGTGCCAGTCTACTTAACATCATGTTGAGGTTTCCGTTAACACGTTCCACTAGCCCATTTCTGGCCAGAATATAAGGCTTAGTGTAGATGTGCTGGTTCCTCAAGATCTTGACGATCTCATCCATCAACAGGTTTCGGTATGGAGATCCGTTATCCGTCAGCACTTGCTGAGGGAATCCCAACCGAGTGAAAATCTGCACGAGGGCTTCTGCGACATGCTTGGCATCTGCGCATGTTAGCGGGATAGCTTCTGCCCATAAAGTGCATGTATCGACTAAGGTCAGGATAAACATGTTCCTTCTTTTAGTCCTTTCTAAGGGTCCTAAAATGTCGATCACAACCCGTTCGAATTGTGTTCCCATTATTGGCATTTCACCCAACGAGACTGGGGGTGTCCGTTGCTTGGGTGGTACACGTTGGCACTGGGCACAGGATTTGACATATCTGATAATATCAGTATTTACTCCTGGCCACCAATAATGAGTGGTTATCCGTTGGTTTGTGGCGTTCTGTCCCATATGTCCGCTGAAGGGAAGAGAGTGCCCCATTTCTAGGATTTGGCTTCTGTACTGTTTCGGTACTAGGAGCTGGTTGTAACCTTGGTCAGGCTTGCCCGTTCTGCGATAAAGTACGCCATCCTTAGAAAAAATGTCCCCGTGTTGTCTGGGTTCCTTAGCCATGGGCAGTTTCCTAAAGCAGGGTGCCAAAGTAGGGTCCTTTTGTTGCGCTTCTTTAAGTTCCATAGGTAACAAATTAGGCGCAGGCTCCCGTTCCTTCTTGGTTTGCCCTCTTGTAGTTACTGCTGCCACAATCGGCTCTTCCGGTTTCCCAATACACACGTATCTCCCGCCAAGTATGACTGGGTAGATGGGATCATCCATAACAGCCGCTTTGATCACGCCTCTGACAAATTCAGAGTGGATCTCCACCAGCGCTGTAGGTGCATCACTCTTACGAACTCCACAAAGTTGGACGGTCTCTGCTGTCTCTTGACCGGGTTTAACCAGGTTTCTGGCAACAATGCAATCATAAGAAAGCCCCGTGTCAAATAAACAAGAAGTTTGAGAACCGTTCAAAATAACAGTACCTCGCGTTGAGGGTGTATCCCCAACAGGTTGGGAATCACTGTCAATAATTCCACCTTGCGAGACTGTTAATAAGCATCCGATGCGTTTAGGCTCGGTGTGCTCGGTCTGATCATTAGTCCCGTGCTCAGGGGTTCTACCTTTGCCACCTTGTCCTTTCTGGCTGCGCTGCCATGTAGGGCGGTCGGGTTGATCAGACTGTTTACTGTGGTTGGGGTACTTGTTTTTGTAGAACTTGGATTTTTCAGGAGGGGGGTTTTGAGGTCCAGTTTCTCGGTGGTTATTCGGGTTGGAAGCGTGAGAAGCATGAGAAGACTGCTCTAGATTATTTTTCCGAAAATGCTCTTCTCTTCAACACATCATAGTTGTCTTGTTGGCTGCTTTCCAGTTTGGCGTAAATATCATACGCACTGCTTTTCAGCGCCTGAGAAAGCTTCATGTTCCAACGCGACCTTTCTAAACCGTACAGAGTTGCAATTTTTTCAAATTTTTCTACATACGTGTCAATCTTCTCATTAGGACAAGGGAAAGATTCTAGCGCAAAAGACATAGCAGTGAGGTGAGTAGAGTGAGTATTAGAAGGATCAGTTAAGGAAGAATGAGGAGGAGACTCTCCATTGCTGGAGGTTTAGGCATCACCACGACTTTCAAGTTCTAGAGCTTTAAGAGCCAACTCATGTTGTCTCTCCTTCTCTCTTTCCTCATGCTGTCTCTCCTTCTCTCGTTCCTCATGTTGTCTCTCCTTCTCTCTTTCGTTCGTTCTGCGAATTTCCATTTCCTCATCCATCTTCCTCTGCTCTAATAGACGGTCTTCCGCTTCTTTCCTCTCCGCTGCTTCTTCTTTCTTCCTTAGTTCTTCTTCTTTCTTCTCCGCGTCATATCTCTCAAGTTCGTCCCTGACAAAAGCTTTCGCTTCGTCTCCGTCCAAACCCTCTTGTCTCGCTTCGTCCCTGAGGAGCTGTCTAAGCTTCGCCCTTTCTGCCATAATAAGTCAGTGGCTGAGACTAAGTCGAGAAAACAAGAAGAAAAAGATACGCTGGTTCCTACCACTTGCGAGAAAATACCAAAGAAAAGATGATATACTTATAACCTGGGATACCTCCTCCAAAAATGTAGTGTCTAACTATCGCTGCTATTAATCGGCAATAAAGCACCTAATGCAGACGACTACAACAAATAAATGGTAGTTAAGATTACTCCTGAAAAATTAGTTGCTACAGTGGAAACAAAATAATTATTGCAAAAAATATTAAGGAGAAAAAAAATCCCAAATTTTTTTATTTTTTTATCCACTAAAGTTCACCCCTGAAGATAGTTAGGGTAAGGGAGGCAATAACAGGACGTGTAGTCTGATCGCGCTCCTTAGCTTAGCTCAAACACCTACTTCTTCAGATCCCTGTGAATGTTATACACTCACAAAACTTTACCAGCGTTTAGTATTACAAAAACAGTAATTAACATATATTCCAACAAATCAATTAGTAAACCAAATGTATAATGCTTAATAATGCTGTGGAAACAATTATTAGCCGTGTGGTCAGCACGCTCATAAAACAGATCGAAATGTCTAGGGGATAGTTATTTTTTAAAAAGATACAAAACTCACAAGACATCACACTCTTACTCTATATCAGAATAAAGAATCTTAAAGACGAGCTGATATTTATCGTCTCGTCTTCCTATTCTAAGTTCAAAAACCGGAAACGAGCCCACATTTGTCGTCTCGTTTTCCTATTCAAAGTTCAAAATCCCGATAGACGAGACCCCATTTGTCGTACTCGTCTTCCTATTCTAAGTTCAAAAATCCTTCGGACGAGACCACATTTGTCGTAGATTTTTGATAGGAGAATTAAGACTTGGGTTGGTCCCTTCTGAATAGGTTGGAATGAGTGATAGTCACAGTGTGAGATAGATATACAGAATAGATTTCCACGATGTGAGGTGGTAGAATAGTGATAGAGGCTGTCTCTGAGAGCGGGAAATCTTCTCTCTCTCTCTCACCTATCTTCTAAGACAGATCTAAAGTAGTCAGACAGTCTAACACATATACATTAAATAAATATATATATCCAATCACGTGCACGCACATTCAAGTGACGACAGGTAGACACACAGACGTGGGAAACTATAACAAATGATTATATAGATATTTAGAACGAGCTGACCAACGCGTTGATTAATTTCAAGAGAAAATTTAATTATCATCTAAAATTTCTTCACAACACATAGAAATTACATCACAGCATATACAAATAGTCATAAAGTCATTAAAAATGCTACAAAAATGATAGACCCACAGTAAGATCCTTCCCCTCGATGTTTAGCTCACAGTCCCGTTAAGAAAAGGAACAAAAGTGATAGCCCAAAGAGTCACAGATACATAGGGTTTGAGTCTAAGAGTTTTCCCCGTTGAAGGTAAGACCAGACCTGATACTATAATCTAGTTTAAGGGAAAATATTGTTAGCAAAAAAAAAAAAAAAAACTTGCATGAAGAAAGTTATGACAGCAAATAGGTGCCGAAATACAACGGTAAAATAACACTCAGACCTGCGTACACTCTTATTCATTCAGCCATGGCCATGTGTGCACATTTATACTTACAGCTTTGCTCGCTGCCTCTGGGAACATAATAAATTCTAGGACCTTCACACAGACCCGTAAATGCAGTCTCGACCAAGAAATCCCCAGTTCCAAAAGACGTACTGAACTCTCTGTCTCAGGGAACGATTCCTTGGGTGTTCTTAATTGTCGGATGTCTGATTAAGTCACATAAAATTTGTCCAGGCACGAAAGTTAGCAGAGCACAGTGTCACTAGCGTAGGTTTCTAGAAATGAGGAATGTCAGGTCGGGTTCCTTATCTCAGTAAATGACTATATTTGGTCACCACACTACTAGTTCAAAACTCTGTCGGGATGTACTGATATTTTGCTTGCCGCAACGGGCTGAACTGTACCTAAGTGTTATTCTGGAAGAAAAAATTCTGGCGCGATAGGCCTTGTACTTCATTTAACTGTTACCGTTCATGTAATGAAAGTGCTTAATTACTTCACAGAGAATGTTCACGTACTAGAACGCTGGCAAAGTTTGGGTACCACAGTATTCACTGAATAAAGAAAAAATACATATGAAATATTTTACATATTATGTACTCAATATAACTTACATTATTAAACTGCAAGCGTATAGCTTGTCTTATAGTTTAAACTTCCCGTGAAGTAAGTATATTAAAAAAAAAATCATCAATCCTCATGAATTAGGAACACGTGCGTATTCTGTCACCACTCATGAGGCTTCTAGCATTATAAGTTAGTTTAGCAAAAAAAATCTCTCGTCTGATTATTTAGCAGTAAAATTAAATTCATTATAGCTACATTGTTGTTTAAGCTAGAAATTATAATTTATTCTGCTTTCCACTGAAACCCGTCACTAGAAAATAATACAGACTATATAAATTAACTCTGCACACAAGAAACTAGTGAAATATGAAATAAGCGATTATCACTTTATCACTTCACAAAATACTAGATATAATATATTTTACCTCACACAGAACTACAGGTAGTCGCACAACTTAAGAATTATATGCTGAATATTTATGGAAGTCTAGAAGTTCGACAAATTGCCGAAACAAACTGAGAAACTTCGCTAACAGCTTATTCTGTTCCGAGCAACCTGTCTACTGCGAATTTAGGAGCGAGAATGAAAATCTAGTTTCAAACTCTCGTTATATGTATTACCAGACAAAGAGGTAAACGTTTATTTCGTAAAACGAAATGCTCTCCCCTTTCCGGCTTTAACGATTACGTTTAACACCTAAACGCATGCCGTAACTGCCCCTTACTGACCGAGAGTGAGCGTGTCAGTTTCGAGTCTCAGACGGCTTGTCTCCAATGCCCCGGCAGTTTTCACACTTCACGCTGACCATGGCCCACAATGAGGGTCGTGTCAGGTGGAATTTCCAGACAAATGTCTGAAACTGCGCCAAGGAGACGTCATTTATCGCGCCGCACTGAGCGTTCAGCCGATTCACTCGTTGTGGCAGGTGAAAATGCAGACAAATTTGTCGCCTATATGTCTGGCGAAAACGAATATACACGGTGTATTTCGTCAATCTGCAGCGATTGACCGAATGCATTCTCACGCCAAATCGTCTGGTCCTACGTCTGAGTATGAACCATAATCGCATCTCTCGTCAAACTGCGCGAATGACATCTGTGTAATCAAGTTACTCGTTTCATCAGCAATGAAATGCGTTTCTAAATGAGAAACGAAACTGGCAAAAGTGAGAATGGGAAAGTAGTAATGTATATAGTCGCAAACGAACGAATGCGAAAAACACAGGAAAAAGGATAAAAATGATAATAAAATAGAGGATACGGGTGAAAGAAGAAGAAGAGGATATAGGCAATTTATAGATCATAAATGTCTACGTGACAGAACGTCCCCCCTTTAAGATATGGAAGCACTCCATGTCTACGTTATGGAAATAAATTTCCTATATCCGTAGCTTCCGGGTGTCTGTCCTCTTCCCTCTCATCTCCCCCTCCATCTCTCTCCAATTCCTAGTCAAGTTTACTCCCGAAGTTTCCTTTCTCTGGAATGTCTCCCATGCGCGCTTGAAAGAGCGTCGCCGCTTCTGACATTTTTCAAAGATTTCGTGTGTGCGCAGTGGAATTTCCCGGCCACTATCGTCATCTTTGTCAGTTTTGGCGATTGTCAGGAGATGGTCGGAGGTCGGCACTGATCTTTCCAAGTATCTCTTTAAGAGATTTAAATGGAAAACCTTTTCCTTTCCTTGAATAGAGATCTGGTAGTTAGCCTTAGAAATCTTTTTCAGGACGGTAAACGGCCCTTGCCATCCGATCTTCAGTTGGTTGTTTCCGGTAGGGAGTAACACCAAAACTTTCTCTCCTGCTTCCAGTTCTCTCTCTTTCGCGACTTTCCTGTATCGGTTAGCGTGCTTTGTGCGTGCTCGCTTAAAGTTGGTCGTTGCTAGGTCCCACCCTAGTTTCAACCTTTCCTTTAACTCCGACACATATTTACTTGCTGAGACGACTGTCTCATCAGCCTTCTGGTCTGTCAGCGACCAAAGTAAGGCTTCCAGCGGCCCCTTGATAGGTCTGCCGAATAAAAGCGTAGCTGGCGGAAATCCCGTGGAAGTATGAGGAGATTCTCTGTAGCCAAATAAAGCTGCCGGAATGCAACAATCCCAATCTTCAGGTTTCACTTGTGCCAGTCTACTTAACATCATGTTGAGGTTTCCGTTAACACGTTCTACTAGCCCATTTCTGGCCAGAATATAAGGCTTAGTGTAGATGTGCTGGTCCCTCAAGATCTTGACGATCTCATCCATCAACAGGTTTCGGTATGGAGATCCGTTATCCGTCAGCACTTGCTGAGGGAATCCCAACCGAGTGAAAATCTGCACGAGGGCTTCTGCGACATGCTTGGCATCTGCGCATGTTAGCGGGATAGCTTCTGCCCATAAAGTGCATGTATCGACTAAGGTCAGGATAAACCTGTTCCTTCTTTTAGTCCTTTCTAAGGGTCCTAAAATGTCGATCACAACCCGTTCGAATGGTGTTCCCACTATTGGCATTTCACCCAACGAGACTGGGGCTTCCCGTTGCTTGGGTGGTACACGTTGGCACTGGGCACAGGA
Organism: Oreohelix idahoensis; assembly: GCA_024509875.1. Lineage (NCBI taxonomy): Eukaryota > Metazoa > Mollusca > Gastropoda > Stylommatophora > Oreohelicidae > Oreohelix > Oreohelix idahoensis. Next base: position 58,628 of record JAMPIV010002601.1, on the reverse strand, counting down.
TTTGACATATCTGATAATATCAGTATTTACTCCTGGCCACCAATAATGAGTGGTTATCCGTTGGTTTGTGGCGTTCTGTCCCATATGTCCGCTGAAGGGAAGAGAGTGCCCCATTTCTAGGATTTGGCTTCTGTACTGTTTCGGTACTAGGAGCTGGTTGTAACCTTGGTCAGGCTTGCCCGTTCTGCGATAAAGTACGCCATCCTTAGAAAAAATGTCCCCGTGTTGTCTGGGTTCCTTAGCCATGGGCAGTTTCCTAAAGCAGGGTGCCAAAGTAGGGTCCTTTTGTTGCGCTTCTTTAAGTTCCATAGGTAACAAATTAGGCGCAGGCTCCCGTTCCTTCTTGCTTTGCCCTCTTGTAGTTACTGCTGCCACAATCGGCTCTTCCGGTTTCCCAATACACACGTATCTCCCGCCAAGTATGACTGGGTAGATGGGATCATCCATAACAGCCGCTTTGATCACGCCTCTGACAAATTCAGAGTGGATCTCCACCAGTGCGATGGGAAGCGCTGTAGGTGCATCACGCTTACGAACTCCACAAAGTTGGACGGTCTCTGCTGTCTCTTGACCGGGTTTAACCAGGTTTCTGGCAACAATGCAATCATAAGAAAGCCCCGTGTCAAATAAACAAGAAGTTTGAGAACCGTTCAAAATAACAGTACCTCGCGTTGAGGGTGTATCCCCAACAGGTTGGGAATCACTGTCAATAATTCCACCTTGCGAGACTGTTAATAAGCATCCGATGCGTTTAGGCTCGGTGTGCTCGGTCTGATCATTAGTCCCGTGCTCAGGGGTTCTACCTTTGCCACCTTGTCCTTTCTGGCTGCGCTGCCATGTAGGGCGGTCGGGTTGATCAGACTGTTTACTGTGGTTGGGGTACTTGTTTTTGTAGAACTTGGATTTTTCAGGAGGGGGGTTTTGAGGTCCAGTTTCTCGGTGGTTATTCGGGTTGGAAGCGTGAGAAGCATGAGAAGACTGCTCTAGATTATTTTTCCGAAAATGCTCTTCTGTCGGTTTACGTTTTGTGGCCGGCAGTTCGGCTAGCGCATTTTGATAGCGCTCAGACTTTTCTAAGATGTCTTCAAGTTTTTCTGCCCCCTGCTCAGCTAGAAATCTCCGGGTATCAGCAGACAAAGTGTTCTTTATTTGTTCTGTTAAAACAAATTCCTCCAAACCTTCATAAGTAGAGGGGAGCTGTGAAAGCTCAAGGCACTTTGTTAGGTATCCCTTCAAACGAGACGAGAACTGTTGAAAAGTTTCAGAGCTCTCTTTCCTGCTGTTGCGAAACAGTTGCAGAAATTTGCGAGCATTCATTTCAAAGCGCTCCAGTAACGCTTTCTTCAACACATCATAGTTGTCTTGTTGGCTGCTTTCCAGTTTGGCGTAAATATCATACGCACTGCTTTTCAGCGCCTGAGAAAGCTTCATGTTCCAACGCGACCTTTCTAAACCGTACAGAGTTGCAATTTTTTCAAATTTTTCTAGATACGTGTCAATCTTCTCATTAGGACAAGGGAAAGATTCTAGCGCAAAAGACATAGCAGTGAGGTGAGTAGAGTGAGTATTAGAAGGATCAGTTAAGGAAGAATGAGGAGGAGACTCTCCATTGCTGGAGGTTTAGGCATCACCACGACTTTCAAGTTCTAGAGCTTTAAGAGCCAACTCATGTTGTCTCTCCTTCTCTCTTTCCTCATGCTGTCTCTCCTTCTCTCGTTCCTCATGTTGTCTCTCCTTCTCTCTTTCGTTCGCCCTGCGAATTTCCATTTCCTCATCCATCTTCCTCTGCTCTAATAGACGGTCTTCCGCTTCTTTCCTCTCCGCTGCTTCTTCTTTCCTCCTTAGTTCTTCTTCTTTCTTCTCCGCGTCATATCTCTCAAGTTCGTCCCTGACAAAAGCTTTCGCTTCGTCTCCGTCTAAACCCTCTTGTCTCGCTTCGTCCCTGAGGAGCTGTCTAAGCTTCGCCCTTTCTGCCATAATAAGTCAGTGGCTGAGACTAAGTCGAGAAAACAAGAAGAAAAAGATACGCTGGTTCCTACCACTTGCGAGAAAATACCAAACAAAAGATGATATACTTATAACCTGGGATACCTCCTCCAAAAATATAGTGTCTAACTATCGCTGCTATTAATCGGCAATAAAGCACCTAATGCAGACGACTACAACAAATAAATGGTAGTTAAGATTACTCCTGAAAAATTAGTTGCTACAGTGGAAACAAAATAATTATTGCAAAAATTAAAGGGAAAAATAATCCCTAGATTTTAAAATCCAATAAAGTTCACCCCTGAAGATAGTTAGGGTAAGTGAGGCAATAACAGGACGTATAGTCTGATCGCGCTCCTTAGCTTAGCTCAAACACCTACTTCTTCAGATCCCTGTGAATGTTCTACACTCACAAAACTTTACCAGCGTTTAGTATTACAAAAACAGTAATTAACATATATTCCGACAAATCAATTAGTAAACCAAATGTATAATGCTTAATAATGCTGTGGAAAACAATTATAGCCGTGTGGTCGGCACGCCCATAAAACAGATCGATATGTCTAGGGGATAGTTATTTTAAAAAAATACAAAACTCACAAGACATCACACTCTTACTCTATATCAGAATAAAGAATCTTAAAGACGAGCTGATATTTATCGTCTCGTCTTCCTATTCTAAGTTCAAAAACCGGAAACGAGCCCACATTTGTCGTCTCGTTTTCCTATTCAAAGTTCAAAATCCCGATAGACGAGACCCCATTTGTCGTACTCGTCTTCCTATTCTAAGTTCAAAAATCCTTCGGACGAGACCACATTTGTCGTAGATTTTTGATAGGAGAATTAAGACTTGGGTTGGTCCCTTCTGAATAGGTTGGAATGAGTGATAGTCACAGTGTGAGATAGATATACAGAATAGATTTCCACGATGTGAGGTGGTAGAATAGTGATAGAGGCTGTCTCTGAGAGCGGGAAATCTTCTCTCTCTCTCTCACCTATCTTCTACGACAGATCTAAAGTAGTCAGACAGTCTAACACATATACATTAAATAAATATATATATCCAATCACGTGCACGCACATTCAAGTGACGACAGGTAGACACACAGACGTGGGAAACTATAACAAATGATTATATAGATATTTAGAACGAGCTGACCAACGCGTTGATTAATTTCAAGAGAAAATTTAATTATCATCTAAAATTTCTTCACAACACATAGAAATTACATCACAGCATATACAAATAGTCATAAAGTCATTAAAAATGCTACAAAAATGATAGACCCACAGTAAGATCCTTCCCCTCGATGTTTAGCTCACAGTCCCGTTAAGAAAAGGAACAAAAGTGATAGCCCAAAGAGTCACAGATACATAGGGTTTGAGTCTAAGAGTTTTCCCCGTTGAAGGTAAGACCAGACCTGATACTATAATCTAGTTTAAGGGAAAATATTGTTAGCAAAAAAAAAAAAAAAACTTGCATGAAGAAAGTTATGACAGCAAATAGGTGCCGAAATACAACGGTAAAATAACACTCAGACCTGCGTACACTCTTATTCATTCAGCCATGGCCATGTGTGCACATTTATACTTACAGCTTTGCTCGCTGCCTCTGGGAACATAATAAATTCTAGGACCTTCACACAGACCCGTAAATGCAGTCTCGACCAAGAAATCCCCAGTTCCAAAAGACGTACTGAACTCTCTGTCTCAGGGAACGATTCCTTGGGTGTTCTTAATTGTCGGATGTCTGATTAAGTCACATAAAATTTGTCCAGGCACGAAAGTTAGCAGAGCACAGTGTCACTAGCGTAGGTTTCTAGAAATGAGGAATGTCAGGTCGGGTTCCTTATCTCAGTAAATGACTATATTTGGTCACCACACTACTAGTTCAAAACTCTGTCGGGATGTACTGATATTTTGCTTGCCGCAACGGGCTGAACTGTACCTAAGTGTTATTCTGGAAGAAAAAATTCTGGCGCGATAGGCCTTGTACTTCATTTAACTGTTACCGTTCATGTAATGAAAGTGCTTAATTACTTCACAGAGAATGTTCACGTACTAGAACGCTTGCAAAGTTTGGGTACCACAGTATTCACTGAATAAAGAAAAATACATATGAAATATTTTACATATTATGTACTCAATATAACTTACATTATTAAACTGCAAGCGTATAGCTTGTCTTATAGTTTAAACTTCCCGTGAAGTAAGTATATTAAAAAAAATCATCAATCCTCATGAATTAGGAACACGTGCGTATTCTGTCACCACTCATGAGGCTTCTAGCATTATAAGTTAGTTTAGCAAAAAAAATCTCTCGTCTGATTATTTAGCAGTAAAATTAAATTCATTATAGCTACATTGTTGTTTAAGCTAGAAATTATAATTTATTCTGCTTTCCACTGAAACCCGTCACTAGAAAATAATACAGACTATATAAATTAACTCTGCACACAAGAAACTAGTGAAATATGAAATAAGCGATTATCACTTTATCACTTCACAAAATACTAGATATAATATATTTTACCTCACACAGAACTACAGGTAGTCGCACAACTTAAGAATTATATGCTGAATATTTATGGAAGTCTAGAAGTTCGACAAATTGCCGAAACAAACTGAGAAACTTCGCTAACAGCTTATTCTGTTCCGAGCAACCTGTCTACTGCGAATTTAGGAGCGAGAATGAAAATCTAGTTTCAAACTCTCGTTATATGTATTACCAGACAAAGAGGTAAACGTTTATTTCGTAAAACGAAATGCTCTCCCCTTTCCGGCTTTAACGATTACGTTTAACACCTAAACGCATGCCGTAACTGCCCCTTACTGACCGAGAGTGAGCGTGTCAGTTTCGAGTCTCAGACGGCTTGTCTCCAATGCCCCGGCAGTTTTCACACTTCACGCTGACCATGGCCCACAATGAGGGTCGTGTCAGGTGGAATTTCCAGACAAATGTCTGAAACTGCGCCAAGGAGACGTCATTTATCGCGCCGCACTGAGCGTTCAGCCGATTCACTCGTTGTGGCAGGTGAAAATGCAAACAAATTTGTCGCCTATATGTCTGGCGAAAACGAATATACACGGTGTATTTCGTCAATCTGCAGCGATTGACCGAATGCATTCTCACGCCAAATCGTCTGGTCCTACGTCTGAGTATGAACCATAATCGCATCTCTCGTCAAACTGCGCGAATGACATCTGCGTAATCAAGTTACTCGTTTCATCAGCAATGAAATGCGTTTCTAAATGAGAAACGAAACTGGCAAAAGTGAGAATGGGAAAGTAGTAATGTATATAGTCGCAAACGAACGAATGCGAAAAACACAGGAAAAAGGATAAAAATGATAATAAAATAGAGGATACGGGTGAAAGAAGAAGAAGAGGATATAGGCAATTTATAGATCATAAATGTCTACGTGACAGAACGTCCCCCCTTTAAGATATGGAAGCACTCCATGTCTACGTTATGGAAATAAATTTCCTATATCCGTAGCTTCCGGGTGTCTAATCTCTTCCCTCTCATCTCCCCCCTCCATCTCTCTCCAATTCCTAGTCAAGTTTACTCCCGAAGTTTCCTTTCTCTGGAATGTCTCCCATGCGCGCTTGAAAGAGCGTCGCCGCTTCTGACATTTTTCAAAGATTTCGTGTGTGCGCAGTGGAATTTCCCGGCCACTATCGTCATCTTTGTCAGTTTTGGCGATTGTCAGGAGGTGGTCGGAGGTCGGCACTGATCTTTCCAAGTATCTCTTTAAGAGATTTAAATGGAAAACCTTTTCCTTTCCTTGAATAGAGATCTGGTAGTTAGCCTTAGAAATCTTTTTCAGGACGGTAAACGGCCCTTGCCATCCGATCTTCAGTTGGTTGTTTCCGGTAGGGAGTAACACCAAAACTTTCTCTCCTGCTTCCAGTTCTCTCTCTTTCGCGACTTTCCTGTATCGGTTAGCGTGCTTTGTGCGTGCTCGCTTAAAGTTGGTCGTTGCTAGGTCCCACCCTAGTTTCAACCTTTCCTTTAACTCCGACACATATTTACTTGCTGAGACGACTGTCTCATCAGCCTTCTGGTCTGTCAGCGACCAAAGTAAGGCTTCCAGCGGCCCCTTGATAGGTCTGCCGAATAAAAGCGTAGCTGGCGGAAATTCTGTGGAAGTATGAGGAGATTCTCTGTAGCCAAATAAAGCTGCCGGAATGCAACAATCCCAATCTTCAGGTTTCACTTGTGCCAGTCTACTTAACATCATGTTGAGGTTTCCGTTAACACGTTCTACTAGCCCATTTCTGGCCAGAATATAAGGCTTAGTGTAGATGTGCTGGTCCCTCAAGATCTTGACGATCTCATCCATCAACAGGTTTCGGTATGGAGATCCGTTATCCGTCAGCACTTGCTGAGGGAATCCCAACCGAGTGAAAATCTGCACGAGGGCTTCTGCGACATGCTTGGCATCTGCGCATGTTAGCGGGATAGCTTCTGCCCATAAAGTGCATGTATCGACTAAGGTCAGGATAAACCTGTTCCTTCTTTTAGTCCTTTCTAAGGGTCCTAAAATGTCGATCACAACCCGTTCGAATGGTGTTCCCATTATTGGCATTTCACCCAACGAGACTGGGGGTGTCCGTTGCTTGGGTGGTACACGTTGGCACTGGGCACAGGATTTGACATATCTGATAATATCAGTATTTACTCCTGGCCACCAATAATGAGTGGTTATCCGTTGGTTTGTGGCGTTCTGTCCCATATGTCCGCTGAAGGGAAGAGAGTGCCCCATTTCTAGGATTTGGCTTCTGTACTGTTTCGGTACTAGGAGCTGGTTGTAACCTTGGTCAGGCTTGCCCGTTCTGCGATAAAGTACGCCATCCTTAGAAAAAATGTCCCCGTGTTGTCTGGGTTCCTTAGCCATGGGCAGTTTCCTAAAGCAGGGTGCCAAAGTAGGGTCCTTTTGTTGCGCTTCTTTAAGTTCCATAGGTAACAAATTAGGCGCAGGCTCCCGTTCCTTCTTGCTTTGCCCTCTTGTAGTTACTGCTGCCACAATCGGCTCTTCAGGTTTCCCAATACACAGGTATCTCCCGCCAAGTATGACTGGGTAGATGGGATCATCCATAACAGCCGCTTTGATCACGCCTCTGACAAATTCAGAGTGGATCTCCACCAGTGCGATGGGAAGCGCTGTAGGTGCATCACGCTTACGAACTCCACAAAGTTGGACGGTCTCTGCTGTCTCTTGACCGGGTTTAACCAGGTTTCTGGCAACAATGCAATCATAAGAAAGCCCCGTGTCAAATAAACAAGAAGTTTGAGAACCGTTCAAAATAACAGTACCTCGCGTTGAGGGTGTATCCCCAACAGGTTGGGAATCACTGTCAATAATTCCACCTTGCGAGACTGTTAATAAGCATCCGATGCGTTTAGGCTCGGTGTGCTCGGTCTGATCATTAGTCCCGTGCTCAGGGGTTCTACCTTTGCCACCTTGTCCTTTCTGGCTGCGCTGCCATGTAGGGCGGTCGGGTTGATCAGACTGTTTACTGTGGTTGGGGTACTTGTTTTTGTAGAACTTGGATTTTTCAGGAGGGGGGTTTTGAGGTCCAGTTTCTCGGTGGTTATTCGGGTTGGAAGCGTGAGAAGCATGAGAAGACTGCTCTAGATTATTTTTCCGAAAATGCTCTTCTGTCGGTTTACGTTTTGTGGCCGGCAGTTCGGCTAGCGCATTTTGATAGCGCTCAGACTTTTCTAAGATGTCTTCAAGTTTTTCTGCCCCCTGCTCAGCTAGAAATCTCCGGGTATCAGCAGACAAAGTGTTCTTTATTTGTTCTGTTAAAACAAATTCCTCCAAACCTTCATAAGTAGAGGGGAGCTGTGAAAGCTCAAGGCACTTTGTTAGGTATCCCTTCAAACGAGAAGAGAACTGTTGAAAAGGTTCAGAGCTCTCTTTCCTGCTGTTGCGAAACAGTTGCAGAAATTTGCGAGCATTCATTTCAAAGCGCTCCAGTAACGCTTTCTTCAACACATCATAGTTGTCTTGTTGGCTGCTTTCCAGTTTGGCGTAAATATCATACGCACTGCTTTTCAGCGCCTGAGAAAGCTTCATGTTCCAACGCGACCTTTCTAAACCGTACAGAGTTGCAATTTTTTCAAATTTTTCTACATACGTGTCAATCTTCTCATTAGGACAAGGGAAAGATTCTAGCGCAAAAGACATAGCAGTGAGGTGAGTAGAGTGAGTATTAGAAGGATCAGTTAAGGAAGAATGAGGAGGAGACTCTCCATTGCTGGAGGTTTAGGCATCACCACGACTTTCAAGTTCTAGAGCTTTAAGAGCCAACTCATGTTGTCTCTCCTTCTCTCTTTCCTCATGCTGTCTCTCCTTCTCTCGTTCCTCATGTTGTCTCTCCTTCTCTCTTTCGTTCGTTCTGCGAATTTCCATTTCCTCATCCATCTTCCTCTGCTCTAATAGACGGTCTTCCGCTTCTTTCCTCTCCGCTGCTTCTTCTTTCTTCCTTAGTTCTTCTTCTTTCTTCTCCGCGTCATATCTCTCAAGTTCGTCCCTGACAAAAGCTTTCGCTTCGTCTCCGTCCAAACCCTCTTGTCTCGCTTCGTCCCTGAGGAGCTGTCTAAGCTTCGCCCTTTCTGCCATAATAAGTCAGTGGCTGAGACTAAGTCGAGAAAACAAGAAGAAAAAGATACGCTGGTTCCTACCACTTGCGAGAAAATACCAAAGAAAAGATGATATACTTATAACCTGGGATACCTCCTCCAAAAATGTAGTGTCTAACTATCGCTGCTATTAATCGGCAATAAAGCACCTAATGCAGACGACTACAACAAATAAATGGTAGTTAAGATTACTCCTGAAAAATTAGTTGCTACAGTGGAAACAAAATAATTATTGCAAAAAATATTAAGGAGAAAAAAAATCCCAAATTTTTTTATTTTTTTATCCACTAAAGTTCACCCCTGAAGATAGTTAGGGTAAGGGAGGCAATAACAGGACGTGTAGTCTGATCGCGCTCCTTAGCTTAGCTCAAACACCTACTTCTTCAGATCCCTGTGAATGTTATACACTCACAAAACTTTACCAGCGTTTAGTATTACAAAAACAGTAATTAACATATATTCCAACAAATCAATTAGTAAACCAAATGTATAATGCTTAATAATGCTGTGGAAAACAATTATTAGCCGTGTGGTCAGCACGCTCATAAAACAGATCGAAATGTCTAGGGGATAGTTATTTTTTAAAAAGATACAAAACTCACAAGACATCACACTCTTACTCTATATCAGAATAAAGAATCTTAAAGACGAGCTGATATTTATCGTCTCGTCTTCCTATTCTAAGTTCAAAAACCGGAAACGAGCCCACATTTGTCGTCTCGTTTTCCTATTCAAAGTTCAAAATCCCGATAGACGAGACCCCATTTGTCGTACTCGTCTTCCTATTCTAAGTTCAAAAATCCTTCGGACGAGACCACATTTGTCGTAGATTTTTGATAGGAGAATTAAGACTTGGGTTGGTCCCTTCTGAATAGGTTGGAATGAGTGATAGTCACAGTGTGAGATAGATATACAGAATAGATTTCCACGATGTGAGGTGGTAGAATAGTGATAGAGGCTGTCTCTGAGAGCGGGAAATCTTCTCTCTCTCTCTCACCTATCTTCTACGACAGATCTAAAGTAGTCAGACAGTCTAACACATATACATTAAATAAATATATATATCCAATCACGTGCACGCACATTCAAGTGACGACAGGTAGACACACAGACGTGGGAAACTATAACAAATGATTATATAGATATTTAGAACGAGCTGACCAACGCGTTGATTAATTTCAAGAGAAAATTTAATTATCATCTAAAATTTCTTCACAACACATAGAAATTACATCACAGCATATACAAATAGTCATAAAGTCATTAAAAATGCTACAAAAATGATAGACCCACAGTAAGACGGTAAAATAACACTCAGACCTGCGTACACTCTTATTCATTCAGCCATGGCCATGTGTGCACATTTATACTTACAGCTTTGCTCGCTGCCTCTGGGAACATAATAAATTCTAGGACCTTCACACAGACCCGTAAATGCAGTCTCGACCAAGAAATCCCCAGTTCCAAAAGACGTACTGAACTCTCTGTCTCAGGGAACGATTCCTTGGGTGTTCTTAATTGTCGGATGTCTGATTAAGTCACATAAAATTTGTCCAGGCACGAAAGTTAGCAGAGCACAGTGTCACTAGCGTAGGTTTCTAGAAATGAGGAATGTCAGGTCGGGTTCCTTATCTCAGTAAATGACTATATTTGGTCACCACACTACTAGTTCAAAACTCTGTCGGGATGTACTGATATTTTGCTTGCCGCAACGGGCTGAACTGTACCTAAGTGTTATTCTGGAAGAAAAAATTCTGGCGCGATAGGCCTTGTACTTCATTTAACTGTTACCGTTCATGTAATGAAAGTGCTTAATTACTTCACAGAGAATGTTCACGTACTAGAACGCTTGCAAAGTTTGGGTACCACAGTATTCACTGAATAAAGAAAAATACATATGAAATATTTTACATATTATGTACTCAATATAACTTACATTATTAAACTGCAAGCGTATAGCTTGTCTTATAGTTTAAACTTCCCGTGAAGTAAGTATATTAAAAAAAAATCATCAATCCTCATGAATTAGGAACACGTGCGTATTCTGTCACCACTCATGAGGCTTCTAGCATTATAAGTTAGTTTAGCAAAAAAAATCTCTCGTCTGATTATTTAGCAGTAAAATTAAATTCATTATAGCTACATTGTTGTTTAAGCTAGAAATTATAATTTATTCTGCTTTCCACTGAAACCCGTCACTAGAAAATAATACAGACTATATAAATTAACTCTGCACACAAGAAACTAGTGAAATATGAAATAAGCGATTATCACTTTATCACTTCACAAAATACTAGATATAATATATTTTACCTCACACAGAACTACAGGTAGTCGCACAACTTAAGAATTATATGCTGAATATTTATGGAAGTCTAGAAGTTCGACAAATTGCCGAAACAAACTGAGAAACTTCGCTAACAGCTTATTCTGTTCCGAGCAACCTGTCTACTGCGAATTTAGGAGCGAGAATGAAAATCTAGTTTCAAACTCTCGTTATATGTATTACCAGACAAAGAGGTAAACGTTTATTTCGTAAAACGAAATGCTCTCCCCTTTCCGGCTTTAACGATTACGTTTAACACCTAAACGCATGCCGTAACTGCCCCTTACTGACCGAGAGTGAGCGTGTCAGTTTCGAGTCTCAGACGGCTTGTCTCCAATGCCCCGGCAGTTTTCACACTTCACGCTGACCATGGCCCACAATGAGGGTCGTGTCAGGTGGAATTTCCAGACAAATGTCTGAAACTGCGCCAAGGAGACGTCATTTATCGCGCCGCACTGAGCGTTCAGCCGATTCACTCGTTGTGGCAGGTGAAAATGCAAACAAATTTGTCGCCTATATGTCTGGCGAAAACGAATATACACGGTGTATTTCGTCAATCTGCAGCGATTGACCGAATGCATTCTCACGCCAAATCGTCTGGTCCTACGTCTGAGTATGAACCATAATCGCATCTCTCGTCAAACTGCGCGAATGACATCTGCGTAATCAAGTTACTCGTTTCATCAGCAATGAAATGCGTTTCTAAATGAGAAACGAAACTGGCAAAAGTGAGAATGGGAAAGTAGTAATGTGTATAGTCGCAAACGAACGAATGCGAAAAACACAGGAAAAAGGATAAAAATGATAATAAAATAGAGGATACGGGTGAAAGAAGAAGAAGAGGATATAGGCAATTTATAGAGATGCTAGACACCTACATCAGACAGTTATCACAGCCTTGTTGCAAAGGACGAGCTACTGCCACCAGATTTGACTTTTGAAGAGAAGGACCAGTCCAAAGCATCTTATCTGTGGGAACCAACAGCGACCGAAGTAGATGCCAGCTGACCCCACACCGTCAGCATACACAAATATTTAATATCATCTGATGATGACAAATATCGCTTCATTTTTATAAACAACTTTATTTTAAAAAAAACTTCGGCAGAGTGTGATTAGAAATTTCCCTAGCTTAAAAATGCCCACCTGCATCACAAGAGATCTAATAGATCATCTCTTATGATACACGGTAGGTCGAGGTCGACAAGTTGCCAATCCCTGCTCTATGCCTTCTATTATTGTTCATATGTTACTCAATATTATTTAATATTTCTCTCACCGGCGTCACTTTTAACTTATCTCGTCTTGTCTTTCATTCACCATCACTGTGCGTTAGCTAAATAAATATCAGCTAAATAATGAAGATTGAAAAAAAAAAACAATTTAAAACAAAATAGCCCTTCAGAAAAAGGATAAAATACTCACAAAGAAAGAAGGAGCACATGTCTTCGCCCAAAATTTGTCACGATATATGTTCAGATTTATGTTCCACCTGACAGAAAACAAGAAATTATCAGATAGAATTTTACAAAAATATAACAACTGTTCCAGAACAGAATATGATAGCAAACCTCACAATCAGCGAACTCGAGGAACCCTTATTATTGTTCATATGTTACTCAATATTATTTAATATTTCCAGCACCGGCGTCACTCTTAACCTAACTCGTCTTGTCTTTCATTCACCATCACTGAGCGTTAGCTAAATAAATATCAGCTAAATAACGACGAATAAACGAGAAAATAAATAGCATGAAGCGCTCTAGAAATTTAATATACTTCTGAAGGTTGAGGACCGATGAATGGAAATCTCTTCTTTGACTACCTTTGTCAAATATTATTATTGTGACGGGAAATATTGCAGAATTATATTTAATTTACCTTACATAAACATGAACTTTTATTAGCTTTAATTTAAAATGACATTTATGCCATTTCTTTACATAAAAACGAAATTATATGTGCCTTGTCATGAAATATTTTAACCATAGATTAATTCATTAAAATCAGAATTAAAAAAAATGAAGTAAAGCATCCTGACACGTCACATTAATAGAATGCATTTTCGATATATATATATATATATATATATATATATATATATATATATATATATATATATATATATATATATATATATAGTCAGGAGAACTAGTATAGCGTGGATTTATCATCATCATCACATGAATATATTACCACCAACAATAGTAAGGCTCAGTTGCTAGAAGTACAACCACACTACACTAGCTGACACAAGCTCACCATAACACCGAAATCAGGTACTGACCCTTTAATGAAAAAACTGTACACACACAACAATACGCATGATAATGCAATGAAGGTTGCCTAATAGCTTGCCAAAATACTATTGCACAATATAATATCAAAATGGCCATTAACAAGACTCAATCAGTGGCTACACTATACTATCGCTCACGGCGACATCCATTCCTGAAACGACGCAATACATAACTGCGCTAATATTATCATAAGTACAATCCAGGAGAAAAATCACTAGAATCCGCAATCTCTATCTAGTAACAAACAACCTACTCCTGATCACAAAAAAAGCAAGAAGTATGAACAAAATTGGCATCCATATAATTTCCAGCACAAACCAACAACGACCCGACAGGCCGGCGGACATATCTAGAATGACTTTGCGCCAAAAGGGTCCTTCTCAGCTTCCGTTCTAATGGAAACTAGCCGAGCAGGTTTTTAAAGGATGAATAGCAGTGTTGCTAGTCTACAAGGCAACCAGTATAGAATTTAGTGAATGTCTATTATATGATATATATATATATATATATATATATATATATATATATATATATATATATATATATATATATATATATATATATATACAAAAAAATAAAAATATATATATATATACACACATACACACACACATACATTCTCAAAATAGGTTTACGTACACGAACAACTCATATTTATTGAAAGAAAAACAATTCTTCCGGTGTCCCTAAACGTTTTGTTAACAGCAACGTAAATAATAAAGTTTCCAATGGTGTTAATGCAAACTAATAAAATTTTAACTGACTCCATCACCCTTTGCAGCCCTATTTCTTGATCAAGCGGATGAATTGAAGTAACATATGTACTAAGAAAACCAAAGCCGCTACACACGATGTACAGTAAACAAACACTGATTAAAGTTTTAGTTGTTCTTGAGATTGATTTTTGGGACACTAGCATGCCTCCACCAGATGTCATCTTCCTGCGTCGGTTGGTAATTACATTGACCTGGACTCCAATAACAATACACCCGACTGTCACTAAAGTAATCGGTACGATTCCTGTCGCGTTATTAATGATGTACCGAAAGATCTCAAATACACCGCTTCTAACGTCCTGGTAATAGAGATCGGAATAGATAATAAGCCCTAGTGGAATACCTCGTATAAGAACGTGCTTCAGCTGCATGTAGAACACAGTCTGGTAGATAACAGTAGCGGTGCTAAATATAAAAATACAGGAGAGCATAAACATTGTTCGTATAGGCGTCACGATGAAGCGGAATTTTAGTGGAAAAAATATGGCAAATATACGCTCTCCGGTAATAAATGCCGGAATTATCATCGAGGAATAAAGCCCAATATTGTGAAATGTGGAAAAAATAATGTACAAAATATAGAAAATGTAGTTAACACTTTCTGAGAACTTAAGGCTCATGGGACTGTTTTCAGTCATAATATACCGAGCAAAGTTACATAGACCTGCCAGAAAGAACATATCAGATACAGCCAGTGCGACAAGCAGTATGTTTGAACATTTCTTGAATCCCTGGCGATTCAGTACGACAATGCTGGTCAAGTTTCCGACAATCCCCAATATACTAGTGCTAGGATATATCACGTAATAAAATACCCATTCTATGTATTCGGCAGTTTCGTCACTGACAAGTGCGGAACTTTTGGGTAAGACTGTAACTGTAATCACTAAAGTTGCGTTTGTTGACATCTTTAACTCTATTAAGGTTTAGCCTAGAGATGTTGAGTTCATATGTGAGTATGTGATTGTGAAATATTTATGAAGTTTGTTATTGATGTAAATCACCACGAACAGAGTACAGTAGCGCTGTTAATTTCTGTCATTTAATTTGACGATGAAGTAAATCAAAAGATTCTGAAAGTCCTGAACAAACCCTTCTGTATTGTCCAGACAACAATAACGTTCTTGTTATAAATTCGCTTTGACCGCCCATTTAAATTTAGAAACAAACGGTGTACTTTTTCGTAATGTCACACACTCTAAAAATTATAACATCAATTTGATTTCTGAACTTTGATCTATGTTCTAGAAAGCGTTTAGACAATCGTGGTGTTATCTTCATTTCAAAGTTTCTCTGAATAAGGAACAAACAGAGGAGGTATTCTTGTACAGACATAATCGGCGGTCTCTACATAGTAGTACAAATAATCATAACTATTTGAAAGCGTTAACAGTGCGTTATGGGCGTGTCGATAGTTAAGCGCAAAATTCCTTTAAAAAATAATATTTAACAAAGGTGATTAAAACAGGCGTAATGTAAAAAAAAATTCAAGTTCAATCTGAAATTTCGTCATGCTTTACTCTAAAATGTTCAAACGTTTATTTCACGTAAATTTCAAAGTATTTTACTATGTTTTGACAAAGCGTTCATTTTCATAAAAAAAAGTTTATTATTGAAAGGTGCTTTGGTGTTCTAACCAAGAGTGATCATCATTAGCTTGTAGATTTGTTTGAAGCTAAAGATTAACTCTTGGAGTCAGAACTTTTGCATAGGTTCTAGAACACTTATCTCGAAGCACTTTTGGTTTTTAATAGAAAATGTTGTTACATTTACTGCGAAAAATGCCCGCCACAATTTTCATTAAATATTTTGGAACAACGGAGTCACCTCGGTTAACGTAGCGAAACGATTTAGCGGAGAGAAAATGTAAGCAATCAATTGATTCTGTAACAATCCGCTTTTCATGATAAACATAATTAAAGCAATCTTCATGTGTTTTCCTTGCTGAATGTAATGATAGTAATTGTCAGTAATAAAATATTAGGAATAACAAAGTTTAAGGTTATGAAGTCTGTATGACGAAGTCATTATTAATTCTCGGGATTTACAGACAATTTTAATAGAAGAAAAAAGGGAAAAAAATATATCGGAGATAATAATTGCGATCATATTAATCTAATCTTTTTAGTTCTATCCACAGAAGTGACAACAACGGTCACTTTGGTTTCGAGACTTCAGATAATTTCTGACCTAGCACGTGGCTGGTGCAGAAAAAGAGAAGTTGAACAAACATTGGAGGGATTTTTTACGTGCACAACTTGCACATAAGACCTTCTAATTTGTTCGCCCTTATCCGAGAACGCTAGGCATCCGATCTCACTACCCAGGAGACCAGGGGGGAATATGACATCATTAGGACCACTGGTTATGAAAAAAATTTCCATAAATTATATTCCCTCAACTACAAGGATAAGTTCATTGAAAACAATCATATATATATATATATATATATATAATAGGAATATCAGATTTTATTAGCGCGGCTCAGAACAAATTGTAATTACATAATAATTACCTGGTAACTTGAAACAAGGTAAGAGAGGTAGAGGAAGACGGAAGAACACAAGAAGAAGAGAAATGGAGACATAAATGAAAGGAAGGAAGATGTGGTAAGACTGTGAGCTGGATGCACAGGAGAGTATAACTGGGTGTTAAAGAGTGCATATTCATAGAGGGTCAGATAAATGTTTAAAGCTCTCATATGTACGCCTGGGATTTTCAGAAGTGCATCTGAGCGCAGCAACGATAATTTTTTAGATGTTAATTGTGAACGATCGGGCACCAGTATTAAACTAGGGATGGAGCGGTGAGATCGCAGAGATTGGTTGCGAGGGAATCAACGTCCAGGGGAGGGGGGTGGGAATCGAGAGATTCATCGTCCTGAGCAGACGTTTTTTTTCCGTGGTCTCATCCCAAGTCTAGGGGAGACACGGCCATGAAGTTGATAATGGTCGTCTAAGATATGATGATGTTATTCTTGAGCGACATATGCCAAGTATCTTTTCTCGCCAGTTATTAGCCAGAACTAGCTCGTTGAAGTATCTATCCTCAGATATGTATTCTCCATTACCGTTACTGCAGAGCTTCAGCTTGACCAGTTATGTCGGCTGCTAGTGCGTTCAGTCAACGCTAGGAAATATTCGGATCTTTATTATAAATACATGCTCAATGCTATAAACATGATCACTTTGTAAACCCATGCTTTCTACCAACTCGTTGTCGTAGAGTGTCCGCTAATCTCAATACGACAGCGGTTAGTGTGGTCGGCATCGTCCGTAGTGAATTTTTATTTCCCATGTATATCCTGCTATAACCATGCTTATGAATTGTTCGTATCCATGATGTCAAAGTCTTACCGTAATAAAGATGTCTCGTCATTTATTTCTACAACGAATCCAGTGTATTTTCGTTGACAGTTGGTCACACTGTTATGACCCAATCATGTCCGTTACCTCGTCTCATTACCATTAGTCGTACCGTTGTATACGACAAAGCGACTGCCCACAGTAACATTCGCGTTATCAAATCACCATTTAGAAGTAAGTCGGCTACTCAAGTAGGCCCGACATACCAACGTAGTCAGCACTAGTGACGATACAAGAGACGTAGCAGTAACACTGTGCACAAGTTACCTATGCTCCTAGTGGAGCAGAAGAGTTAGGATAATGATGATGAACCTGAACTATTTTCCAAAAATGAGTAGAAGGCATTATCTTAAGTAAGCTTCATTCTCCTCCAAGAAAACAAAACCAATGGTGTATCCGATACATATCTGAGAGGATTATTTATTCCGGCTGGAAGAAAAGGGAAACTAGAAAAAGAACACCATCCTCATACACATATATGTCCCACTCAGTGACAACTTCAGCAATAAGGATAACAATAATATGTTTAATAAACTGCCGTATACCGTTTAAAAAAAAACCAAACAACTAATGCAATAATGAGACCTTTTGTTAGGACACAACGAACGCGTAGATACAGATGAATCGCTTAAGTGGAATCGTGATGTTTACGTTAATAACAATTCAAATATCAACCACAATGTTAAGTCATATTTTTATTAATGGGAGTTAAGTGTTAAAGACTCATATGGACGGGTCGGATTTTTGTTACACACGCTAGTACGCACGCTTTTAGTGATGAGATGATTTTTCTCAGTTGGGGGCTTTGTGCTCTGTAATTCTTGAACATAGCTCAATCTGAGTCTGTGTCAGTCTTTTTTAAAAATAAGATAAAAAAAGTTTTCGAATATTCTTAGTGTTAGTTTGGGGAAGAGACGGTTGAGCTGAACTGTAATCTCACGCGGTTAGTTCGCGTATGGGTGATTTTTTACTGAGTTGTACGGAGAGAGGAAAATCTCGAGACAGTGCGTTTCTGACAGGGCTTCGGGAATGGTGACTATTCATCTCGCTAGTGTGTTCCAGTGGGTTTTTTTGTAAAGGAGAATATTTGATAAGTACAGAATATATATATTATCGAAGTGAAGATAGAGAGATATTTACGGGAATGTTTTTCTCCCGGTGTATTTGTCATACAAAGCCTTGGATTGCACGGGCTTATTGTTATACTGCATTTGTTGTTCAAAGCTTGGATTATGATGGATTATTGATGTACTGCGTTTGTTACTCAAGCCTTGGATTATGATGGTTTATTGTCGCACTGCATTTGTGTTCAAAGCCTTGGATTTACTATGCTGGCTTGTTTATGTATAGTACTGATTATTCAAAACCTTGGAGTAGATCAGCTCAAGTTATGTTATTATGAACCGTGATGTATGCAGTCCCTGTTAACGGATATTTGGATTTACTCACCCGATGCTGTATGTTTATGCTGTGAACTATTTATGCAATGATGTCTACGTCACTGTGTCGGAAATAAACTGTGTATAACGTTATCAGTCGTTCCAACATTTCCTGACTCTTACGTTTACTGTGCTGTGTGGTTCCAGTCTGTGTAGGTATGCCAGAACCATTTGCATTCGCGTTTGTTGACATCTACATATTCACACACCTGTCGGCCATTCGTAAGCCCGACCTATGCTGATTGCCGTTCATCAGCGATTACATTAACAGTTTCCACCTACCCCACTTATGTATCCGCAACATAAAGTGGTGAGCTAGTTCTTCTGGGGTGCCATACTAACTATAGAAGGAGATTTGCAAACAAGTTATACAGCATCCTAGAGGATATCTACTAACAGAAGATTTTTACGATGTCAAGTCCCACAAGATTTACAGTGTTGACAGTGCTATTTTGTGTGAGCAAGTATTTCAAGTAGACGTCATCCATGTTCAGCTGTTTCCTTTCAACACTCGATGAGGAGATCCTGTAGCCATCAGCGTGGGATTGCATTGTCTTATTCGATGTCCATGATTACTGTTCTTGCGGAGGCTGGGATTTCTGTATTTTGAAGATAGGTGGTGTGTTGTATGTAAACTGTACCACTGTTCGTTGTGATTGAGCCTTCCTCAGAGCTTACACTATTATATTCCTTCTTCTATGTTATATGTTCTATGTTTAAGCGGGTTTGGTTGGGTTGGCGACTTACGTTAGGATACATCCCAGTTCACCCAGGGCCTACGTAAGCGTTCTGTAAGGACTTTCTTACGGATTTCCCGCAGTGGAAATTTTCCAGCGAGTTTTTTGCTAAAGCAGTTTAGTCCACTGTGTTTGGTAATCCGTGACATCTTTGTTTAGGTGTGAAGTAACGTTTCATTGTTGTGGTCGTAGTATTTTCTCTGTTCCTTAATTTTTTGATTTATTTGTTTGTGAGTGTCTTCCTCTCCTGGCTGTCTTTTATTTCTATACACATTTTTCGTTTATACACTGTGCTGTTGCTTGTCTTGTCACGCTTTTCGCAGTGTCATTGCATTCTTTGCAATATTTTCTCTTTAGTTTGCTTTATTGATTAGTTGATTCTGCGAACGTGGTCATTTGTTTTTTTATATCTTGTCTTCGTCACTGTTGTTTACGTTGTCTATTTTTCTCATAATCAGATAATATTATGATGCATATTTTATAAGTAATTAATAACATTATTAATAGTTGGAAAGGTAATTATACAAGTTCTTAAGCAAGGACTTGCCACCCACTGAGTTGGGATAAAGTGAGTTTCTCCAGGTATATTTACATAAATTACCTATCTCATAAAATTAGACATAATGTCTACTTTAGACTACTTCATTAAACAAGGGAATCCCTTGGTATGACTACTGAGGAAGTAAAAGAATTCGCACGTGTCGAATATGACAAGGCTCATAAGTTCGAAGAGAGAAAACTTCAACTGGAAATTGAAAAACAGAAAATGGAGATGCAGGCAGAAGAGAGAAAATTTCAGGTGGAAGCTGAAAAAAAGAAATTAGAGGCTGAAGAAAGAAAAATTCAACAGCAAATGCAAATGGAAGAGAAGAAATTGCAAATGCAGGCAGAGGAAAGAAAACTTCAGTTACAAGCTGAAGAAAACATAAGACTCCATGAGCAAAAGGTATTATCTATGGAGCTGGAGAGAATGAAGGTGGTGAATGGTATTAATGCACAAAATTCTACAGACACTCAACCTACTTCTCATAAGACAAATAGTCATTCTTATAAGCTCGGATTGCCTGTTTTTAAACCTACCTCTGACGATGTCGTATTTTACCTAAATAGATTTGAACTTACATGTGAATCTCAGAAAGTAGACAAGTCGGAGTATTGTGCTCGACTTATGCGACTACTTTCGGGTGAAACTATGAATGTTGTAAGTATGTTGGAGGGGCCCGACAAAAGTAACTATGATACTGTCAGGGCTGTCTTGTTAAGGAAATACCAACTTGAGGAAGACGGTTATCGTCTGCGCTTTAAGTCTCTATTACCGGAGACTGGGGAAGATTTTTCTGAGTTCATAGCAAATATACGTCTTACGTTCTCATTTTGGGTAAAGCTCTCAAAAATTGAACACACATATGAAGCTCTCATGGACTTGCTACTTCGTGACAAAGTCCTGTTGTCTGTAAACACCTCTTTTCTTTCTTTTCTACATGAGCGAAAGCATACAAACTTGAAAGATATGGAACAGTACTGTCGCCAATACGTCACGGCACACCCAAATGTGACTGTTAGCCACTCTCAAGTCAGAGAGGGTTTACCCGTGGCTTCAGCAATACCATATGCTCCTAATTTGCGCCGTAGATCACAAAGTGCTGAACGCAATTTTGGTAGGAGAGATAATCGTGATTTTAGACAGTACCAAGAAGGTCCATCACGTAGTAATTCTCCCTCTCTAAGAAACTGGAGACAATTTAAAGGACCTCAACATTTTGGTTCCAACAATTATGGAAATTTTGGAAGGGGTAACTACACTAGAAATTATCAACCTTACAATAATTTTTCTTGGAGACAACAAAATCCATCCAATAGGTATTTTGACCAAAGGGGAAATCGTAATCGCAACAATGCTAACTGGGGTTCAAATCAGAACAATAGTTTCAATAGAGCGAATAACAATGCTCCCAATAGAGATAATAGTGGTGATAGATCTCGATATGACGGTAGATCTCCAAACGATAGATCGCATCGCCATGCTAACTCTGCTCAACAGGAGCCCCAGGTTATTGATAATCAAGGTAACAATAATAATAGTGTCTCTAATGCTACTGCTTGCTCTGCTTTCGATTTCGAGAGAGCATCTCAGTGCCCTGAGTGCACAACTTTGTTCCAGCCTACAGCGGTGACTACCTTGAGTTGTGGTCATCCTCTACCTACTCTTCCTGCCTTCTCTACAAATGACGAAAGAGGGTCTCTTACCCTATATAATTAAGGATTTCAGATTAGTCTGTGCTACTTTCTCTGTTACCCTTTCTTGTGCAACGGAGGAAGGTTTGATTAACATCATTACAGTGGTCGGAAGTTTACACAGCCACATTTGATAGGTTAAATTTGAAGTTAATTGTTGCCTTTCATAAAATCCTACTTTTATTAAAATAGTGATTTTCATTTATGTTTTTCACAGCGACGGCTTTTCGATGCGAATCAGAGCTGCTATATTGATTGATTAGGCTGTTACTTTACAACCTGGTGTATTTGTCGCCTTGCGCAAGTTTTGCTGTTCAAGTGAAGCCATTCGGCATGTTGACTCCGTATTGGATGATTTTACCTCTTCATGTTCATAGGATGTTCAAGATCACTGGAGTTTTCCTTATTATGTAACTTCTTTAGGATAGTAGATAGTATTGTATATTAGTATAGTATAGTATATTAGATAGTATTGTATTAGGATATGGTATAACGTCTTTAACATAGTATGTTGGTTCATCGTTATGCGCTATTTCATTGCCATCTTATTATTATATGATTGTGTTCTGATAATGCCCCATTTCATTCCCATATTATTTTTATACTACTGTGTTTTGATAGACGTTGAGCGGGTGACGATTGTAATGATGATACTATTGGTACTTAACTTATCATTACGATACATTTCGGTATTGTACATTTTTTGTAAAAAACACAAAATGAAGACAAGAAAAAAGGTATTTTTTTCTTTCTTTCTGACATTGTAATGTTTTGTCTTTACCCAGCGCTTAATTGTGCGTCAGTGGTAACGATTTATAACGGTGTTATTAATTTTTTTTGTGATGTCCATAATACTTCATTATTAGTACCGTATAAGTGTATTAACTAGTTAAATTGCCTATTATGCTATATTTAGATTGTGGCTTCCTTTTTTATGTTTTATATATATATATATATATAAATATATATATATATATATATATATATATATATATATATATATATATATATATATATATATATATATATATATATATATATATATATATGTATATATATATACATTGCCTTTCTGTTCTATGCTGTTTTGTCATGATTGTATTTATTTTACATGCAATGCATTGTTTAGTTTAAAATGTTATCAGGATGTATCATTATCTTCTTTCTCTATACATATCTTTCCTTTCTTACTTTGCTGGGCATTCTTCATTTCATTTCATCTTTTCGTTTTGCTTTCTACTTATTAGTTCATATTTTGTTTATGCTTGCATACTTCATCTATGGCTGCATTTGATTCTATTTGCATACTTTTTCTTCATACTCTACTCACACTTCCATCCCTTTATTGTTAGGTTAATTATATGACTTAACATAATATAATTACTTGTTGTAGATATTAGTATGTCATCGACCTCACATTTTTGTTCGATGTAATTGTCAAAAAAAAATTGATGACATCATTTTTTTTCCGGAGGTCGGTGTTCTCAGTTAAGTCATATTTTTTATTAATGGCAGTTAAGTGTTAAAGACTCATATGGACGGGTCGGATTTTTGTTACACACGCTAGTGCGCACGCTTTTAGTGATGAGAGGATTTTTTTTCAGTTGGGGGCTTTGTGCTCTGTAATTCTTGAACATAGCTCAATCTGAGTCTGTGTCAGTCTTTTTTAGAAATAAGATAAAGAAAGTTTTCGAATATTCTTAGTGTTAGTTTGGGGAAGAGACGGTTGAGCTGAACTGTAATCTCACGCGGTTAGTTCGCGTATGGGTGATTTTTTACTGAGTTGTACGGAGAGAGGAAAATCTCGAGACAGTGCGTTTCTGACAGGGCTTCAGGAATGATGACCATCCATCTCGCTAGTGTGTTCCAGTGGGTTTTTTGTAAAGGAGAATATTTGATAAGTACAGAATATATATATTATCGAAGTGAAGATAGAGAGATATTTACGGGAATGTTTTTCTCCCGGTGTATTTGTCATACAAAGCCTTGGATTGCACGGGCTTATTGTTTTACTGCATTTGTTGTTCAAAGCTTGGATCATGATGGATTATTGATGTACTGCGTTTGTTACTCAAGCCTTGGATTATGATGGCTTATTGTCGCACTGCATTTGTGTTCAAAGCCTTGGATTTACTATGCTGGCTTGTTTATGTATAGTACTGATTATTCAAAACCTTGGAGTAGATCAGCTCAAGTTATGTTATTATGAACCGTGATGTATGCAGTCCCTGTTAACGGATATTTGGATTTACTCACCCGATGCTGTATGTTTATGCTGTGAACTATTTATGCCATGATGTCTACGTCACTGTGTCGGTAATAAACTATGTATAACGTTACCAGACGTTCCAACATTTCCTGACTCTTACGTTTACTGTGCTGTGTGGTTCCAGTCTGTGTAGGTATGCCAGAACCCTTTGCATTCGCGTATGTTGACATCTACATATTCCCACACCTGTCGACCATTCGTAAGCCCGACCTATGCTGATTGCCATTCATCAGCGATTACATTAAAAGTTTCCTCCTACCCCACTTACGTATCCGCAACACATACTACTAAAAGCATTGTAAAACTGTCCTGAGTATGGAGTACATCCCCAACGGCTTCTAATGACACGAACAAATCACATTTAAATATAGATCAAATAATCCAGATCAGATGTTACATATTCACGAATAGATCTTTTACTAACTCATTTATCAAAGAGGAAATATATATATTGTGATAAACAAGCGCCAAAGCCTTATCGCCCTATCTTTTCCTTCATCTTTCTTATTTTATTTGCTCCTACATTGTACTCTTTTATCACACATTTTGCTATTTCATCGCTTTTCAGGTAATTTTAAAATCATCATCATCAGTTGCCATCTCCACAACGAAGGTTGGCTATAATGGATCTCCAACGTCTTCTGTCTCTTGTCTTGGTGGTGCACTCTGATAGACTCTTTCCTGTCCATCTCTTGATGTTATCTTCCCACTTATAGCGCTGTCTTCCCCTTGCACGTTTGCCTTCAACTCTCCCTTCTGTTATGGTCTTCTGCAAGGTGTTATGCCTTTTTTATGTGGCCAAAGAATTTTAGCTGCTGAACTTTGACCTCCCTCATTAGTTCTCTTTTCATACCTAGATTTTCTAGGACCTCCTTATTTGTTTTCATCTCTTTCCATGAGATACGCCCCATTCTTCTATATATCCACATTTCAAGAGCCTCAATTCTTTGTTCCAAATGCTTATTCATCGTCCATGTTTCTGCACCATACAGAAATGCAGAATATATATAACACTTTATGATTCTCAGTTTTAATTTGTGAGATAACTGTTTGGATGTCAGTATATGTTTCATGTTGTTGAATGTAGCTTTGGCCATTCCTATTCTCTTCTTGATTTCTGTTTCACATCTGCCATCTTCTGTTATTATATGACCAAGATATACTTAGCTCTTGACTTGTTCCAGGATTTTCCCATTTACCCTTATCTTTAATGTGTTTATCGTCTGTTTTGCTAATTATCATAGTTTTTGTTTTCTCAATATTAATGTCGAATTTTAAAATCACGACTGGACAATAAACTGTATTCTTTATTACTCGCGACTGCTTTCTAGAGAACCACATTTGTTCTTTCATCGGTGGTAAAGAAATTCTTTTGATTCATTTTCCCACCTTGTTAAACACGTCTGGTTTCACAAAAATCTTGTGACACCCCAGCTTGGACGTAAGACAACATTCTTTGATAACTAGTCCCTGTGTAAATAATTGTCCCACATACCGACCCGGGATACAATTATTTTGAGAGACGCCAGGTGGATACAAAACTCGGTCACCGTAGCGCGCAATACAATAGACCCCGGCGACAATAGACCCCGGCGAAAATGACTTCGGGACGGGCACAAGATAGGTGCCAGATAGGAAAACGGACCACGGGAAAATGGCTGGGCGATAGACAGAAAAAGTGCGATATGACAGGTAGAAGGTGGTGGACAGTTTGGCATTGGCCAGCCAATTATCTAAACACCTGTTTTTCAGGCAAGCCCGGCAACGAAAGTTGGTCCCGAATTGCCCAAACCCACTTGTAGACTGACAGAGGACAAGAGAGATACAAGGTCTGGGTCACAAGATGGAAGCCTGGTAATTGGTTGAGAAGCGGAGTTTTACGTCACAGGCAACATTTGGGAACATATGGGCGTGTTAGCAATGTAATGTACCACACAGTTCAGTAGATATCAGTCCAGTTTTTTTTCAACATTGTGGTGTAGAGAATATCCTAGAGCATAGCCTGCAATTAGTTCAGTGTGGATAAAATAATTCATATCTGTGGTGTATTCTGTCTTTAAAGGATTTTGAGAAGGGAAAGGAAGGTTAGTAGATCTTATACAGATTATGAATACTTTTTCTTATTCTTTAGTTATTTATCTTAGTCGTCTAGCTAAATCTGTGAAAGCTAGTTTTTCAATTAATTCTCCTAGAACATGACTAATTCAAATCAGAAGATTTCCATCTAAGATGATAGGCTAGTTGGAAGTAATTAATAATTCATACTTCACCTTCATCTAGCGTGTTAAATCATCATCACAGTCTCCCATGCGCACACACTCTCGTACACGATTTATTTAACAGCATTAGAATTGAACTCATAGAAATCAGTAGTGAGGAGTAGTACGAGGTAGCTTCAAAAAGTTCCCGGAATTTGTGTATTGTATAGAAATAAGTAACAATACAATTATTTACACTACATTTCCTTCAGAATAGTTCCCTTCGGGAACTAAACACTTTTGCCAACGTCCATTCAGCTGTTGGAAACATTCCTGAAACCCATTTTTTGACACCTCTCTCAGCTGCTTTGTCGCATTGGTGATAACGTCCTCAGCATCCTTGAATCTCTGCCCTTTCAGTGCCGATTCTAGACGAGGGAAGAAGAAAAAAATCAGTCGTTGCCAGGTCGGGAGAATATGGAGGATGTTCCATGGCAGTCACATTGTGCGTTGCGAGGTACTGCTTCACCAGTAGGGATCGATGTGCTGGCGCATTGTCATGCAGCAGAACCCAACTGTTTGTTCTCCATTTTTCTGTGCGTTTCCTTCTGATTGCATTTCTTAGACGCGGAGGATATCAACGTGCATTTCCTTGTTAACCGTTCGGCCTTCAGGAATAAATTCATGGTAGACAATACCCTGGGAATAAAAAAAAGCTTCCTACATAACTTTTCCTTTGCTCTTGTCCAACCAAATTTCTGTGTCCAGGGAGATGAGGGTGATTTCCATTCAGAGCACTGACGTTTTGTCTGAGGATCGTACAAAAAACACCACGTATCGTCTCCTATCATTCTGTTGTTGAAAAAATTGCTTTCTTGATCAGCCACAGTGATTAGGTCTCCTGCCAGTGTCAATCTCATTTTTGTATGTTCAGGAGATAACATTTTGGGAACCATGTGTTGACAAACACGGTGCATAAGCAGTTCATTGTGGAGAATACTGTGGCAACTTCCAACTGATATTCTAATTTCTGAGGCTATTTTCTCTACACTAAGTCTCATGTCCACACAAACAACGTTCCGAACACGCTCAACGTTTTCATTGTTTATCGAGGTAGGCGGTCGTCCGCTACGTGGATCAACATCGACACTAACACGACCTTCACGGAAACGCTTGTGCCACTCAAACACTTGCAATTTCTTCATTGCGGTATCACGATATGCTTTATTAAGCAAGGTTACTGTCTCCGAGGGTGACTTCTCAAACAAAACCGAAAATTTGACATTTGTACGTTGTTCAATCAAGGACATTTTCAACTCCGACGATGCTACGTGCACACTACACAAACAAACTTATGTGACATCTGTTCGAGAGTACATGTGAAGGTTACATCAGCTATGTCGTCTCCTCAAGGTCACTACCAACTTATAAAGCTATAATCTCCATGACATAATCACTCATTCAAACATGAGTCGACTATTCCGGGAACTTTTTGAAGCTACCTCGTATAAATGAAAGTCAACCAGTGATATTAAGTGTGAAAACGTACGAAGACTTTTGTGTGTCTTCAGTCATACGCCTGAGTCTACGTGTCTGACGTCTAACCAGAAAAAAAGTTATCACAACGGACATTTAGCAAGCAGAAAATTCGCCACAGGACATCCTTTATTCCTCAATTAAAAAGGAATATTTCTTGCCAACGATTAAGACGGTAGACGCAGCATTTTTCATCACCTTATATCACGTGCGCACACGCTCAATACATATTTAAATCAAGTTCAAATCACTCGAAAGCTTACTACATGAGCCAAGCTAAAGCTCACAGTTGATTACTTATCCAAATAGCAAATTCAGTTCCATCGAAAGCTTACTGCATGAGTCAATCTAAAGCTCACTGTTGATTACTTATTCAAATATCAAGTTCAGCTTCATCGAAAGCTTACCATCTGAAGTCAAGCTAAAGAGCTCAAAAGCTGATTCTCATATTTATACCAAATGCAGTGTAGTCCAAAGTATATTTCATGAATCACGATTACATACTCAAGTTAATGAGTCTACATATCAAGAACATTTCGTGAAGATATCCAGTCTGGCCAGTACCCTTCGGAGATTAGAAAACAGACATTTTTCATACGACAACTGTTAACTGTTGCCAACGCTACAGA
This sequence comes from Oreohelix idahoensis, assembly GCA_024509875.1. NCBI lineage: Eukaryota > Metazoa > Mollusca > Gastropoda > Stylommatophora > Oreohelicidae > Oreohelix > Oreohelix idahoensis. The sequence goes on along the minus strand of JAMPIV010002601.1, from coordinate 30,180 downwards.
GATATGGTCAAATAGTGAAGGACTGTACTGTATATCGGCAACGTTCTCAGTTCAACAAAAGTTTTCAATAGAACGTCCTCGACTTAGAGACACCCCCACTCGACATACCTTATAACAACTTGGGACATGCTATGCATACATGTGAATCATCCTACCCGGGTGAAGCTTTTAGAGACACATGGACTGTGTAGATTGCACACCATTTTGATAACACGTGTCACAGCACATCATCATTATTTCGCTTTACACAAGTTCATTTTTCTATTTAACTAACTACCATATTAATATCTCATCTGTGTGTATTTGTGTGAATCATCTTTTACCATCCTCACGTTCTAATCACTACTAACCCTATAAATGTAGATATTTAATTAATTAACCCAATAAACGTTGGACCATTATCTAGTTCGTTATTGTATCACTCGTACTGTCGGTGTTAACTATTTACTTATAGGTAACTTTTTACTTTCAGATGAGGCTTGTGGCTTTTTTTGTTACGGGATCTAAGCGCAGAAGCTAAGGTCGTGGGAAAACAGAACTATTTCCATAATTGACTAGAAAACACTGTCCAGTAGAAAACATTCGCATTCCCCTATCTCGAATAGGTCTCTATCCTTTCTTAACGAGCCAAATTCTAAGGACCTTCTACCAAATATCTCATAGGCTATTTCCGGCGAAAACTACTGTTGTAGTTGCCCCAATTCACACCACATGGCATAATAATCTTTCAGGTACTTTCAGTTGTACTCTACACGTTCGCCCGCTAGGAATGTTATTATTTTATGTCTGTCGTAAATTTCTTGTACAGAGACAGGTGCCCTCGCCATTTTACTCGCCGATTTCGTACCCATTGCAGGGGTCGGCTCCCTGGTCGACGACACTCCTTCAAATGTCCTCGCCAGGTCTGAGTTAATTCAATTTCCTAATGCCGTCGCCCGGGTTTGATCCTGTATCACCCGGTCGCCAGAGCGGTGTTGTAACCACTACGCTAGCGCGGCTCCAATGGATGTTATTCACTCCCTAGGTATCTGCCATGTTCTTGTTGGAAATTAAAACAGCTTTTGTGCGTACCTCCCTTATAACGTTGATTACAGAGTAGGCCCTACTATCCATTCTTCTGTAATTATACATTTAATTATGATTTTTTCCTCTGTTCTCCCGTCCCTTGACTACATTGATTTTGTATGCAGTCTCTACTTTTCTTGTCTTCGCCTTTCGTTTTCGTCTCAGCCGACATGTATTTATTGTTCTTTTCCATGTCAAACCTCACTTTCTTACTTAATACTAGCAGACATACCCGACGTTGACCGAGTAACAAAAAAAATAACAGAGCTCTTAATATATCACCTGGTTGTGGTACATCTGAGCCACCATTATTATCTGAGTAACCAGGACCAACCCTCTATGTTTAATTGTCGGATTAACTTAATGACAACTTCACATCTCACCTCCAGCATATCTACTTTAATCACGTTTTCCATTGTACCTCTCACGACCACAATTAATTCAATCACGTCCACCACCATACCTCTTTCACTCTTAGCACATCAACTCCAATAATGACCCTCACTATCCCTCCAACACATTTACTCCAGTCATGTCCTCCATTATACCTTTATACAACTATACATCTCACATCTAGCATGACTACTACAATCATGTCCTCCATTGTACCTCTCACGACCACATTTAATTCAATCATGTCCACGTTCCAGAAATAGTACGTCTGCTGGTACCACCACTAACTATGAAAGAAGAATAGAAAAGAACGCTCTTATGAGTATGGCGTTCTCCGACATACAGTTATGTGTCCCCGCTCTTCTATTTCACTATCCCACTTAACTCAGAGTTTACCCTCGATGAGAGCTAAATTTAATCCCTCAGGATAAAACTTCCTTTACATTTAAATGAAAAAGGTAAAATGTAGAGATATAATATGTTTTACATTTACATCTCCACTGTTTGAAAAGTGTTCACAATATAAAATCATTCATGTTTCATTTATATTTACACTTGTGGAAAAGTTTGAAACTTCTATTAATTAAAATGAATATTTTCCCATGGACATTTACACTGGCTTACACCATACGTAAATGTCCATGTCCATTTTGAACTAGCGGAAAGTGCTGTTTCCGTGAGGGTCGGAGCTTGGTAAGCATGTATTAGCTCTAGAATTGCCACAGTTATGCTCGAATTACCGCGGCTGCTGGCACCCTGGCACCAGACTTGCCCTCCAATAGATGGTTTAAAGTGTACTCATTCCAATTACGGGGCCTCGAAAGAGTCCCGTATTGTAAAATATAATTGACTGTACCCAGAAACGGACAGTAGAGAATACTGTAGACATATTTTTGGCATGATTTTACAGTCATCAACATCATTATTTTTCTTTCACACTCCCTAGAAAGTGTGGAGCCACCGTTGGCTGTGTGTCTCAGTCATTTTAAAATACACTTAAACAGAGCCATTAAATTAATATTTGATCCTTAGCCGCAGACTCTCAAAGCAGTCAGTGGCCACAATGCCTGGTGGCGTCTTAAAGGGCAGTGTTAAGGTTGTTTTCGGCTATGCATGTGTTTGTCTGCAAAGAAAATATTCGTGGGTTCAAGTAGTTGATCATAACATAGCATGCAAACTACAAACATCATAGAAAACCAGAATCAATGACGATTGTCCAAAACGTTCAAAATATATTTATTTATGAATTCTTTTACAAGACGATCGATCGGCTCCTTAATTCAACACATATAAGATCAGTATGCATTGCTCATACTAGGCAGGATAATTATACAGAGAATTTCAAAAGCAGTAGACCACAAACTGAGGAAAGAACAAGCAGGATTTAGAAAGAACAGAAAATGTGTAGATCATATATTTACTCTCAGGAACATTATAGAGCAATGCTCAGAATGGCAAAGACAGCTGGACATTAATTTCGTTGATTTTAAAAAGGCTTTTGACAGTATACATAGGGACAGTTTATGGAAAATACTGAGGGCTTATGGAATTCCAAGCTGCATAGTGTCAATCATAAAAAGCCTCTTTGCCAACTTTACGTGTAGTGTTGAGCAGAGATACCTAACCTTTGAGGTGAAGACAGGAGTACGACAGGGATGCCCCTCATTAACCACTCTATTTTTAACAGTCATAGACTGGGTGATGCGCCAGACAAAAGAGGGCAGTCCAATAGGAATAAGATGGACTACATTTTCTACATTGGAGGATCTGGAATATGCAGATGACATTGCACTACTAACACATTCACATCAACACATCCAGAAAAAAACGGATAAACTTAATAAGTATAGCCAGCAGGTGGGCTTGAACATCAATTTAAAGAAGTCAGAGGTCATGACGCTCAATGTGAGCAACCCTGAGCCCATATTAGTAAGGAATCAGCAACTGGTACAGATAGACACCTTCACATACCTAAGATGAATAGTAACACCAGACGGTGGGGCAAGCAAAGACATCAACAACAGAATGAATAAAGCAAGAACAGCCTTTTCTTTAGCCTAAACAACATCTGGAAGTCCTCTCAATACAGCACAAGCATAAAATTAAGATTATATCAGAGCTGTGCGCTTTCTGTGCTTCTCTATGGTGCGGAAAGCTGGAGAGTTACAGAGAAGGAAATGTCGAAATTGTCCTCTTTTCACACAACATGCCTAAGAAAAATTCTCCGAATCTTTTGGCTGAATACCATCACCAACCAAGATCTGCTTAATCGGAGCAAGCAAAAGGACATGCACACCATCATAGCTGGCAGACGCTGGAGCTGGGTTGGCCATGTCCTCAGAAGAGATCCCGATGCCATCACAAGAACAACTATGCTTTGGACCCCTGAAGGAAAACAAAAGAGAGGCCGACCAAAAACAACTTGGCGGAGAACTGTGGAGGCTGAGATGCAAAGAATGAACCAGAGTTGGGGCACTGTACGAAGGATGGCCACCGACCGAGCAAAGTGGAATAAATTTGTTGTTGCCCTACAAGACGCCATTAGGCGTGATGGCCACTGACTGCTTTGGCGGTCAGCTAAGGATCAAAGAGAGAGAGAGAGAGAAGAGAGAGAGGCATTGCTCATACATTGTCATTCGTCCGTCCTTTAGGCATATACTCAGGCAGATTTTGCCAATACTCTATTTATAGTCCAACGCGACTTGTAATATTCATCGTCGTAATTTTGTAGGAATTCGATTTAGTAAAAGAGTAATATACTTCTCTTGAAATGCCTTCCAATACTGGCATATAATTAACAAGTGGTGATCGTCATTAGATCGAAGAACACTTCATATAATTGACATATCTCCATCTCCTCGGAGCACATAAAATACACGTCCACACACTTTGACGGACACAGCCAAAAAGACTGAAAGTTAACGGTTAGGTTTTAAAGCATACGATGCTTACGTCACACCTTTATTACAATATACGTCATAGATGAATTAAATGGTGTGCGTTCAATATCAGTGCGTTATCGTGTACTCTCATCTTGCGTACAGCTATACCTTCCTACAGAAAGTACGCATGTGTGCAAGAATGATGCTAACACTACTCAGCCTCCCGGAAAATTTTCAACAATGCGAAAAGGCAGTCAGACAACCTAGAACCATCATCAAATCGTGAAATTGTCATGTCCCAGTCGAGTATATTGAATAGTCGATGAAAAAGACATGAAAATGTGTCATCAATCATGATTAGATGGTATTATGATAAAATTCATTAATGAAATTGAGATCAAATTTGAGATGAATAAAGTTGTAAAATGTCTATATGCACCGATTAAATAACAAACATGCACAATCAAGGGTCACAATCACGAGATATATGTGAAATGAGTTAAACGTGTAGTAGTTATCTGCATTGAATTGTAACTAATAAGCAAATGTTAGTGAATTAAACGATTAAAGTTCCATCTGATAGTTGTATAACTGAAAAAAGCTAATTTATCAACTTGAGAGTGAAAAAAAAACAGTCATCCAGGTGTAATGTGGTAAAGTTAACACGATTCTCCATGCGATCAGCATCATGAGTGGCGAAAGTCAATACAAAGCGACCCGTAGCAAATACAGGCTCCAAACTGCTTTAAGGACAACATCAGTGAGACATCAGCTATCTTGTCCCATACAAATGTCAATGCGTGTCTGAGACTTCAAACGAAAATCGTGAGTCGTCAAATTCTCCGAAAAGTGATCAATGCAAGCGAATGATACCTGAATAAGAGCCGTGTGTTTATACAAAGTTCCTTTTAGAGATGATAAGTTCTCACGTTGAACAAATACATGCTTGCGAAAGATAAATTCAGTATCAGCAACTATTTGGTCCGAAGTAGAAATGCAATAAGTTCCGCCTTAGTTAACAAGTCTGTCAAGTTCATAAATATGCTGATGTGTATGCAATTTGAGTTATCAGTCTAGTACGCGATGTGTGAATCATCAGTTGATTGAAAAACCCACCAATACTTGTAAGCAGATTGCAGATGACATGTGCAAAAACGGACTGTTCAAGCAGCACATGACAAGCAGTTCTTGCGTAGTTTTCCTGCCCCTGTGCTGTGGTGATGAGATTTCCTTGCTTGTCTCTTACTAACGTTATATTGTTTGCACCTCGTTTTCCGCTGATTGTTTTAGTTATTTTATAAACTGTGTTTTGTTCATTTCTCAGTGCTCCCTCTTCTGCCTGTCTTGCAAGGTCATCCAGAAATGTCCTTTTGTTGGCACGGGTTTGACGTTTTACCTCTCTGTCCAGCTGACTGTACTGTTCGCAATATATTTCCTTTAACCTGAGAGACTTTGCGTCTGTTTTCTTTCTTTCAATTTCTTTTCTCATCGCTATGGTGTTTAACGTTTCTGGTGTTATTAAATATTGTCTCTTTCTTTCCTGAAATCCCACGCATGATTCGCTGCTTTCCTTCTATATTGTTGAAATGATGTTGAATTTCTGAGCAACATCATCAGTCACTGTACTTTCCTTCCTTTTGGCTATTGGATATCGTCTTTGTACATCATAATCATCATTCAATGTCATTCCCCGTGGAACATAGGGCAGAAACAGTTGCTCTCCATCGATTTCTATTCTGGGCTGACTTTTTCAGCTGTGCCCAAGTCATTCCAATTTCCTTAGCCTCCTCTTCAACAGTTCTTCTCCAAGTTCTCTTTGGCCTCCTCACTCTTCTTTTCCCCTGTGGGTTCCATTCAAATGCAATTCTGGCTGTGCTTGATGTTTCACTTCTGAGTGTATGCCCTATCCATCCCCACTTTCTTACTTTAATTTATTGTTTGTATAAGCTGTTGTCCGCATCTTTTCCTTAGCTATATATGTGTTATTACATCTGGCTATCTTATACGGAAGATCCGTCGAAGAAATCTATTTACACATTTCTGTAGCTTGGAGGTGATACTGTTTGAGACATGCCATGTCTCTGAGTCATACAGCAAGACTGACTTCACATTTGAGTTAAAGATTCTGATTTTGTTCTCTCTGGATATAGCTGAGGAGTTCCATATTGGCCGAAGGGCATTAAAACCGCATCTGGCTTTATTTATCTTTGAGCAGACGTCACCAGCTGTTCCCCCTCCTTTATCAATGTTACTCCCCAGATATGTTGTAGTTGTTGTTGATTAATTAGGGCTGCTGAGCTTGTCGCTATTTAGCAGTCAATGCCAAGCCGAAGAATTTGCATGTGTTCTGTAGCTGTTGGGTGGTGCTGTATAGAGTGTTTGTGATTGTTGGGGAGCCCGGCAATAGCTGTCGTCTTTCTGCGGAGAGTCCTGGGCAAGTGAGCAGCACTTGCTGAACTGTCTCATACGGATGGTTACTGTTGCGGTAATTAGACTCATGTGTGGGGTTTGATTTGTTTAAGTGCTTGTTGAGTCTGGTGTGTTCTGTTCTTAGTTGGAAGTTTATGCTCTGCTCCTTCTGTCGTAGGTTATTAATGTTGTCATTTTTGTTGGGATGGTCCATTTCTTTATACAAGGCACGTCCAGTAGACCATTTTGCCTATCGGTTCAGCCATTCCTCTGTGAAGTTGTTTTGGAGTATTCGTTTAGCTGTTAGCATGTGTGGTGGAGTGTTTGTTTGAACCATGCTTGCTCCTAGTTTTGCTAGTCTGTCTGCTTTATCGTTGCCCGGTATGTCTGTTTGCCCTGGTATCCACTGGAGAGTGTCTCTGATGTCGTATTTTGTTACAGTAGCAGACTGTCAATTGTTTCGGCCAGCTGTATTATTTCTTTATTTTCAGTTTAGAGGAATTCTTCTAAAGCCCGAAGTGCTGATTTCGAATCAGTGAAGATTATGATATCTGAGGGCTTATGGACTTCTGGTTTGAATTGTCTGTCTATTGCTGAGAGTGTGGTGTTTATTGCTGTAATCTGTGCTTGGCAGTTCGTACATAATTCTCTGCACGGTTCATATATGTCCAGTGTGCTGCTATGTGGGTATTTCACACACGCTCCAAGTCCAGCATTTATGGTGGCCTTGAATGCTGAGCCATCTGTATATGCATGTATTGAAGTGCTAGGGTAGATATCTATAGTCTCTAAAGTAGCTGTTTTAAGTATTGTTTGGTTCGTGTCTCTTGTTAGTGTGCTATCCGTGAGTGCGGTTTTTATTGCCGGAAGTTTTAACTTCTTTCCGGGATAAATGACTGGGTACTGTTCGATTATTTCTCGTGTCTGTGGGAGGTGGTGCTGCTCAGCTATAGTTGTTGCTACTTATAGTGGTAATTTTTGTTTTAGTCTGCTAATGCGCTTCCGGTTTTTAACCAGTTGTGTGTTTAGGGGGTCTTTTCTCACTCTTGTATAGCGCTATGTAGCTTCCAGAACAGCACGTTTACGTCGTAGGTCTATTGGTTCTAAGTTTGCATCAATTTCACAAGCAGCTGTTGGTGTGGTTCTCATTCCCCCCTCATATGAACCTTAGAGCATGGTTTTGGACTTTGTTCAACTCTGCTTGTGTGGTTTTGCTCATTGCCGACTGCAGCAAAAGGTTGTTATCCATGACTGATAGGACATATCCCAGGTACAACTGTCTGAGATTTTCTGTGTCTGCTGCCCAGCTAGTGCTTGCAAGATGTTTAACTAGGTTCAGGCGTCTACTGGTCTTATCTTTCATTTTATGCATGAAGGTATTGAGGAGTAGCTGTCTGTCAAGCTCCACTCCTAAGTAAGCTGGATTTTGTTTCCTTGGACAGCAGTTGTCCATCGAGTTTTAGTTGGTAAACCTTCTTGCTTATCTTGATGCTCCTGGTGAAAAATGTGTATACTGTTTTCTGGGTGTTTATTTTTAGTTTCCAGATCCTCCAATACACAGCTATTGTGGCTAGGGCTCTGTTTAGTTTTGCTTGCGCCAAGGCTTTAATCCAGAGATACATTTTTCCATGTATGTCCATTTTTGTCATTTTGGCGAAAAGCTACTGTCTCAGTACTGTGTCGTATGCTTGCTGCGGATCAATGAATACAGTTGTTCTGTGCCTACCCTCTTGGAATGCATCTAAGGTTTTTGCACAAAATGAAAGAGTTAGTTGTCTTTTCTACAACCTTTTCTGAAGCCTGTCTGACTATCATTAATGACTTTATTACTTTCCAGCCACCAGTAGAGCCTGTGATTAACCTTTTTCTCTGCAAGTTTTCCAATTGCTGATGTCAGTCAGACTGGTCTGTAGCTTCCAGGTTCTTCAGCTGGCTTGGTTTTCTTTAGAATTGGTTTGATATTTGCAGTCAGCCAAGCTTTAGGGAGTGTGCTCTCTTTCCATATTCTATTAATGAAGTTTAAGAGTACTAACTTTGCAACTGGGCCTAGGTTTAGTATCATTTCATTGGTAGTTTTGTCTGGTCCTGGAGCTTTCTTGGTCTTTAATATTTGTAGTGTGCTATTCATTTCGTGGATGGTGTGTTCAGTTTCAAATAGTGGAATGCTTGTTTTAGCAGCACTGTGTTCTGTTTTTGTTATGTTCTTAATTGTTTTGTCTAGCTGTTTTCTGTGATTTGTGTTGCTGACATTTGCATAGTATTTGTTAAATGTTTCTGCCTTTTTTCTTGTTGTTTCCTCCAGTTCTTGGTGGTTTTAAGTTGCTTTTCTTTCCTTTTCCATCAAGACAATGCAGGAGCTTCCATGCTTTCACAAGTTTTTGTCCATGCTTCTTTCTTTACTTTCTTAATGTGATATCTTACCTGTGCTGTGAGATTGTTATAAATTATTTTGTTGGCTCTGGTGGGTTTTTGTTTTACCTTTCTTCTGGCTTGTCTGCGCTCTTTAACAATCTTTTCTAGATCTGGAGTCCAGAAATGGCTGAAACGTTTGTGGCTGCCTTTTGGTATTGTTAAATTCGCTATTTCATGTGTCGTCTTTGTGATATTGTTTTATGTATTCTCTACTGTATCTAATAATGTCAATGTTGCTGAATATGCTATCTGAAAGTGTTGCGTATGTTGTCCAGTTAGCCCTTTTGTAATTTCAGTAGGTCTTTCTCTTTTGTCTAGATTTATTATGTCTGTCTATCCTAATTAGTATTGGCCTGTGGTCACTCCCAATATCTTCCAGGACTGTGTAAGTGCAAGTGTCTTCAGCATCAGCCGATACCATGGTAAGATCAGGTCTGCTGGTTGTGCCTGAAGCTCTGTGTAAAAGAGTGGGTTCTGACCTTGTGTTCTGTTGTAGGATCAGGTTTGACGTGTTGCAGATTTCTTCTACTTTCCTGCCTCTTTTGTTGTATATTTTATATTCCCATGATGGTGAATGGGCGTTGAAGTCTCCAGCTTTTATAGTTCTCTGGTATGTGGTGTACTGGATATTGATGTTTCCTGCAGATGCTGGGGGGCAGTAAACGTTATAGATGGTGTATTTGTTTCCTCTGAACCAGCAGTGAACTTGCTGCATGTCAATGTCACCACTGCTGGGGATGTTTTGTACATCTGCTTGAATGTCATTTCTGATGAGTGTCATAAGTCCTTGGCATTTCTTGCATGTGCAGCAATGCTGGGTGTATCCAGGGATGTCAAAGGTTTTTCTGGGTGGAATGATTTCCTGGAGCACTGCAACATGGATTTTCTTGTCATTTATCTAGGTTTGGCCATTGTTGGACCATCATTGCAGAGCAAAGGGAGTAAATCCCGTGACATCCTCCATTGTCCCTCTTACCTCCAGCACATCTACTCCAGTCATGTCCTCCATTGTATCTCTCACCTTCGTTACTCTACTCCAATCATGTAATCATGTTCTCAACTATACCTCCAGCACATCAACTCCAATCATATCCCCCGCTATACGTCTCCCCTCCAGAAGATCTACTCCAGTCATGGCCTTCGCTGTCTCTACCGCCCTGGTTGCCTTAATTAATACGCTGAGCACCCGGCCAGTTTCCAGAAGTAGATAGTCATTTAGGTGGCATTTTATAATTTAGCACATATAATTCTATGGAGATCTTGTTTTTATTTTGAAAACAGGAAACTGAAGAACAACACGAGAAACGTCGTTCGAAAACTGAAACGGAACGACAAAGATGCGTTTCTAACATTCTTTAATCTTTTGTTGATATTTTCAAACAGGAAATGGAACAACAAATTCGAAAGCTTAGTTAGAAAACTGAAGCAGAATGACAAACACAAAAACTGTTCGAAAACGAATTAATACGTAAGGCGAAGGTAAAGATCCTGTTACATGCCCATTGAGGTGTATTGGGAAAATGGTGATAGGCCCAAATTTTCTTGACCATGGGCACACTAGGGGTGATGTGGTCAGCTTCACGCCGGCCGCGAAATAAGACGTGTTTTGATAAAAAAAAAACTCAAACAGAACGACAAAAAGAAAAAAAATTTTCGAAAAGGAATTAAGACGTGTTTCCAACATTCTTTCACTCAATCAATACCCTTTAGCTCCCCAAGGAGCATCGGCCTTCACCAAACACATTCCAAGTCTTCCTGTCCTGTGCCATCCGCTCAAGTACTTTCCATGTTTCCTCATCATTTTCACCTCTGTATCCAGTTCTCTTCTCCATGTGTTTTTTGGTCTACCTCTGCCTCTCTTTCCCTGTGGATTCCACAACAAGGACTGCCTTGTAATGCTATCAACAGGTTTCCTCATTGTGTGTCCTTTCCATCGCAAGCGTCTTCTTCTCAACTTTTGTTCCACTGGCACTTGTCTGGTTCTTGTCATCAATTCCACATTTGTGACTTTGTCATACCATTTCAGTCCTTCTATTCTACGCAAGCACCCGTTGATAAAAGTCTGTAGCTTTTTGGTTGTTGTTTTTGTTGCTCTCAATGTCTCAGAGCCATACAATAGGACTAACTTGACATTTGAGTTGAAAATTCTTATTTTCGTGTTGGACTTGATTTCTCTTGTTCTCCATATGTTTCCCAATGCAATGAAAGCTCCTCTTGCTTTTTGTATTCTTATTTTGATATTTTCTGTCCCTCCAACTATGTCTATATTACTGCCAAGATATGTGTACGATTCTACATCGTTTAGTGGTGTTTCTTCAAGTTCAACATTGTTATCATTTCTTGCATTTATTCTCATAATCCTTGTCTTTTCCCTGTGTATTTTCAGACCCACTTGTTGTGACCTCTTATTGAGAATTTTCATTTTCTCTTGCATCTGATTATGGTTATGGGACAGAAGAGCCAAGTCATCTGCAAAATCCAGATCATCAAGCTGTTTAGTCAGATTCCACTGGATTCCATTTCTGTTGTGTGATGTCGATGTTTTCATAACTCAATCTATTGCTAGTAAGAAAAGAAATGGAGACAAGAGGCATCCCTGTCTCACTCCTATTCTAATCCTAAACGGTTCTGTAAGTTGTCCATCATGAAGTACACTGCATATCATGTCTTCATAAGTCTTCCTTAGTAAGTTAATGATATTCATGGGAACTCCATAATGCCATATCAATTTCCAAAGTGCTTCTGTGTCTACACCGTCAAATGCCTTTTCATAGATCACGAATCCGATGTATAGCGGTGAATTCCATTCCAGACTTTGTTCAGCTATTATTCTCAATGTGGCTATCTGGTCTGTACAGGATTTGTTTTGTCGAAAACCTGCTTGTTCATCTCTCAGCTGCTTGTCTATTGACTCTTTTAATCTCTCAATGATGATTCTGTTTAATACTTTTCCTGGCACTGATAGTAACATTATTCCTCTGTAATTTGTGCACTCTTGTAAATTTCCCTTCTTAGGCAACTTTACCAGATAACCTTCCTTCCATTCTGCTGGTATGTCCTCTCTCCCCCATACTTTGAGATGTAGTTTGTATAATAACTGTCTAGAGGAATCATTATCTGTTTTGATGGCCTCTGCTGGAATTCCATCTGGAATAGCTGCTTTTCCAACATTCTTTAAAAATAGTATATTTTTAAGGACTAAAATAAAGGACCTCATACCTGATCTTGTGGACTTTTTTTAAAACAAAGTTACATCCACTGACCTAAGGGAAACAATATAATTAATGTCTAACTTTCATTACCAAAACAACTTGTTGCGTCCCCTGAATTAACTTCTCACAGACAGAGACAGAGGTTCTAAAATATACCTTCGAGGAAGTTGAGGGGAACTGCGGTAAGACGTGGAGTACAATGGATGGGTGTGAAAAAAAAAATCGAAAAATGGTGATTCGTCTTACAAGGACAAAAGACAAAGAAAATAGTCTACGTTACGGCCAAAAGGCCTTCGTCAGGGAAAGGAAAGAAAGTGAAGGCTAGATAGGACACATGAGAACTTAAACAAATATAAAATTAAAAAAAAAGAAGTAGGGCCTACCTAGGTTTTATTTTTATATTTATTTAAGTTCTTATGTGTCCTATCTAGCCTTCACTTTCTTTCCTTTCCCTGACGAAGGCCTTGTGGCCGTAACGTAGACTATTTTCTTTGTCTTTTGTCCTCGTAGGACGAATCACCTTTTTTCGATTTTTTTTTTCACTTACTTACTTACTTAGTCGTTCCCCTTCTACCGTGAGGTGTAGAGGTTTGGAAGAGAGAGCGCCAGACTATCCTATCGGCTGTCTTCCTCCTGGCCTGGTTCCATTCTAGTCCTCGATCCTTCAAAGATTGTCTAATGTTGTCCTCCCAGCGGACTCTGGGTCGTCCTGGAGGTCTGCATCCTTGGCTCTTTGTTTCCCATGCTTTGTCGTGGTATCCGATCTTCTCCCATTCTGCAGACATGGCCAAACCATCTTAATTGGGACTGTTCTACTTGGGTCTGCAGGGGGTAGGATTTAAGGCCTTGACGTATCGTCTGTTTGCGTACCATGTCTCTTCTTGTTACTTCAACCACCTTCCTCAGATACCTCATTTCTGAGGTTTGGATCTGGCTTTTATGGGTTGTAGTCATTGCCCATGACTCGCATCCGTATGTCAAGACTGGGACATAGGTGGAGCGGTATACAGCCATCTTCGTTTTCTTACCAACCTCTCTCTTGCTGACGAATCCTCGATTTATGGCCTGAAAAAGTTTCCCAGCTGCTGCTTTTCGAGTGGCCAACTCTTCTTTGATGCCTCCCTTTCGGTCTATATTAGCTCCGAGGTATTTAAAGTGGTCGACCTGCTCCAGGACCTGTTCTCCCAGCTTAATCTGATGTTTTCTTTCTTCTCGTGATATCACCATGGATTTTGTTTTAGAGCTGCTTATGACCATCCCTCTCTTCTCCAGCTCTTCCTTCCAGACTTGCAGGTTGGATTGGAGATGTGCCTCTGATTTAGCAATCAGGGCAACATCATCAGCAAATGCCAGCTCCGAAATATAGACCTGTCTCATCTTCCAGTACCCCACTGAATACTTTCTTGTTCTCTCCTTACATGCCTTGATGACATCATCCATAAGGAGTATGAAGAGGTAAGGTGATAGGATATCACCTTGTCTTACACCAGTGGTGGTCCTAAACTCTTCCGACTTATGGTTTGCTGTCCTCACATAATTTCTGCACGACTTGTAGAAGCTCTGTAAAGCATGAATCAGAGGTGCTGGAATATTCTTCCTTGCCAAAAAGTCCCAAAGTTTGCTCCAGGGGACCCTGTCAAACGCCTTTTCCAGATCTATGAAACAAAGATGCATCTCACTCTTATACTCAAGGGCCTTTTCACTCAGCTGTCTGAGTGTGAAGATTAGGTCTTGAGTACTTCGGTTTGCTCGGAATCCGCACTGGACCTCATCCAATTGTGGCTCAGCTAGGCGTCGGAGTCTCTGCTATAGGATTCTAGAGTAGATTTTACCAGGGACACTGAGAAGGGATATGCCTCTATGGTTTCCACACTGTCGATTGTCACCCTTTTTAAAATTGGTGTTATGATGGCAATCTCCCAATCCTTTGGTATGGTCTTGTTGTACCACGCTGCCTGTAAAACCCTTAAGAGTAATAGGTCGCCTGATGCTCCCATGAACTTAACCATTTCTGGTGTTATACCATCATGCCCTGCTGCTTTGCCCATCTTGATTTTCTCCAGTGCTGCCTTCAGTTCTTCCATCTTTATGTCATCTTCACCATCATTGGTTTTCTCTTCTGTGCTAGTGTTTATCATTTCTGATGCTTCACCATGCTCACCATCCAGGAGTTCTGAGAAATATTCTTTCCATCTTCCCATTACTTCCTTCGGGGCAGTAAGCAATTTGCCTTGCTTGTCCTTTATAAATTTGAGAGGGCATTGTTTTTCCTTCCTCATGTTCTTTAGGGTCTTATAGAACAATTTCTGGTTTTCTTGTGCATCTTTTTCTAGCTTTTCTCCAAATTCTTCCCAGGACTTCTGTTTTGCTGCTAGCACTTTGTTCTTTGCTTCTGTTCTGAGTGTCACATATTCTCTATATTTTTCCATTTGTCCTGTTGTGTTTTTAGCTCCTAAGTATTGTTTCCATGCCATTTTCTTCTCTCTTATTTTCTCTTTGACTTCCTCTGTCCACCAAGGTGTCCTCTTTCTCTTGTTCCCAAGTCGGACTTCACCGCATGCTTCTGCAGCAGCTGTCTTTATGATATCCTTGAATTTATTCCAGAGGGTTTCCAAGTCATCAGGTCGTTCTTCTGTGTTGCTCACCGCTGCAGCAATAAGCCCCTGATATCTGGTCTTAATTTCTGGCTCTCTCAACTTGTAGGTCCTAATGCTCATTTCTCCTGCTCGTTTACTTGGTTTCTTGCGTGATGTTGGACAGTTCCTAGGCTGAGCAACTCTTTCAGTTGTTCTTTTGATTGTTAGCAGGTAGTGATCACTTCCAATCTCTGGCCCCCTCCAGACTCTAGAATCTCGGACATATTTGAATGAGCTTCTCCGAACAATGGCATAGTCGATCACTGACTTCTCATTCTTTGTTGGTTCACATCTAGTGTATGCATGTATGCGCTTATGGGGGAACTTTGTGTTTGTAATGATCAGATTCTGCTCACTGCAGAATCTAAGGAGGCGCTTTCCATTGTCATTGAGAGTATCTTCTCCATATCTTCCGATAACTCCACCCCATCTAGCATGGTCATTTCCAACTCTGGCATTAAAATCTCCGAGCATGATAACTTCATCTAGGCAGTCATCCACTGTCCTTTGAAGCAGCTCGAAGAATTCCTCCTTGACCTCTGCTCTCTCATCCTCATTGGCCCATACACTATGACCAGGTTGACTATGGTTTCTCCTTCTTTTAGTTTTACAACCATAATGCGCTCCGAGACAAAGTTCCATCCCTTGATACTATCTTTTTGATTTTGGGCCACAATGCAACCCACGCCCCCTTTAGCTCTTTCGGATATGGGTACACCACTGTAGAGCAGCGTGTTGCCATTGAGATCCATGACTCCTTGTCCTTTTTTCTTTGTTTCCGTTATAGCCAGGATTTCTGGTTTTGCTTTCCTCATCTCTTCCACCAGCTCCTCTTCCTTCCCATTTATACTTCTTGTGTTCCAAGTTCCATAAGTCGTAGTCCGTAGTCCGTTCCAGTTCGTCGCCTTTAGAATCAGTCCAGTTTTCTCTCTTGTGTTGCTAGTAATCGTGATTTAAAGCAAACAGGTGATTGGCCTGTTGTGCCTTTGCATGGTGGAGGGGCTGCCTAATTACGGCCTCCATGCAGGCCGCCGTCCTCCTTTTTAATCCGGGCTTGGGACCGGCATTGGCGGAGTTTTTTTTTTTCCACACCCATCTAAAATATACCTTGTAGATTCGATAAAGTGCGGTGGTTGGTTTAAAGGACTATCTTCATTGCACATTGGCAACCCTATCAGTGCTCCGATCTCCTCCCTGAGATCACACAAGGATTATCTCAGCACAGTGCACGAACTACGTAGCACCGGTGAAAATCCCAATTAATGCAAATAGGAATCTCACATTCTGTACATGTTTTTGTGGTGGGTAGATTTCTAATTTTTAAATTTTGCCAGGGCAGCGGCCTTACAGCCTACTCTTTATGATTTCCAACTGGGGTGGGATTTTTAACGTGTGCAACTTACACACGGGACCTCCTTTTTTTCTCCCTTTACTGAGAAAGCTAGGCATCCGATCTCACTACCCAGGAGACTAGGGTGGAGTAGGACCACTGGTTGTGAAAAAAAATAAAAAATTAAATTACATTCCCTCAACTGGGAATCGAACCTGGTACCTCTAGAATTCGAGGCAGACGCCAAACCTCTTAGCCACTCCAACCCCAAGTGCGGTGGCACTGTGTACGAGTTATCCTTTCCTGAATGGCTCTCATAATTCAAAACTCGCTAAATTCAACAAAAGTTTTCTCATAGGAATAAATGTCAAGTAAAGGATAGCATAAATTTACAACCATTGTAGTGCATTTATTCTTTTTAAACATGACATTTTAATTAATTAATGTCGCCGTCTTTTATAATTATATTATTACATTTTTATTACAGTATTATATCATTACCATAAATATAGTCGGACGATAATGAAGGACATGCAACAGGCGCCAAATGAGGATTCGCTATCACTACTGTTTCCGTGTAGTTACCTGGGTCTGCGGAGTGACAAAGAAATCAAAGGTCCCTGCACCCTCAAGCATGTCGTACAAGACTACCCATATAAGTTTGAGCATGAGGCTGGCGATTGATCATGTAAAACATTGTCATAGAAACCACTACTAACTACGCACGTGACTGCTTGTTTGATGCTTCCTGCAGTGGGACCACCTGCAGTGGTGGTCCTGTGCTCCGTAAGGAGCACACAGAACAATAATTATCTCTCCACTAAATGTTGAAGACTGACCTGCCATGTGGTTATAACCCAAACACACTCGGCCCACCAGTTTTGAAACTATTTACATGATTCTAGACGAGTTTATTTATTTTTTAATTCTTGAAATGTTTGGGATTTGCATTATTTTAAAATTTGCACACAGAGCAGGACGTTATTATTAATATTTTTATATCGCAGTATTTCAAATTTACATAATACTTATGCGGACTGTGCTTTATATTACTTTAGCGGTGAGCAATTAAAGAAATCGGCCAGTATGAATTAGCATTATCATCAACCTTGTCTGGTTTCAGTTGTACTGAGATTTTTCCATGCCTTTGGAATCTTTCCTCTATTTCAATTCTAGTTAAATATGGATGAAACCGTTTCAATAGTTTATCTGACATCTTTTCTAGGTTTCGTGGCATAAGATGTCTTGTCTTAAGCTGTATGAGATTTTTTAACTGTTGTATATTGTTGCATTATTTACTGTGATATGTCCATTTAAATAAATTTGTTCTACATTTTCACATATGTCTAAGTGAAAGTTTGCTATCAGTCTTTTTGCTTTTTTTGATGTGTCTTTTTACAAGTTTTTTCTTAGCACTAACACTGTGATAATATTTGACCTGTAAATTTGATTTACACTATCAATATTATCACTATCGATAACTATGAATTGGTACTGGTTTAACATTTCACATACCTGGTGTTTGTACCACAGTCTTTCTGGACACAGAATATGACAGGCACATTGGAAAAACTGCAGTCATCTTTGCCCTCCTCACAATGCGGATTTGGGGAAACGTAACACTTACAATTAAGACCAAAGTTCGGTATAAAATGCAAGTGTCACCAGAACGCTTCTTTATGGCAGCAAGACATGGACAACCTATGCTAAGTAAGAAATAAGTCTCAATACCTTCATCTACCGTGTATACGCCACATCCTCGGTATTTCGTGGAAGGACAAAGTGGCAAATGTCGGAGTGTTGTCAAATGCTGGCCTTCAAAGCATGTATACACTGCTTAGGCGGCGCAGACTACGCTGGCTTGGCCATGTCCGCCGCATGGAAGATGGTCGCATCTCTAAAGATATCTTCTACGGACAATTAGCAGATGGCCCAAGCACAGCGGGTGACCACAGTTGAGGTTTAAAGATGTGTGCAAGAGAGACAAGAAGGTACTGGAGACAAATCCAGTAACCTGGGAGGATAAAGCTGCCGATTGCACCAAATGGCGATGCTCCCTACGACACCACTTCATATTGAGCGAAATGAAGCGGTCACAACAAGCAGAAGAGAAAAGAACACACAGAAAGGAACATCAGAAAAAAAGTAGATGAGGGATATCACCTGAGGAACCACTACTACTAAATTTGATTTTCATATGTCTGCATTTACAGCTTTTAATCATTAAACGCTTTGTTCTCTCTTTAAAGACTATTTATTTATTCCACGACAGAATGTCTTTTATAACTGAGTATTTGACAGAATTTTGCGCGTAATTTTATTTAATTGAATAATTTTTTTAAAAATTTGACCAACTTTTTGAGTATGTTCTTTATTATCTTATTTTCTATTTCTGTTATAGTTTTGAAGGACTTGCTTTCTTTCTTTTTGGTTTTTGTCTGTATTTATCGGTCAACGATGATGGTCCAGTGTGTATTCTTTTATTCTGATTTACTCTTGTTTTATTTTAGAGATTCACGTTGCAGCTTTTTGGACCAAACTCTAAAGTGGGTTTCAAAGTACATGTCGAACTCTTATTTTCAGCATTTCTGTTATTGGAAGATAAGGGAGACTGCTGTAAGACGTGGTAGGTGAATAAAACAAAAGAAGGTAATTGGTCTAACTACGCGAAAGGCAAAGAAATTGCCTATGCAACGGTCACAAATAATTCTTTAGGTACATTAAAGAAAGTACTTTCTTGCCTTTTCCCTACGAAGGCTTTGTTGTCGCAACAGAGGCAATTTCTTTGTCTTTTATCCTAATAGGATCAATATTTTTCCCTTTTTTTTAATTCACCCACTCAGCATTTCTTTTATGAGATTGCCTATAAATGGATCCTTTATGTAGCTTTGGTCTTCATTGTTAGTTTGGAGTTTCCCTAAACAAGCGATGTGAGGCGGGCAAAGGTAACTGCAGCTTTGCCAATGCGGCTGTCAATTTCTGTGTTCGGAGATAGTTTGTCATTGATGGTAGACCCCAGGTATGTGAAGTGGTGCACCACTGCCAATTCATAGTTATCGATAGTGATAGCTGATGCAACATCCACGTCCTGACTCAGCACATTTGTTTTCTTTAGACTTATTGTGAGACCGTCAAGCTCTGAAGCTCCTGGTGACTTTGAGTGACGACTGCAGCATCATCAGCGAATAACAAGTCTCTTACAGTGACCCTTCTGATTTTTATTTTTGCCTTCAGCTTTGCGAGATTAAACAGTCGGCCATCTGACCTAGTGTGAAGGCATATTCCTTCAGTTGCATCTCTGGATGCATGTTTCAAGAGTAAGGCACAGAAAATCCCGAAAAATGTTGGAGCCAGAACGCAGCATTATTTAACGCCACTGAGAATATCAAAGGGCTGTGATGTGCTTCCAGCATATTGGACTGTTCCCTTCATGTCTTCGGAATCCACACTGTGACTCTGGATATATTCGCTCAGCTAACTCATACAGGGGATGTAATAGCGTGCTCTTACAGCATTTGATTAAATCGGAAGGAATCCCATCACTGCCTGGTGCTTTGCCAGAGGCCAAGCTATCAATGGCCTTAAATAAATATTAGACAAACATAAAGGTATGTTTTCAGGCACTCGTAAGAAATAAAGAAGTAGAAAACTAGACAACAGAAAAACAACAAATGTGAGTGGCTTACCCAGGACTCGAACCCAGGACCTTCCGTGCGACAACCCCGCCTAGTTCTTTATTTCTTACGAGTGCCTATAAACATACCTTTATGTTTGTCTAATATTTATTTACTGTTTACAGGCCTCGGGTTTTCCTTCCTTATGTGTTATCAATGGCCTTGCTTAGTTCCTCTAATATTGGTTCAGCATCCAGCTCCTCCATAGTTGGCAGACATTTGACAGCATCAAGGGCTGCAGGCGTAACGGTATTTTCTCTAGCGTAAAGCTCAGAGTAGTGCTCGACCCGTCTCATTTATTACACATAACTGCTTACACTTATCTGTTAGCCTCTCTCCGCTGATGGTTTTTAGCAGTGCCGTTTTACTTTCTTGTGGACCAAGGGCTTTCTTTATACCGTTGTACATTTGTCTAGTGTTGCCTGTCTGGATGCTCTCACTGAACTGGAGCCAATAGTCATTTGTACAACGTCGAGCAATTTTTTTGACTTTGCTTCTCGTAGCCTTCATGATCTGTAGGGTTCTAAAACTTGGTGGGCTACTTAGCAGTTTCTTGAAGGTCGCGGTAAATTGAGCGATCATGACAGGGTCTGTCCTGATTAATTTAAACACTATTTTACTTGAATAATTATCATATTATCTGCTCTAGTTAACTAGCTTACATCCGATTACATTATTTCTTTTCAGTAGTTAAAAAAAAGTGGAGGAAAAAAAGAAAGAAGGGGAGAGGAGGGGGTGGATTAAAGAGATTTATGATGTCACACAAGAAAAAAAATTGGGGGGGGGGGGGGAAGAGGTGTCTGGTTTTTTTTTTTTTTTTGACGAAGTGTGACAGAGGTTAGAGGTGTTAAAAATGGCACAACTTGCGTGACGTCATACGTGGACGACCCCTTCTGTATTTGACTTGTCCATGTTTGTTGAAGTTTTTGTGGTAAAATGTTTTTTACGGGATGGGGTAACCAGCCCAATGCCCAACCCTCCTTAGTCGCTTTTTACGACATGCATGGTAGGGTACAGTGTTAATATATTTTTGCTCCCCTTTCGGGCCCTGGTAACACACGGTAACAGACGACCCCTGCATTATTTTTTTTATATTGATGATGAAAAATATCCCGTTCAACGTCTCAAAGGTTATTATTAGGATATATAGTGTTTTCGAGTCCAAATAATATGTTCATTTGCCGATATGTAAAAGTGGCATCATATCTTCTGTCCAATTATTGTAAAACAGAGCAAACCAAAATTACTAAATTGTGTGTGTATCTGTTTATTACTGAAAATTAGTAGCTTCATCATAATTGTCATGCATGTAACTTTGCTGCCACACCACTTACAACCATCTCTCTACGATGCAGTCGCAAGTGTCTCTTACAAACTTTATTATTTCATCGCTAGTTAATGATGTAACAATGCGTGTAAGTGCTGTCATTACAAAGGGGTGTTATTCCGGATAGCAAACCGTGCGGAAAATATGTATTGATTGATACGCTGTTGATATTACTACTGTCAAAGGTCTGTTACATTATCTAATACGAGTAAGTCACCCGCCAAAACATGGTGGGAAATAGTTATGTTGTTCTCTTTCAGTTGCATGTCGTCATGACGGCACTAACTCTCCTGTGATGTTTTATCGGGATGCACTGGTTATGAAGCTATGAGCAACGCGTCACAGATGGCTTTGGGAGAGGTAAGAAAAAATAGCCAATGCACTGAAACTTGACTAATTAATTAACCGCTGTTTTTTCACAACTTGTTTTGTAACTAAGCTATGAGCAGCGCGTCACAGATGGCTTTGGGAGAGGTAAGAAAAAATAGCCAATGCACTGAAACTTGACTAATTAATTAACCGCTGTTTTTTCACAACTTGTTTTGTAACTGTACCTTACTTACTTAGTCGTTCCCCTTCTACCGTGAGGTGTAGAGGTTTGGAAGAGAGAGCGCCAGACCATTCTATCAGCTGTCTTCTTCCTGGCTTGGTTCCATTCTAGTCCTCGGTCCTTCAAAGATTGTCTAATGTTGTCCTCCCAGCGAACTCTGGGTCGTCCTGGAGGTCTGGATCCCTGGCTCTTTGTTTCCCATGCTTGTCGTGGTAGCCGATCTTCTCCCATTCTGCAGACATGGCCAAACCATCTTAGTTGGGACTGTTCTATTTGGGTCTGCAGCGGATGGGATTTCAGGCCTTAACGGATCGTCTGGTTGCGGACCATGTCTCTTCTTGTTACTTCAACCACTTTCCTCAGATACCTCATTTCTGAGGTTTGGATCTGGCTTTTGTGGGTTGTAGTCATTGCCCACGACTCGCATCCATATGTCAAAACTGGGACATAGGTGGAGCGGTATACAGCCATCTTCGTTTTCTTACCAACCTATTTCTTGCTGAGGAATCCACGATTTATGGCCTGAAAAGTCTACCAGCCGCTGCTTTTGGAGTGGCCAACTCTTCTTTGATGCCTCCCTTTCGGTCTATAATAGCTCCGAGATATTTAAAGTGGTCTACCTGCTCCAGGACCTGTTCTCCCAACTTAATCTGATGTTTTCTTTCTTCTCGTGATATCACCATGGATTTTGTTTTAGAGCTGCTTATGACCATCCCTCTCTTCTCCAGCTCTTCCTTCCAGACTTGCAGGTTGGATTGGAGATGTGCCTCTGATTTAGCAATCAGGGCAACATCATCAGCAAATGCCAGCTCCGAAATATAGACCTGTCTCATCTTCCAGAACCCCACTGAATACTTTCTTGTTCTCTCCTTACATGCCTTGATGACATCGTCCATGAGGAGTATGAAAAGATAAGGTGACAGGATATCACCTTGTCTTACACCAGTGATGGTCCTGAACTCTTCTGACTTATGGTTTGCTGTCCTCACATAATTTCTGCAAGACTTTGATAAGGGTGGGATTCAGGCTGACATCAAAATTACCACCCCTATCGACACCAGGTATTAAAGTACAAGATATAGGTGTCTTCTCTGGTTTATGATGTTGCTGTGTAGGTTGTGGTAGAGTAGTTCCCAGAGTACAACACAGGCAACATGATGTGTAGAGTCATAAAAATGGTAACTTCAATTTACGTTTTATACCATTTATTGTACGCCACAAAACAGTCATGATATATATGTCATCACCAACATAGTCCAAGAAATTCAGCATTCAAAATAATATTAGTGCCAGCTGATAGTCATGTAGAATCCAATATTCAATATTCATAGTGTAAACAAATAGCTCCCGTATATTTGATATCATAAAGTTCTGGTTCGTGAAGCTGTATAAATAATAATATGCCTCAGATCTGAATGTCTAAAGTACATACATATTAATTCTGCAACAGTGTCAGCTGCAGCTCATCAATGTTCATAGATAATAATCAATACTCCCTTCCTGATGCTAGCAGATCAGATGTGTACAATAAGTCCATTTATCGTCTGCACGTGAAGCATACATGGAGTTCAGGTCAACCCGACCTTTATAACATTCCTAAGTCTAACCATCTGACTTGGACGTGATCTCTGATATAACGAATCCTGGAACACAGACAATAGTCTTGTTGGTCTAGAGCGACCCATATATGTAACCAGTTCAGGTATATAGATACCGGTGGCGAAATCCTAATTAAAGTACCTCTCCATTTTGAATCACACAAGCGAGCAAAGAGCGACAAAATGACGAACTTCTAGATGATAGCGTAAAGTTCAATACAAGAGGAATTACCTTTTTTTCGAAATCAACCACTGAACATATGCCTCCAGGCAGGCTTGAATAACACTGGGAAATAGTCTAGTTAGCTAACTAACTCACAAAGACAATGTATTTCCCTCAGAAAATCACAAGACGCAGATTGCGTCCGCTCGCTGCTCAGACCATTTCTTAACTCCCCGAGCTGGGCGTAAACCACAATCGAACTCTCAAAGTCTAGACATGCGCAGAAAGCATCTACCTGAGGATCAATTCACACAAGACGATTCTAAGAACATACGAGATAAAAGACATACACTATCGCTCCTTTTATGGTCATGAACAGAAAACCTTAAGACAGGTTTCAGACATCTACAACAGTTGACTGATACTACCAAATAAGGAGATATGGTCACGCTTCGTTCAAGAAATTATAGACCGAACGTGTCTCAACACAAGAGGAGGTAAACTCATAAAAAATAGTAGTCTCAAAATCTCGAGTTATGTCGCTTTGACTGTAAAATAATATAATACACATTTCAGTCAAGAAAATGATCATACAAAGACTTTTTTACGAAAAAATTATTCGTGCGTAACATTACCGCACCCTCCCGGGGAAAAAAAATGAAACATTTTTTTTTTAAATCCTGGAGCCGGAAAAATCTGGGCTCCTAACGCACGTATGACGCACGGATATATACCTAACAAACTAGCTCAACGCATGGAGCGAAACTGAGATCATATCTCAGATCTTTTAGAGAAAAAATTTATCTAAGTATACGCGTATATATTCCAGGAAGGTGCCACCAACACACGCCACAATGATGGCAACATCATAATGAAAGTCAAATTACACTCATGCCAATATATGAAATTAAATCTATTATTATAATATCATGCAATGTGTTGTGCAAATAGCGGTGTAATATACTAATATACCGCACTATACTATTACATTATATAATGCATCAGTAATTATTAACTAATACATGTGTTGTTCTTCGTAGATAAGAATACAATCAAATAGAAGAAGATGTGAACATCATCCGCTCCCAATCTAGGACAGGACTTGATATCATCAAAGTTCCACAATGGACATAATCTCGCAGACTTCAATGATGTGCTGCGAAAATATCAATAACACCAATCTTAAAGACAACTGGTAAATTTCTTAATACAATCATGAAAATATATTATCTAAATGTGGCCGAGTGATCTTTTGGCCCGTATATCACTAACTAAGCCTTCTTAGATAATTACATGGTACAATGTTATAAATTCCTCAAAAAACAAAATAAGTGAGAAAATATTTGCTAACATGTCATTATAGTATTGGACTGTATATCAGGAAATATATATGACAGAAGAATCATGCGGAATCGTGTGGGCATCTGGACAGAATGTCTGCCATCACATTATCCGAACCACGGATAGCTCGCACCGAGAAATGAAATGGTTGAAGAGCTATGGCATAACGAGTGGACCTCGAGCTCTTCAAGTTTTTGCTCTGAATAGCAGTAAGCGCTTTCTGGTCGGTTTCCACAATGAAATGTGCGCCTAGAAGAAATCTTTGTAACTTCAGAATAGACCATACCATAGCCAATAACTCACGGTCTAAAACCGAGTAATTCTTTTCTGCAGCATTTAATTTCCTAGAGATATACATCACCGGATGCAGAGTATCAGAATACTCCTGCATTAGTGCTGCCCCAATCCCAGTTGACGAGGCGTCACTTAGAAGAACAAATGTTTTCTCAATAGTAGGTAACCTAAGAATAGGTGGAGATGAAAATAGGGCTTTAACCTGGTCCAATGAGGATTGACATTCTTTAGACCAGCGGATCAGATTAGGCGACCCTTTCTTCAATAAAGTAGAAAGCGGTGCCATAATGGAGGACGGATTCGGAATGAATCGTCCGTAGAATTGGATCAAACCTAATAGACTCCGTACTTGTTTCTTCGTCTTAGGGACCGAGATATTAAGTATTTTTGAAACATTGTGGTCCTCTGTCTTTAAAAGACCATGACCAACACGATGACCCAGGAAAGAAATCTCACTAAATCCTATAAAGGCTTTAGAGGGTTTTGCAGTCAAGTTATACTCGCGAAGAGTAGACAGCAATTCGTATAAACCCAAATAGTGATCTTCCCAGGAATCACTGAACAGACAGATATCGTCTAAGTATGCTATGACATCTGTACGATATGCGAGAATTCGCCGCATCATGCGTACGAATGTAGCAGGGGCGTTCATAAGACCAAAAGGCATGAAATTCCATTGGAATAAACCCCTAGGTGTAGAAAAAGCTGTAAAAGGCTTGGCACGTTCAGTTAGCGGAACTTGCCAATAACCTTTAGACAAATCTAGTTTGGTAAAGAATCTAGAATTAGAAAGTTTATTGAGTAGCTCTTCCAATGAAGGCATAGGTTCAGCATCGAACTTCGTAACTTGGTTCAATTTGCGATAATCTACGCAAATGCGAATGTTATTATCCTTCTTTCGAACAATAACCATAGACGAAGAGTATGCTGAAGTGGATGGTTCAATGATTTCCAAACGTATCATTTCATCCAATTCTTTTTCGACTTGAGACCGGAAATGGATAGGTATTGGATAGGGTCTGACTCTGATAGGATTATGATCAGTTAGCACAATGTCATGTTCAATGACATGTGTGTGTCCCGGGATGTCTGTAAGAACATCCTGAAATGTTTGCAACATCGAAGAAACTTGTCGATGTTCCTCAGCGGAAAGATTTGGAGAAACGGTCACGTTTTTCCAAGATTCCGTAGAATAAAGTGGGACCATAGAAAGAGGAAGATTGACATCAGAAAAAGTAGTTTCCTCATCCTGTATAACTGACAGAGATGAGTACTGACCATGAGGTGCTTGAGAATTGTCCGTTGCCTGGAAAATAGGCTGCAAATAGTCAGGTCTTTCATGAAATTCCGTGAGCATATTTATGTGGAAAGTTTTATGCTTTCCATCAATATCGATAACATAGTCGACATCAGAAATTTTGGAGACTATTGCATATGGACCTTTCCATGCAATTAGAAGTCTGTTCTCCCTTGAAGGAAGTAGAACGAGAGCTTTGTCACCTGGACAAAGTTGTCGCAGACATCTATTTTTATTTGCAAACTGCCTTGCCTTTTCTTTAGCAAATTCGGAAGAAGAAGTTGCTAGTTTGCATGCCTCGATGATCTTTTGCCTAAGAGCAATAACATACTCATAAGAAGATTGAGTTTCATCGCTAATATTATCGGCAGTAATTAGATCGTGAAGTAAAGACATAGGGCCGCGCGGTTGCGCGCCAAAGACAAGTTCAAAAGGGGAAAACCCCGTATGTTCATTGGGGACCTCTCTATACGCAAAGAGAGCCGCGGGTAAGACCCTGTCCCAATCCTGAGGATGATCCTCAGTTATCTTCCCAAGTAAAGTTTTCAGAGTCCTATTCAACCGTTCGACTAACCCATTAGACATTGGGTGATAGATACTGCTGAGAGACCTTTTAATATGTAGCATAGACATTACCTGTGACATAGTGTCCGATATAAGTTGAGTGCCATGGTCTGACAATATTTCTCCGGGAAAACCCAAGCGAGAAAATATCAGCCAAAGAGCGTCTGCGATATCAGCAGTTGAGATGCTCTTGAGAGGTATAGCCTCTGGCCAACGTGTGCACATATCGACACATGTAAGAATAAATTGATGTCCTCTAGCTGACTTAATTCTAAAAGGACCGATAATATCTATTGCCATTTTTTGAAAAGGGCGAATAGGAATGTCAGCAGCCTGGATAGGCGCAGCATGTCGTGGTCCTTTAGATTTGACCTCCTGACATACTTTGCAAGAACGACAGTAAATCCGTATGTCCTTGCTCACAAATGGCCAAAAGAAAGCCGCAAGAACCCTCGACTTTGTACGGGAAAAACCCATATGTCCAGCACATTGCGAGTCATGAGCATGCTGCAATATTTGCAATCTCATACTCTTAGGCACAAGAATTTGAGAATGGGTGGACGTAGTCGAGTCTTGTACCATACGTACAAGTACGCCGTTCTTCATAGAAATCCAAGATTTTCTATTAATATTCTGATTAGGATCACCTTTTTTTGCTAGAATGAAGAATTTTTGTAAAGAAGGATCTTCTTCTTGCAACTTTATAAATGAGTCACGTGAAATAGTCAAGTGACTATCTTGGTAATTTACCTTATCATTATTAGTTAATGAAGTTTGAGGAGGATCCAGAGCATGTGCTCTTGTGACCACCGCATTGGTAGCTTCAATGTTTTGCTCTTCCCAAACAGCAATCTGCTGTGGGGTACATTCCCTAACTCCGTGAATACGACCAATAATAAGGTCCGCAATAGGGTTTGGAAGTAGACACGCGTGGACATCTCCCGTGAAGAAAGGAGTAGCTATATGTATTATGGCAGTAGGATACTTTTCCAACGTGCCACCAAATGTGACACATTTGATGACCTTTCCTGTAGCACAGGATGGATTTACAAGAGATTGTCTAACAACAACAGTAGTACATCCAGAATCACACAACACTGAGACTGGATTACTATTTACAAGCCCCTTATGTAATATAAGAGAACCTCTCCCGTCATGAGCTACATTAGCAGGAAGAGCGGGCAAAGGATGACCACAGCTTAAAGTAGTAACGGTCTTCGGGTCAAATAAAGTAATACATTGGATACATTTATTTGCTCTACCAAAATCAAAAGATGAGCATCTGATAGCATTATGGTCTTTATCATTATTAACCTGTTTATCTGCTCCCTGAGATTCTTGTTGAACAGAGTTTGTCTGTTGATATCTTTTTTTTCTTATGTTGCGATCTACCGCGACCATTATTGCCTCTGCAATTATCATTAAAGTCCCTACTGTAATTTTTATCCTGGTTTGAGTTCCAGTTCCCATAACTTTCATTACCATCTCTATACTGCTGAGAACCTTGGTATTGAGGTCTCTGCGAAAAATATTTTCCTCTATACCGATTACCTTTGTGAAAATTTCTAAAGTTAACGGGAGTAGAATACCGTGTAGTATTAGGTTGTCTCCAGTTCTGGGAAGAAGAATCACCCTGGAATTGATTGCTATGATTCTGGGCATAACTACGGTTACTCTTTTTATTGAAATTCTGCTGGCTACCCTGAAATTTACGCATAAAATTCGGGCCATAAGGTGCTGCCGAAGCAACTGGCAGACCTTCTTTTACTTTAGAGTTGCTAATGGTTATGTGAGGATGCGCAGTAACATACTGGCTACAGTATTCTTCCATTTCTTTTATGTTTTTAGGCTTACGCTCATGAAGAAAAGAAAGAAAAAGATTCATTAACAGAAGACATAACCTTGTCTCTAAGTAGTAAGTCCATAAGAGCTTCAAATGTACTTTCTGTCTTAGACAGCTCAACCCATCGTAAAAAAGTAAGACGTATCCTTGAGATGAATTCAGAGAATTCAACTCCAGTTTCTGGTAACATGTTTTTAAATTGAAGACGATATCCGTCCTCGTTAAGTTGGTACTTCTTTAACAATGCTGCTCTGACAACCTCATAGTTGTTCTTGTCAGGCACATCTACCATACCCAACAAAGTCAAAGCATCACCTCTAAGTATCTTGGACAGATGATAAACATATAATGCTTTATCTATGTTATGCACTTTACATGCACTTTCAAATCTATCTAGATAAAATGTTATATCATCAATAGAAGCATTGAATGCTGGTAAATTAAGCTTGAAATCAACAGCATTAGACTTATTAGCAGATGATACCTTATTAGCATCATTAGCATTACTAGACAACTTCAACTTTTCTAACTCCAAAGCTAAGAGTTTTTCTTCATGCTCCATTTTAGCTTTTCTCTCATCAGCCTCTCTTTGTAACCTTCTTTCTTCAGCCTCAGCCTGTAACTTTCTTTCTTCAGCCTCAGCCTGTAACTTTCTTTCTTCAGCCTGTAACTTTCCTTCTTCAGCCTGTAACTTTCTTTCTTCAGCCTCAGCCTGTAACCTTCTTTCTTCAGCCTTAGCCATAGCCTCTTTTTCAAGTCTCTTCTCCTGAGATTCTGCTTCTCTTTTTTGTTTTTCCATTTCCATTTGTGGTCTTTTTTCATCCACCTGCATCTGCAGTTTTAAATTTTCAGCATCTATTTTCTTTTGATTAGTTTGTTCTTTCATTTTTTTTCTCTTCCATCTTTAATACCTTATCATATTGAGTAGTTGCATATTCTTCCAACTTATCACCTGTCTTGCCAAGGGATTTCCCTTGTTCAATAAAGTAATCAAGTGTAGACATGATGTCTAATATTATAAGTCACAACCTGGAATAATTAATTAACTTATTTCAACCTTAATAGCAACAAGACTTAATAAAGTACTTGTATAATCCCAATGTTTAATCCAACCTCTGTGGGAAACCAGTCTTTGACACCAACTTGTATTATTCAATGTATAATAATAATATCACAAGTCACTTCTTACT
>JAMPIV010002600.1:77500-123371 GCA_024509875.1 Oreohelix idahoensis | reverse complement strand
GGCAGGTCAATAGTGCGCACCACAATACACGACACCAGAAGTCCTCCATGGGCAGTTCAGCCTATTAATGACGCAATCACTTCTGTTGTATTTCTATCAAGCAGTATAGGCCGAATCCAACAAGACCCTTAGGACCTTAATACTGTGTCCAGTAAATGATAGTAGACTAGAACAGTGAGAACAGGATAGTGGGTAGGTTTGGTATTGTACAAACATTTATTACAAATAAGGGAGGGAAACCTGAGGCCTGTAAACAGTAAATTAATATGAAATTAATATGAAATAAATATAAAGGTATGTTATCAGGCACTCGCAGGAAATAAAGAAGTAGAACACCAGACAACAGAAAAACAACAGACATGAGTGGCTTACCCAGGATTTGAACACTGGACCTTCCGTGCGACAACCCCGACTAGCCATGCAAGCGAATCACACTATCCGCTCTGCCATCTACGCATCATCAAAAAATGATGTTTCAATGGCAGGTCAATAGTGCGAACCACAATACACGACACCAGAAGTCCTCCATGGGCAGTTCAGCCTATTAATGACGCAATCACTTCTGTTGTATTTCTATCATGCAGTATAGGCCGAATCCAACAAGACCCTTAGGACCTTAATACTGTGTCCAGTAAATGATAGTAGACTAGAACAGTGAGAACAGGATAGTGGGTAGGTTTGGTATTGTACAAACATTTATTACAAATAAGGGAGGGAAACCTGAGGCCTGTAAACAGTAAATTAATATGAAATTAATATGAAATAAATATAAAGGTATGTTATCAGGCACTCGCAGGAAATAAAGAAGTAGAACACCAGACAACAGAAAAACAACAGACATGAGTGGCTTACCCAGGATTTGAACACTGGACCTTCCGTGCGACAACCCCGCCTAGCCATGCAAGCGAATCACACCATCCGCTCTGCCATCTACGCATCATCAAAAAATGATGTTTCAATGGCAGGTCAATAGTGCGAACCACAATACACGACACCAGAAGTCCTCCATGGGCAGTTCAGCCTATTAATGACGCAATCACTTCTGTTGTATTTCTATCAAGCAGTATAGGCCGAATCCAACAAGACCCTTAGGACCTTAATACTGTGTCCAGTAAATGATAGTAGACTAGAACAGTGAGAACAGGATAGTGGGTAGGTTTGGTATTGTACAAACATTTATTACAAATAAGGGAGGGAAACCTGAGGCCTGTAAACAGTAAATTAATATGAAATTAATATGAAATAAATATAAAGGTATGTTATCAGGCACTCGCAGGAAATAAAGAAGTAGAACACCAGACAACAGAAAAACAACAGACATGAGTGGCTTACCCAGGATTTGAACACTGTACCTTCCGTGCGACAACCCCGCCTAGCCATGCAAGCGAATCACACTATCCGCTCTGCCATCTACGCATCATCAAAAAATGATGTTTCAATGGCAGGTCAATAGTGCGAACCACAATACACGACACCAGAAGTCCTCCATGGGCAGTTCAGCCTATTAATGACGCAATCACTTCTGTTGTATTTCTATCAAGCAGTATAGGCCGAATCCAACAAGACCCTTAGGACCTTAATACTGTGGCCAGTAAATGATAGTAGACTAGAACAGTGAGAACAGGATAGTGGGTAGGTTTGGTATTGTACAAACATTTATTACAAATAAGGGAGGGAAACCTGAGGCCTGTAAACAGTAAATTAATATGAAATTAATATGAAATAAATATAAAGGTATGTTATCAGGCACTCGCAGGAAATAAAGAAGTAGAACACCAGACAACAGAAAAACAACAGACATGAGTGGCTTACCCAGGATTTGAACACTGGACCTTCCGTGCGACAACCCCGCCTAGCCATGCAAGCGAATCACACTATCCGCTCTGCCATCTACGCATCATCATAAAATGATGTTTCAATGGCAGGTCAATAGTGCGAACCACAATACACGACACCAGAAGTCCTCCATGGGCAGTTCAGCCTATTAATGACGCAATCACTTCTGTTGTATTTCTATCAAGCAGTATAGGCCGAATCCAACAAGACCCTTAGGACCTTAATACTGTGTCCAGTAAATGATAGTAGACTAGAACAGTGAGAACAGGATAGTGGGTAGGTTTGGTATTGTACAAACATTTATTACAAATAAGGGAGGGAAACCTGAGGCCTGTAAACAGTAAATTAATATGAAATTAATATGAAATAAATATAAAGGTATGTTATCAGGCACTCGCAGGAAATAAAGAAGTAGAACACCAGACAACAGAAAAAACAACAGACATGAGTGGCTTACCCAGGATTTGAACACTGGACCTTCCGTGCGACAACCCCGCCTAGCCATGCAAGCGAATCACACTATCCGCTCTGCCATCTACGCATCATCAAAAATGATGTTTCAATGGCAGGTCAATAGTGCGAACCACAATACACGACACCAGAAGTCCTCCATGGGCAGTTCAGCCTATTAATGACGCAATCACTTCTGTTGTATTTCTATCAAGCAGTATAGGCCGAATCCAACAAGACCCTTAGGACCTTAATACTGTGTCCAGTAAATGATAGTAGACTAGAACAGTGAGAACAGGATAGTGGGTAGGTTTGGTATTGTACAAACATTTATTACAAATAAGGGAGGGAAACCTGAGGCCTGTAAACAGTAAATTAATATGAAATTAATATGAAATAAATATAAAGGTATGTTATCAGGCACTCGCAGGAAATAAAGAAGTAGAACACCAGACAACAGAAAAACAACAGACATGAGTGGCTTACCCAGGATTTGAACACTGGACCTTCCGTGCGACAACCCCGCCTAGCCATGCAAGCGAATCACACTATCCGCTCTGCCATCTACGCATCATCAAAAAATGATGTTTCAATGGCAGGTCAATAGTGCGAACCACAATACACGACACCAGAAGTCCTCCATGGGCAGTTCAGCCTATTAATGACGCAATCACTTCTGTTGTATTTCTATAAAGCAGTATAGGCCGAATCCAACAAGACCCTTAGGACCTTAATACTGTGTCCAGTAAATGATAGTAGACTAGAACAGTGAGAACAGGATAGTGGGTAGGTTTGGTATTGTACAAACATTTATTACAAATAAGGGAGGGAAACCTGAGG
This sequence comes from Oreohelix idahoensis, assembly GCA_024509875.1. Lineage (NCBI taxonomy): Eukaryota > Metazoa > Mollusca > Gastropoda > Stylommatophora > Oreohelicidae > Oreohelix > Oreohelix idahoensis. Next base: position 120,245 of record JAMPIV010002600.1, on the reverse strand, counting down.
CCTGTAAACAGTAAATTAATATGAAATTAATATGAAATAAATATAAAGGTATGTTATCAGGCACTCGCAGGAAATAAAGAAGTAGAACACCAGACAACAGAAAAACAACAGACATGAGTGGCTTACCCAGGATTTGAACACTGGACCTTCCGTGCGACAACCCCGCCTAGCCATGCAAGCGAATCACACTATCCGCTCTGCCATCTACGCATCATCAAAAAATGATGTTTCAATGGCAGGTCAATAGTGCGAACCACAATACACGACACCAGAAGTCCTCCATGGGCAGTTCAGCCTATTAATGACGCAATCACTTCTGTTGTATTTCTATCAAGCAGTATAGGCCGAATCCAACAAGACAAGGACCTTAATACTGTGTCCAGTAAATGATAGTAGACTAGAACAGTGAGAACAGGATAGTGGGTAGGTTTGGTATTGTACAAACATTTATTACAAATAAGGGAGGGAAACCTGAGGCCTGTAAACAGTAAATTAATATGAAATTAATATGAAATAAATATAAAGGTATGTTATCAGGCACTCGCAGGAAATAAAGAAGTAGAACACCAGACAACAGAAAAAACAACAACAGACATGAGTGGCTTACCCAGGATTTGAACACTGGACCTTCCGTGCGACAACCCCGCCTAGCCATGCAAGCGAATCACACTATCCGCTCTGCCATCTACGCATCATCAAAAAATGATGTTTCAATGGCAGGTCAATAGTGCGAACCACAATACACGACACCAGAAGTCCTCCATGGGCAGTTCAGCCTATTAATGACGCAATCACTTCTGTTGTATTTCTATCAAGCAGTATAGGCCGAATCCAACAAGACCCTTAGGACCTTAATACTGTGTCCAGTAAATGATAGTAGACTAGAACAGTAGGGAAACCTGAGGCCTGTAAACAGTAAATTAATATGAAATTAATATGAAATAAATATAAAGGTATGTTATCAGGCACTCGCAGGAAATAAAGAAGTAGAACACCAGACAACAGAAAAACAACAGACATGAGTGGCTTACCCAGGATTTGAACACTGGACCTTCCGTGCGACAACCCCGCCTAGCCATGCAAGCGAATCACACTATCCGCTCTGCCATCTACGCATCATCAAAAAATGATGTTTCAATGGCAGGTCAATAGTGCGAACCACAATACACGACACCAGAAGTCCTCCATGGGCAGTTCAGCCTATTAATGACGCAATCACTTCTGTTGTATTTCTATCAAGCAGTATAGGCCGAATCCAACAAGACCCTTAGGACCTTAATACTGTGTCCAGTAAATGATAGTAGACTAGAACAGTGAGAACAGGATAGTGGGTAGGTTTGGTATTGTACAAACATTTATTACAAATAAGGGAGGGAAACCTGAGGCCTGTAAACAGTAAATTAATATGAAATTAATATGAAATAAATATAAAGGTATGTTATCAGGCACTCGCAGGAAATAAAGAAGTAGAACACCAGACAACAGAAAAACAACAGACATGAGTGGCTTACCCAGGATTTGAACACTGGACCTTCCGTGCGACAACCCCGCCTAGCCATGCAAGCGAATCACACTATCCGCTCTGCCATCTACGCATCATCAAAAATGATGTTTCAATGGCAGGTCAATAGTGCGAACCACAATACACGACACCAGAAGTCCTCCATGGGCAGTTCAGCTTATTAATGACGCAATCACTTCTGTTGTATTTCTATCAAGCAGTATAGGCCGAATCCAACAAGACCCTTAGGACCTTAATACTGTGTCCAGTAAATGATAGTAGACTAGAACAGTGAGAACAGGATAGTGGGTAGGTTTGGTATTGTACAAACATTTATTACAAATAAGGGAGGGAAACCTGAGGCCTGTAAACAGTAAATTAATATGAAATTAATATGAAATAAATATAAAGGTATGTTATCAGGCACTCGCAGGAAATAAAGAAGTAGAACACCAGACAACAGAAAAAACAACAGACATGAGTGGCTTACCCAGGATTTGAACACTGGACCTTCCGTGCGACAACCCCGCCTAGCCATGCAAGCGAATCACACTATCCGCTCTGCCATCTACGCATCATCAAAAAATGATGTTTCAATGGCAGGTCAATAGTGCGAACCACAATACACGACACCAGAAGTCCTCCATGGGCAGTTCAGCCTATTAATGACGCAATCACTTCTGTTGTATTTCTATCAAGCAGTATAGGCCGAATCCAAACAAGACCTTAGGACCTTAATACTGTGTCCAGTAAATGATAGTAGACTAGAACAGTGAGAACAGGATAGTGGGTAGGTTTGGTATTGTACAAACATTTATTACAAATAAGGGAGGGAAACCTGAGGCCTGTAAACAGTAAATTAATATGAAATTAATATGAAATAAATATAAAGGTATGTTATCAGGCACTCGCAGGAAATAAAGAAGTAGAACACCAGACAACAGAAAAACAACAGACATGAGTGGCTTACCCAGGATTTGAACACTGGACCTTCCGTGCGACAACCCCGCCTAGCCATGCAAGCGAATCACACTATCCGCTCTGCCATCTACGCATCATCAAAAAATGATGTTTCAATGGCAGGTCAATAGTGCGAACCACAATACACGACACCAGAAGTCCTCCATGGGCAGTTCAGCCTATTAATGACGCAATCACTTCTGTTGTATTTCTATCAAGCAGTATAGGCCGAATCCAACAAGACCCTTAGGACCTTAATACTGTGTCCAGTAAATGATAGTAGACTAGAACAGTGAGAACAGGATAGTGGGTAGGTTTGGTATTGTACAAACATTTATTACAAATAAGGGAGGGAAACCTGAGGCCTGTAAACAGTAAATTAATATGAAATTAATATGAAATAAATATAAAGGTATGTTATCAGGCACTCGCAGGAAATAAAGAAGTAGAACACCAGACAACAGAAAAACAACAGACATGAGTGGCTTACCCAGGATTTGAACACTGGACCTTCCGTGCGACAACCCCGCCTAGCCATGCAAGCGAATCACACTATCCGCTCTGCCATCTACGCATCATCAAAAAATGATGTTTCAATGGCAGGTCAATAGTGCGAACCACAATACACGACACCAGAAGTCCTCCATGGGCAGTTCAGCCTATTAATGACGCAATCACTTCTGTTGTATTTCTATCAAGCAGTATAGGCCGAATCCAACAAGACCCTTAGGACCTTAATACTGTGTCCAGTAAATGATAGTAGACTAGAACAGTGAGAACAGGATAGTGGGTAGGTTTGGTATTGTACAAACATTTATTACAAATAAGGGAGGGAAACCTGAGGCCTGTAAACAGTAAATTAATATGAAATTAATATGAAATAAATATAAAGGTATGTTATCAGGCACTCGCAGGAAATAAAGAAGTAGAACACCAGACAACAGAAAAACAACAGACATGAGTGGCTTACCCAGGATTTGAACACTGGACCTTCCGTGCGACAACCCCGCCTAGCCATGCAAGCGAATCACACTATCCGCTCTGCCATCTACGCATCATCAAAAAATGATGTTTCAATGGCAGGTCAATAGTGCGACCACAATACACGACACCAGAAGTCCTCCATGGGCAGTTCAGCCTATTAATGACGCAATCACTTCTGTTGTATTTCTATCAAGCAGTATAGGCCGAATCCAACAAGACCCTTAGTCGTGTATTGTGGTTCGCACTATTGACCTGCCATTGAAACATCATTTTTTGATGATGCGTAGATGGCAGAGCGGATAGTGTGATTCGCTTACATGGCTAGGCGGGGTTGTCGCACGGAAGGTCCAGTGTTCAAATCCTGGGTAAGCCACTCATGTCTGTTGTTTTTCTGTTGTCTGGTGTTCTACTTCTTTATTTCCTGCGAGTGCCTGATAACATACCTTTATATTTATTTCATATTAATTTACTGTTTACAGACCTCAGGTTTCCCTCCCTTATTTGTAATAAATGTTTGTACAATACCAAACCTACCCACTATTCTGTTCTCACTGTTCTAGTCTACTATCATTTACTGGACACAGTATTAAGGTCCTAAGGGTCTTGTTGGATTCGGCCTATACTGCTTGATAGAAATACAACAGAAGTGATTGCGTCATTAATAGGCTGAACTGCCCATGGAGGACTTCTGGTGTCGTGTATTGTGGTTCGCACTATTGACCTGCCATTGAAACATCATTTTTTGATGATGCGTAGATGGCAGAGCGGATAGTGTGATTCGCTTGCATGGCTAGGCGGGGTTGTCGCACGGAAGGTCCAGTGTTCAAATCCTGGGTAAGCCACTCATGTCTGTTGTTTTTTCTGTTGTCTGGTGTTCTACTTCTTTATTTCCTGCGAGTGCCTGATAACATACCTTTATATTTATTTCATATTAATTTCATATTAATTTACTGTTTACAGGCCTCAGGTTTCCCTCCCTTATTTGTAATAAATGTTTGTACAATACCAAACCTACCCACTATCATGTTCTCACTGTTCTAGTCTACTATCATTTACTGGACACAGTATTAAGGTCCTAAGGGTCTTGTTGGATTCGGCCTATACTGCTTGATAGAAATACAACAGAAGTGATTGCGTCATTAATAGGCTGAACTGCCCATGGAGGACTTCTGGTGTCGTGTATTGTGGTTCGCACTATTGACCTGCCATTGAAACATCATTTTTTGATGATGCGTAGATGGCAGAGCGGATAGTGTGATTCGCTTGCATGGCTAGGCGGGGTTGTCGCACGGAAGGTCCAGTGTTCAAATCCTGGGTAAGCCACTCATGTCTGTTGTTTTTTCTGTTGTCTGGTGTTCTACTTCTTTATTTCCTGCGAGTGCCTGATAACATACCTTTATATTTATTTCATATTAATTTCATATTAATTTACTGTTTACAGGCCTCAGGTTTCCCTCCCTTATTTGTAATAAATGTTTGTACAATACCAAACCTACCCACTATCCTGTTCTCACTGTTCTAGTCTACTATCATTTACTGGACACAGTATTAAGGTCCTAAGGGTCTTGTTGGATTCGGCCTATACTGCTTGATAGAAATACAACAGAAGTGATTGCGTCATTAATAGGCTGAACTGCCCATGGAGGACTTCTGGTGTCGTGTATTGTGGTTCGCACTATTGACCTGCCATTGAAACATCATTTTTTGATGATGCGTAGATGGCAGAGCGGATAGTGTGATTCGCTTGCATGGCTAGGCGGGGTTGTCGCACGGAAGGTCCAGTGTTCAAATCCTGGGTAAGCCACTCATGTCTGTTGTTTTTTCTGTTGTCTGGTGTTCTACTTCTTTATTTCCTGCGAGTGCCTGATAACATACCTTTATATTTATTTCATATTAATTTCATATTAATTTACTGTTTACAGGCCTCAGGTTTCCCTCCCTTATTTGTAATAAATGTTTGTACAATACCAAACCTACCCACTATCCTGTTCTCACTGTTCTAGTCTACTACCATTTACTGGACACAGTATTAAGGTCCTAAGGGTCTTGTTGGATTCGGCCTATACTGCTTGATAGAAATACAACAGAAGTGATTGCGTCATTAATAGGCTGAACTGCCCATGGAGGACTTCTGGTGTCGTGTATTGTGGTTCGCACTATTGACCTGCCATTGAAACATCATTTTTTGATGATGCGTAGATGGCAGAGCGGATAGTGTGATTCGCTTGCATGGCTAGGCGGGGTTGTCGCACGGAAGGTCCAGTGTTCAAATCCTGGGTAAGCCACTCATGTCTGTTGTTTTTCTGTTGTCTGGTGTTCTACTTCTTTATTTCCTGCGAGTGCCTGATAACATACCTTTATATTTATTTCATATTAATTTCATATTAATTTACTGTTTACAGGCCTCAGGTTTCCCTCCCTTATTTGTAATAAATGTTTGTACAATACCAAACCTACCCACTATCCTGTTCTCACTGTTCTAGTCTACTATCATTTACTGGACACAGTATTAAGGTCCTAAGGGTCTTGTTGGATTCGGCCTATACTGCTTGATAGAAAAACAACAGAAGTGATTGCGTCATTAATAGGCTGAACTGCCCATGGAGGACTTCTGGTGTCGTGTATTGTGGTTCGCACTATTGACCTGCCATTGAAACATCATTTTTTGATGATGCGTAGATGGCAGAGCGGATAGTGTGATTCGCTTGCATGGCTAGGCGGGGGTGTCGCACGGAAGGTCCAGTGTTCAAATCCTGGGTAAGCCACTCATGTCTGTTGTTTTTCTGTTGTCTGGTGTTCTACTTCTTTATTTCCTGCGAGTGCCTGATAACATACCTTTATATTTATTTCATATTAATTTCATATTAATTTACTGTTTACAGGCCTCAGGTTTCCCTCCCTTATTTGTAATAAATGTTTGTACAATACCAAACCTACCCACTATCCTGTTCTCACTGTTCTAGTCTACTACCATTTACTGGACACAGTATTAAGGTCCTAAGGGTCTTGTTGGATTCGGCCTATACTGCTTGATAGAAATACAACAGAAGTGATTGCGTCATTAATAGGCTGAACTGCCCATGGAGGACTTCTGGTGTCGTGTATTGTGGTTCGCACTATTGACCTGCCATTGAAACATCATTTTTTGATGATGCGTAGATGGCAGAGCGGATAGTGTGATTCGCTTGCATGGCTAGGCGGGGTTGTCGCACGGAAGGTCCAGTGTTCAAATCCTGGGTAAGCCACTCATGTCTGTTGTTTTTCTGTTGTCTGGTGTTCTACTTCTTTATTTCCTGCGAGTGCCTGATAACATACCTTTATATTTATTTCATATTAATTTCATATTAATTTACTGTTTACAGGCCTCAGGTTTCCCTCCCTTATTTGTAATAAATGTTTGTACAATACCAAACCTACCCACTATCCTGTTCTCACTGTTCTAGTCTACTACCATTTACTGGACACAGTATTAAGGTCCTAAGGGTCTTGTTGGATTCGGCCTATACTGCTTGATAGAAATACAACAGAAGTGATTGCGTCATTAATAGGCTGAACTGCCCATGGAGGACTTCTGGTGTCGTGTATTGTGGTTCGCACTATTGACCTGCCATTGAAACATCATTTTTTGATGATGCGTAGATGGCAGAGCGGATAGTGTGATTCGCTTGCATGGCTAGGCGGGGTTGTCGCACGGAAGGTCCAGTGTTCAAATCCTGGGTAAGCCACTCATGTCTGTTGTTTTTCCGTTGTCTGGTGTTCTACTTCTTTATTTCCTGCGAGTGCCTGATAACATACCTTTATATTTATTTCATATTAATTTCATATTAATTTACTGTTTACAGGCCTCAGGTTTCCCTCCCTTATTTGTAATAAATGTTTGTACAATACCAAACCTACCCACTATCCTGTTCTCACTGTTCTAGTCTACTACCATTTACTGGACACAGTATTAAGGTCCTAAGGGTCTTGTTGGATTCGGCCTATACTGCTTGATAGAAATACAACAGAAGTGATTGCGTCATTAATAGGCTGAACTGCCCATGGAGGACTTCTGGTGTCGTGTATTGTGGTTCGCACTATTGACCTGCCATTGAAACATCATTTTTTGATGATGCGTAGATGGCAGAGCGGATAGTGTGATTCGCTTGCATGGCTAGGCGGGGTTGTCGCACGGAAGGTCCAGTGTTCAAATCCTGGGTAAGCCACTCATGTCTGTTGTTTTTCTGTTGTCTGGTGTTCTACTTCTTTATTTCCTGCGAGTGCCTGATAACATACCTTTATATTTATTTCATATTAATTTCATATTAATTTACTGTTTACAGGCCTCAGGTTTCCCTCCCTTATTTGTAATAAATGTTTGTACAATACCAAACCTACCCACTATCCTGTTCTCACTGTTCTAGTCTACTACCATTTACTGGACACAGTATTAAGGTCCTAAGGGTCTTGTTGGATTCGGCCTATACTGCTTGATAGAAATACAACAGAAGTGATTGCGTCATTAATAGGCTGAACTGCCCATGGAGGACTTCTGGTGTCGTGTATTGTGGTTCGCACTATGGACCTGCCATTGAAACATCATTTTTTGATGATGCGTAGATGGCAGAGCGGATAGTGTGATTCGCTTGCATGGCTAGGCGGGGTTGTCGCACGGAAGGTCCAGTGTTCAAATCCTGGGTAAGCCACTCATGTCTGTTGTTTTTCTGTTGTATGGTGTTCTACTTCTTTATTTCCTGCGAGTGCCTGATAACATACCTTTATATTTATTTCATATTAATTTCATATTAATTTACTGTTTACAGGCCTCAGGTTTCCCTCCCTTATTTGTAATAAATTTCCGAAGAGGAAGCACCTAGTCCTCCAGATAACAGGGCCGGTCAAACCCAAAAAAATAAGGCGCAGCGGGAGCATATCGCCATCCAAACGCTCGCCCTGCAAGCCACCAGATTTGCCACTTTCCCCCAAGGTAACAGCATCTCAATCCCTCCTGAGGTACGAGTCGATGCCCATTATTGATGAGCCGGAGCCGATTGAGAGTCATCCCGATGGTCCTAGCCAGTCCACAGAGATGTCGCAAGAGAGACTGTATCCCTCTTGGGCGGCCGCGACTGAAGCTGAAGCCATGGAAGAGCTGATGACCCAAGCCAGTTTTTACATTGACGGTAAAGATTTCTCGGATGTCAGCGATGTCGGTGAATGAGCCAGATGTCACAAGTCCTTCCTCTTCCCTGCACTGGGGGCCAGTACGAGCCACAGCTTCTGATGTTTCAAGTGTCAAGCTTCGGGAAGATGTGCCCCCTCAAGTGGACCCAAGTGCAACTGTCCATTCCAAAATAAAAATAAGAATGTATTTTATTACAGTAAAGTGTGCCAACACCTATAGTTTAGGAGTGGTGTTAGAATGTATTATTAAGAGTTGTGTTAATGTAAATAGTTTGTTGCTGTTAAGTTTTTATACGCACGCACTTTTACACTTTTAAATGCGCACAGTTTCTTTTAAGCAGTCAACCCCTTCCCCCCACCCCCCCCCCCCGACATGGGTGGGATTGTTAGGCGGCGCAGTTTCATCTGCGCTCAGCCTAAATTATCAGTGCAAAACGGATAGTCAGCCCCCCGTCACTATTCCGTCAAGCGGTCATGTAACTAGGTCAACAGTTGTAAACATGAACGTGTCGAGTGGCCTAGTTATGACAGAGAGCGGTCAGCCCACAGTCACCGCTCTGTTGTGTAAGCCATGTGCAACAAGTGACCAACCTATCACTTTGCCTATTACAATCTTTAAAACACATGATACACCATCAACTAGCGCTTTGTTGAGTATTTCACCTGTAGCGGGTAGCCAGCTTCAGACCACTACTCTGCTTTGTAATTCAAAAAAGACAGACGGTCCGCACTTAGTCCCCGTTCTGTCAAATAGTTTAGATATGGCAAGTGACCACTCTGCCACTTTGCCAGATAGACAGTTTGCAACGAGTGGCCAACCTCTGCTTACCACTTTGTCAAGTAGCCTAGTTGTTATATCCCTCAATATCAATGGTTTGAGGGATAAAATAGACCACGTAATTAAACTGATCAAAAAAGATAAATCTGACTTTTTGTTCTTGCAACAGACAGGGATTACGTCCGACTTTTCTGCCAGTCAGATTGTAACTAAGTTAGGACTTAAACATGGCTTTTTTGCCCTAGGCTCCAGACATAGTAGTGCCGCCATCTTACAAATTAACGAAGATTGGGACACGGTACATTATAGGACAGACGATTGTGGCAGAACCGTCATAATTCAAATACAAAACAAACATAACAGACAAAACACACACACACTCATCAACATATACGCACCAGCGACAAAGACGAACGACCTAGTTTCTATGACAAATTACATGACACTTTAACAAAACATTACAAAAGGACTAGGACAATTTTGGGCGGAGACTTTAATTGTGTCCTGTCTGACCTAGATTTGTCTAGGAGCTCTGCAGGGAGAGCGCAGGCACGAGAAAAGTCTTCGCTCTTAAGACAAATACGTGCTATGCTAGACGAACACGACCTCTCGGACGTATACAGAAAAACAGAGCCTCACAAACAAACCTTTACGTACTATGACAATATAAACCCATACTTTAGACGGGCATCCAGACTGGACAGAATATATGCATCTAGTACCTACAATATACACAAAACATACCATATAGGAAGCACTCTTAAATTTACAGATCACAAGGCAGTTTACACATCTTTAAGTACGGGACACACGCACAAGCAAGTAAAGAGATCCCCACATTGGAAATTTAACAACAGCCTACTTAAAAACACTTACTACACAGAACAAATAACACAACTGATACAAGGTTATGCACAAGACATTCCCAATAATAACATTGCACAATATTGGGATATGTTAAAAAACACACTTAGAGATAGAACGCTGATTTTGGCTACACTTATTCACAAAAAATTTAAGAAAGAAGAGGGGATTTTAGAAGAAGCAATTAGTTTAACCAAAAGTTTAGACAACACGAACCCTCACATCCAAACCTTAGAACAACAGTTAGATCAATATAGGCAGTATACCTACCAGGGAGCATTACTTAGGACAAAATTACACACTATAACGCAAGAAATCCCTAGTTATCAATATTTAGCAATTGAACAGAATGTACAACGCAGTAGACAGATTCATAAAATAACAGATATGAACGGACAAAAACAAACAGACAACACTAACATTAGTCACGCTTTCTTCCAATACTACAAGAAACTATATACTAAGGAAGAAACCGAGGCTAATATACAAGACAAATTTCTAAAATACATAAAGTGTCTAAGTGATGAGGAAAGTGAAAGGCTAGACCAACCCCTAACTTTAGATAATTTGCAAGGGGCACTTAGTACTTTTCAAAAAGATAAAGCACCTGATCCTGATGGGCTAACAGCAGAATTTTACAGGTTTTTCTTCCCATGTTTAGGCCCTATCTTAATTAAAGTGTTCGAAGAGGCTTTTCAAAAAGGGGAACTCCCGGATAGTTTAAATCAATCTTATATTACGTTAATTCCCAAGGACGATAATGACAAAAAGTCAATTAAGAATTTTAGGCCCATCTCTCTTTTAAATGTTGATTATAAAATTCTAGCCAAGGCACTAACTCTGAAGCTTAAGCCACACATGCACGCAATAATTCATGAAGATCAACAATGTAGTGTAAATGGTAGGAACATTAGTAGGCACACACATTTTATCAGAGACCTGATTACATACGCACATGATAGGCAGTGCCAGAGCGCCATATTATCTCTAGACCAGGAAAAGGCATTTGATAGAGTATCACATGCCTTCCTGCATAAAAGTCTTAAAGCTAATAACATAGGAAAATACTTTAGAAAATGGATTAAAATTTTATATAACAAACCGGAAAGTAGAATATTGGTGAACCATAGTTTAACTAACTCCTTCAAGTTAACGAGATCAGTGAGACAGGGCTGTCCTTTGTCGCCCCTGTTATATGTAATAACATTAGAACCTATTTTGGAAAAAAATAAGACAAGATACAAATATCACGGGGACTTTCGTCCCCGGTGCAGGGGAAAAGAAATTATTGGCCTACGCCGATGATACGATATTTTTTCCGACAACAAAGGATTCTATAAAAATATCTTAGAGGTTTTCACAGAGTTTGGATACGCTAGCGAATCCAAACTAAATATTCAAAAATCTAGCATAATGGGAATAGGTAGATGGGGCAATAGATCAGACTTCCCTTTTCAATTAACGGTAGTGAATAAAATTAAAATTTATGGAATTAACTTCTCTTTTAATCCTCAAGACCCCAATAAAGAAACATGGACAAAATTGATAGAGAAAATCCAAAATATGTTAGAAATTTACAAATATAAAACGGCTACCATTTTCAGAAGAAGTATTATAGTTAATTGTTTCATTATGCCAAAAATAATTTATACAGCAAATATACAAATAGTACCTAAAAAGATTATAACAGAAATAAATAAACTAATTAGGGCCTTTAATTTTAGGAATACCTGGCACAGTATCAAACACACTACTCTAATACAACCTAAAAATAAAGGGGGGATAGCCTTACAGGATATTGACACCAAAATTAAAGCGTTAAGAATTAAATACATAGGGAAGGTTATAAAGAGCCCGGGTCTATACCCACTGGCACACTATTATATTAAGTTAAGATTATCAAGTTTTTGTAAATTAAATAATAATCAACCCCATTTTTTTGGGACACCACCTCCATTTTATGCAATATGTTTGAAAAATTTAGAAGGGAACAAACATTTAATAAAACAAGACACCAAACTTATATATAAACTTCTAGTCGCAACACAAGAAATACCTCTGAGCACACGAAGGGGGTACAACCTTTTCATAACTGATTACACAGAGAGTTTTACAAACACTCATGCAATAGACATTAAACCACAAGCAAAAGAAGTCACCTTCAGACTACTACATAGTTTAACACCAATTTCGAACAAATCACTAACAAAAGCAAACAGACCAGCACCCAAATGTAAATTATGCAGTGACAACATTACAGAGACGGAGGACCACTTGTTTTACACATGTAAGACAGTGGTCCCTACTTTAAACAAATTAAGAAAGTTAATAGCCTCCAACTCTCAAGAAACACTTAATTTATACAGAACAGTCACGCTTAACACGTTACCACGAATGACGAGACGAACAGAACTTAAGCTACTAACTTTACTGGCTAACTTCAGATACCTCGTTTGGACGTGTAGAAATAGGGCTGTGTAAGACGGTAGACATTACGACAGTACAATATTTACACAAATATATGAGCGCATGACACAAGATATAATAGAACAACTTTAACATTTCCTTGATGTACTTTGTAAAGGCAAGTAGCCTTGAATATAAATACTTCTTTGTTTATAAATTATAAATCATAAAATGTAAATATTCACTCACCATCCATGTTTCTTTGCCATAGTAGTTGATGTATTGACTTGTAATAAAGGTATGTTAGGGGGAGGGGGGGTGGAAAGATAGGGGGGGGTATCTTTAGTATGTTTATTATGGTACGCTATAGTTATTGTTTTATTGCAATGCTAGTTTGGTGGGGGGGGGTTATCTTTAGTATGTTTATGATGTGTTATTGTTATATATCTTGGAAATTTTGATACGTTATATTGTTAGGAAGTATATTGGTTTGCTATAGTTACTGATTTATTGCAATGCTAGTTGGGGGGGGGGGGGGTTATCTTTAGTATGTTTATTATGTTTTATTGTTATATAACTTGGTAATTTTGATACGATGCATATTGGTTTGCTATAGTTACTGACTTATTGTAATGCTAGTTGGGGGGGGGGGGGGGGGGGGGGGGTTATTCTATACCATGTGATAATTGTAAAATTTTTTTGTAAATAACATTGATGTATTGACCTGAATAAAGGTTTTTTAAATAAAAAAAAAAATAAAAAAAGCTGGGCGGGTTCAGTTTGATTCATTCTTGGACCTTTTTTGTGCTTCCAGGACTTGTGTGTGTGTGTTAGTTAGGCTGTTAGCTTAATTAACTCTGTGACTTTTTTTTTTGTTTCTGATTTGGTGTAAGGCCAAGAAGGAAAAATAATAATGGCTGCACCAGTAGTCCCAACTTTTGTAATGAATATGGAAGAAGACCTTGAAGGAGGAGAACTGCATAAACCAGGTACATTAGTAATTTCAATCGCAGGACCACAGGCTAACAGGGCCTCCTACTCTCTTATTGCCAGCATTCTGGCCGGACCAGCTGGGGTTGGCGTAAGTGGCGTTGCCACTCTATATAGATTCGCGGGGCCCTTTAAATGGTTCGCGACGCTGACGGCAGCAGCGCACATGAAACATTATGCTGGTCTACATGGCCGAAAATTTGAGTGGAGCAACCCCCAGATGACAGTATATGTCGAACATTTAGATAAAGAGAAGTCTAAGAAAGTGTTAAATTGGATGCCCCCAACGGTGAAGGCAGAGGCGGCCAGACGTTTAGCAGCGGTAGTGACAGGAGACAAGGAGGCGGAAGTCTCAAGAGTAAAAACGGCCCATGATAAGTGGAACACATTCTGCAAGCCTTCAAACCACCCAATACCCCATTTTGTTAACATCAAAATGGAGGGCCCGACAGAAAGAGTCCAGAGAGTGTGGGTGTCACTGCCAGGAAGAAGAACCCAGTGTGCCATCTGCGGGGGTGACGACCATTGGGTCAGTCAATGCCCCAAGAAGCGGACACCCGCCCCCAAGGCCAAACAAGCGAGGATGGAGGTAGTGACAGCCGATACCACGCCGGCCGAACAAAGTTTGCTCAATCAGCCGATCGAGTCCCCCGCTTCAGGAAGCCCACGGAAAAAGGTGGATTCAGAAGGGTTTGAAACTGTGAGCTATAAAAAAGAGGACAAACGTACCCCGAAGAGTAAGCACCTAGTCCTCCAGATAACAGGGCCGGTCAAACCCAAAGAAATAAGGCGCAGTGGGAGCATATCGTCATCCAAACGCTCGCCCTGCAAGCCACAAGATTTGCCACTTTCCCCCAAGGTAACAGCATCTCAATCCCCCCTGAGGTACGAGTCGATGCCCATTATTGATGAGTCGGAGCCGATTGAGAGTCATCCCGATGGTCCTAGCCAGTCCTCAGAGATGTCGCAAGAGAGACTGTATCCCTCTTGGGCGGCCGCGACTGAAGCTGAAGCCATGGAAGAGATGATGACCCAAGCCAGTCTTTACATTGACGGTAAAGATTTTTCGGATGTCAGCGATGTCGGTGAATGAGCCAGATGTCACAAGTCCTTCCTCTTCCCTGCACTGGGGGGCAGTACGAGCCAGAGCTTCTGATGTTTCAAGTGTCAAGCTTCGGGAAGATGTGCCCCCTCAAGTGGACCCAAGTGCAACTGTCAATAACAAAAATAAAAATAAGAATGTATTTTATTACAGTAAAGTGTGCCAACACCTATAGTTTAGGAGTGGTGTTAGAATGTATTATTAAGAGTTGTGTTAATGTAAATAGTTTTTTGCTGTTAAGTTTTTATACGCACGCACTTTTACACTTTTAAATGCGCACAGTTTCTTTTAAGCAGTCAACTCCCCCCCCCCCCCGATTGGGGTGGGATTGTTAGGCGGGGCAGTTTCATCTGCGCTCAGCCTAAATTGTCAGTGCAAAACGGATAGTCAGCCCCCCGTCACTATTCCGTCAAGCGGTCATGTAACTAGGTCAACAGGTCAGCCCTTACGCACCGCCTCGTCAAGAAATGTAAACATGAACGTGTCGAGTGGCCTAGTTATGACAGAGAGCGGTCAGCCCACAGTCACCGCTCTGTTGTGTAAGCCTTGTGCAATAAGTGACCAACCTATCACTTTGCCTATTACAATCTTTAAAACACATGATACACCATCAACTAGCGCTTTGTTGAGTATTTCACCTGTAGCGGGTAGCCAGCTTCAGACCACTACTCTGCTTTGTAATTCAAAAAAGACAGACGGTCCGCACTCAGTCCCCGTTGTGTCAAATAGTTTAGATATGGCAAGTGACCACCCTGCCACTTTGCCAGATAGACAGTTTACAACGAGTGGCCAACCTCTGCTTACCACTCCGTCATGCAGTCTAGTAATAATATCTCTCAATATCAATGGTTTGAGAAATAAGCTAGACCATGTAATTAAACTGATTAAAAAAGATAAACCCGATTTTCTGTTTTTGCAACAGACGGGGATTACTTCTGATTATCATGCCGATCAGATAGTAACTAGATTAGGACTGAAACATGGTTGGTTCGCCCGGGGCACCTGCCATGGGGGTGCTGCCATCCTCCAAATAAATGAAGATTGGGAAACAGTACACTATAGAACGGACGGTTGTGGCAAAACCGTCATTATTCAAATAAAAAACAAACACAACAAACAAGACATACACACACTTATCAACATATACGCACCAGCGACGGAAAATGACCGGCCTAAGTTTTATGACGGACTGTACGACACTATAGATAGGTACTACAAAGGAGCCAAAATAGTGTTAGGAGGAGATTTCAACTGTGTTTTGACAAATTTAGACAGTAGTTCCTTTGGCCACATTTTACAGAAAAAGAAAATTGACATACCTTTATCAATACGACGCCTGCAATCTATGCTCGACAAACATGACTTAGTAGACGTTTACAGAAAACTACAACCGCAAACACAAGCTTTCACATTCCACGACAAGAGAAACCTATATCTTAGACTAGCTTCTAGACTGGACAGAATATACGCAACAAATAGTTACAACATACACAAAACTTATCACATTAAAAATACGCTTAAATACACAGACCACCAGGCAGTATATACAGTTTTAAGTACGGGACACACGCATACAAAATTAAAGAGATCCCCGCACTGGAAATTCAACAACAACTTGCTAAAAAACGCTTTCTTCACAAATACAATAACACAACTCATTCAGGGTTATACACAGGATATTCCCAATAACCACATTGCAGAATATTGGGACCTGTTAAAAAACACAATATGGGACAGAACGCAGATTTTAGCAATAACAATACACAGGGCTTTTAGGAAAGAACAAAATATATTAGAAGATGCAATAAGTTTAACTAAACAGATAGACAAATCTAACCCACATATTTATACATTAGAACAGCAATTAGACCTTTACAAGCAGTACACATACCAAGGGGCTTTACTTAGGACTAAATTAAACACTATTACACAAAAAATACCTAGTAGACAATATTTAGAGATAGAACAAAATGTACAAAGCAGTAGACAGATTCATGAAATAGTAGATATAAATGGGCAACAGCAGACAGAGGAAAATAGTATTAAACACGCCTTTTTTGAATACTACACAAAATTATACACTAGAGAACAGACTAATGTAAACACGCAGGATACCTTTTTACACTATACAAAACGTTTAAGTGAAGATGAGAGCAAGAAATTAGATGAAATTTTAACTTTGGAAAATTTAAGGGAAGCTGTCAGTACTTTCCAAAAAAATAAATCACCCGGGCCAGATGGGTTAACTGCCGAATTTTACGGTTTCATTTTTCCAATGTTAGGCCCCCTTTTAATTAAAGTATTTGAGGAAGCCTTCCAGAAAGGAGAGCTTCCCAACAGCCTAAATGAATCCTTTATTACTTTAATACCTAAAGATAATGCTGACAAAAAGTCAATAAAAAATTACAGGCCCATTTCACTTTTAAATACTGACTATAAAATCCTGGCCAAAGCTCTCACCTTAAAACTTAAACCATTCATGCAGAACATGATACATGCAGATCAACAATGCAGAGTAAATGGTAGAAATATTTGTAGAGACACACATTTTATAAGAGACTTAATTACATACACGCACGATAGACACTGTCAAAATGCAATACTATCATTAGATCAAGAGAAAGCCTTTGACAGAGTATCGCATTATTTCTTACATAAAACTTTACAAGCAAACAACATAGGGGAATATTTTAGAACATGGGTGGAAATTTTATACAAAAAACCCCATAGTAAAATTTTGATTAATCATAGTTTAACTGACCCAGTTAAGCCGACAAGGTCAGTAAGACAGGGGTGCCCTTTGTCTCCCCTTTTATATGTATTAACATTAGAACCAGTTCTGGAAAGAATAAGGCACGATGTAAACATCACGGGAACCTTTGTACCCGGGAAACGGGAAAGACAATTATTAGCATATGCTGATGATACATTATTCCTTCCAGCAACTGTGGATTCCATAAGGAATATATTAGAAATCTTTACAGAGTTTGGATACGCTAACGAATCCAAACTAAATGTTCAGAAATCTAGTATAATGGGATTAGTCAAATGGGCAAATAAAACAGATTTCCCTTTTCAGTTAACGCAAGTTAACAGAATCAAAATTTATGGAATAAATTATTCCTGTAACCCTCATGACCCCAATACAGATACATGGGTAAAGGTATTAGATAAAATCCAAAACATGTTAGAAAAATATAAATATAAGACAGCTACCATTTTTGGAAGAAGCATCATAGTGAACTGTTTCATTATTCCTAAAATAATATATGTAGCAAATATACAGATGGTACCCAAAAAGATAGTGACAGGAATAAACAAGCTAATTAGGCCTTTCATTTTTACGAGCAATATAGCTAGTATTAAACGCCAAACACTAATACAACCTAAAAACAAAGGAGGGATAGCCCTACAAGACATTGAAACTAAGATTAAAGCCTTAAGGATTAGATATATAGGGGAGATCATAAAATACCCAGACCTTTACCCATTAGCGCATTACTATATGGAGATTAGGTTAACTCAATTTTGTCAACTTGATAATAATAAACCTCACTCTTTCGGCACCCCACCACCTTTTTATAGAATATGTTTACAAAATTTAAAAGGGAATGAACATTTAGTAAAACAAGACATCAAACTCATATACAAACTGTTAGTTGGAGCACAAGAACCCTACTTAGGTACACGGACTAAACAAGGGAACAATCTTTTCATAACAGTCTACACGCAAAGCTTCACAAACATCCACGCATTAAATGTTAAGCCACAAGCCAAACAAGTCGCGTACAGGTTACTGTACAGTTTAACGCCTATTGTGAGTGAGCGATCGGCAAAAAAAGGTGGCAAAGCGCCACCAAAGTGTAAACTGTGCAGTAGCAACACTATAGAAACAGAGGACCATTTGTTTTACACATGTAAAACAGTGATCCCTACATTAAATAAACTAACAACACTGATAGCTTCCAAAACACCGCAATCATTCAACATGTATCAAGCGGTCATGTTGAATACTTTACCGATATTACCGGGACAAACAGAACTGAAACTCTTAACCCTTTTGGCAGAATATAGATACTTAGTGTGGACATGTAGAAATAGGGCAGTACATGACGGCATACATTACGATAGCAGAATATTTTCACAAATATATGAACACATAACAAATAACATAACAGGACAAGTTTAAAAGATAATTTTTTGTTTTGATATACTTTAAACTTTATGCATTCCGCCTTCCGTTACCCTGTCGCCTTACGGAAGGCAATGCAATCCATATTGTAAATAGTTTGTTTTGCTTCACACTATAAATATCCATTGTACCATCAATCATTCATACTTTCATCCCCCATCAACTATGGTTTGATAGTTATTAATTTACTATTTCTTCTATTAAGTATTGATTAGTATTAATATTGTGGTAGTTTTTGAGATACGTTTAGTTTAAAAATGGAGTCTTGTTCAAGCTTGACATGTTTTGTTTAAAAGTCTAAGATTGGGAGGGAATTGGAGGGGGGGGGGGGAAGGGGGATTTTCACCTTTTTATCTTTTATGAATATTGCTTTGTGATATGTATATTGCTTGTTGTACTGCTTACTTAGAGATTGGGGGGGGGGGGGGGAAAGGAGAATGTTATATCTTATATCTTACATCATGTTTTTACAAATTCCCATTCTTGTAAATAACATTGATGGTGTTTGAAATCATGACCTAATAAAGGCTTTAAAAAAAAAAAATATTAATTCATTCTTGGACCATTTTTGTGCTTCCAGGACTTGTGTGTGTGTGTTAGTTAGGCTGTTAGCTTAACTAACTCTGTGACTTTGTTTTTTGTTTCTGATTTGGTGTAAGGCCAAGAAGGAAAAATAATAATGGCTGCACCAGTAGTCCACACTTTTGTAATGAATATGGAAGAAGACCTTGAAGGAGGAGAACTGCATAAACCAGGAACATTGGTAATTTCAATCGCAGGGCCACGAGCTAACAGGGCCTCCTACTCTCTTATTGCCAGCATTCTGGCCGGACCAGCTGGGGTTGGCGTAAGTGGCGTTGCCACGCTATATAGATTCGCGGGGCTTTTTAAATGGTTCGCGACGCTGACGGCAGCAGCGCATATGAAACATTATGCTGGTCTACATGGCCGAAAATTCGAGTGGAGCAACCCCCAGATGACAGTATATGTCGAACACTTAGATAAAGAGAAGTCTAAGAAAGTGTTAAATTGGATGCCCCCAACGGTGAAGGCAGAGGCGGCCAGACGTTTAGCAGCGGTAGTGACAGGAGACAAGGAGGCGGAAGTCTCAAGAGTAAAAACGGCCCGTGATAAGTGGAACATATTCTACAAGCCTTTAAACCACCCAATACCCCATTTTGTTAACCTCAAAATGGAGGGCCCAACAGAAAGTGTCCAGAGAGTGTGGGTGTCACTGCCAGGAAGAAGAACCCAGTGTGCCATCTGCGAGGGTGACGACCATTGGGTCAGTCAATGCCCCAAGAAGCGGAAACCCGTCCTCCAGGCCAAACAAGCGAGGATGGAGGTAGTGACAGCCGATACCACGCCGGCCGAAATAAATTTTGATAAATCAGCCGATCGAGTCCCCCGCTTCAGGAAGCCCACGTAAAAAGATGGATTCAGAAGGATTTGAAACTGTGAGCTATAAAAAAGAGGACAAACGTACCCCGAAGAGGAAGCACCTAGTCCTCCAGACAACAGGGCCGGTCAAACCCAAAGAAATAAGGCGCAGCGGGAGCATATCGCCATCCAAACGCTCGCCCTGCAAGCCACAAGATTTGCCACTTTCCGCCAAGGTAACAGCATCTCAATCCCCCCTGAGGTACGAGTCGATGCCCAATATTGATGAGCCGGAGCCGATTGAGAGTCATCCCGATGGTCCTAGCCAGTCCTCAGAGATGTCGCAAGAGAGACGGTATCCCTCTTGGGCGGCCGTGACTGAAGCTGAAGCCATGGAAAAGATGATGACCCAAGCCAGTCTTTGCATTGACGGTAAAGATTTTTCGGATGTCAGCGATGTCGGTGAATGAGCCAGATGTCACAAGTCCTTCCTCTTCCCTGCACTGGGGGCCAGTACGAGCAAAGCTTCTGATGTTTCAAGTGTCAAGCTTCGGGAAGATGTGCCCCCTCAAGTGGACCCAAGTGCAACTGTCCATAACAAAAATAAAAATAAGAATGTATTTTATTACAGTAAAGTGTGCCAACACCTATAGTTTAGGAGTGATGTTAGAATGTATTATTAAGAGTTGTGTTAATGTAAATAGTTTTTTGCTGTTAAGTTTTTATACGCACGCACTTTTACACTTTCAAATGCGCACAGTTTCTTTTAAGCAGAACCCCCCCCCCCCCCAGACTGGGATGGGATTGTTAGGCGGGGCAGTTTCATCTGCGCTCAGCCTAAATTATCAGTGCAAAACGGATAGTCAGCCCCCCGTCACTATTCCGTCAAGCGGTCATGTAACTAGGTCAACAGGTCAGCCCTTACGCACCGCCTCGTCAAGAAATGTAAACATGAACGTGTCGAGTGGCCTAGTTATGACAGAGAGCGATCAGCCCACAGTCACCGCTCTGTTGTGTAAGCCATGTGCAACAAGTGACCAACCTATCATTTTGCCTATTACAATCTTTAAAACACATGATACACCATCAACTAGCGCTTTGTTGAGTATTTCACCTGTAGCGGATAGCCAGCTTCAGACCACTACTCTGCTTTGTAATTCAAAAAAGACAGACGGTCCGCACTCAGTCCCCGTTGTGTCAAATAGTTTAGATATGGCAAGGGACCACCCTTCCACTTTGCCAGATAGACAGTTTACAACGAGTGGCCAACCTCTGCTTACCACTCCGTCATGCAGTCTAGTGATAATATCTCTCAATATCAATGGTTTGAGAAATAAGCTAGACCATGTAATTAAACTGATTAAAAAAGATAAACCCGATTTTCTGTTTTTGCAACAGACGGGGATTACTTCTGATTATCATGCCGATCAGATAGTAACTAGATTAGGACTGAAACATGGTTGGTTCGCCCGGGGCACCTGCCATGGGGGTGCTGCCATCCTCCAAATAAATGAAGATTGGGAAACAGTACACTATAGAACGGACGGTTGTGGCAGAACCGTCATTATTCAAATAAAAAACAAACACAACAAACAAGACATACACACACTTATCAACATATACGCACCAGCGACGGAAAATGACCGGCCTAAGTTTTATGACGGACTGTACGACACTATAGATAGGTACTACAAAGGAGCCAAAATAGTGTTAGGAGGAGATTTCAACTGTGTTTTGACAAATTTAGACAGTAGTTCCTTTGGCCACATTTTACAGAAAAAGAAAATTGACATACCTTTATCAATACGACGCCTGCAATCTATGCTCGACAAACATGACTTAGTAGACGTTTACAGAAAACTACAACCGCAAACACAAGCTTTCACATTCAACGACAAGAGAAACCCATATCTTAGACTAGCTTCTAGACTGGACAGAATATACGCAACAAATAGTTACAACATACACAAAACTTATCACATTAAAAATACGCTTAAATACACAGACCACCAGGCAGTATATACAGTTTTAAGTACGGACACACGCATACAAAATTAAAGAGATCCCCGCACTGGAAATTCAACAACAACTTGCTAAAAAACGCTGTCTTCACAAATACAATAACACAACTCATTCAGGGTTACACACAGGGTATTCTCAATAACAACATTGCAGAATATTGGGACCTGTTAAAAAAGACAATAAGGGACAGAATGCAGATTTTAGCAACAACAATACACAGAGCTTTTGGGAAAGAACAAAATATATTAGAAGATGCAATAAGTTTAACTAAACAGATAGACAAATCTAACCCACATATTTATACTTTAGAACAGCAATTAGACCTTTACAAGCAGTACACATACCAAGGGGCTTTACTTAGGACTAAATTAAACACTATTACACAAGAAATACCTAGTAGACAATATTTAGAGATAGAACAAAATGTACAAAGCAGTAGACAGATTCATGAAATAGTAGATATAAATGGGCAACAGCAGACAGAGGAAAATAGTATTAAACACGCCTTTTTTTAATACTACACAAAATTATACACTAGAGAACAGACTAATGTAAACACGCAGGATACCTTTTTACACTATACAAAACGTTTAAGTGAAGATGAAAGCAAGAAATTAGATGAAATTTTAACTTTGGAAAATTTAAGGGAAGCTGTCAGTACTTTCCAAACAAATAAATCACCGGGGCCAGATGGGTTAACTGCCGAATTTTACGGTTTCTTTTTTCCAATGTTAGGCCCCCTTTTAATTAAAGTATTTGAGGAAGCCTTCCAGAAAGGAGAGCTTCCCAACAGCCTAAATGAATCCTTTATTACTTTAATACCTAAAGATAATGCTGACAAAAAGTCAATCAAAAATTACAGGCCCATTTCACTTTTAAATACTGACTATAAAATCCTGGCCAAAGCTCTCACCTTAAAACTTAAACCATTCATGCAGAACATGATACATGCAGATCAACAATACAGTGTAAACGGTAGAAATATTTGTAGACACACACATTTTATAAGAGACTTAATTACATACACGCACGATAGACACTGTCAAAGTGCAATACTATCATTAGATCAAGAGAAAGCCTTTGACAGAGTATCGCATTCTTTCTTACATAAAACTTTACAAGCAAACAACATAGGGGAATATTTTAGAACATGGGTGGAAATTTTATACAAAAAACCCCATAGTAAAATTTTGATTAATCATAGTTTAACTGACCCAGTTAAGCTGACAAGGTCAGTAAGACAGGGGTTCCCTTTGTCTCCCCTTTTATATGTATTAACATTAGAACCAGTTCTGGAAAGAATAAGTCACGATGTAAACATCACGGGAACCTTTGTACCCGGGAAAATGGAAAGAAAATTTTTAGCTTATGCTGATGATACATTATTCCTTCCAGCAACTATGGATTCCATAAGGAATATATTAGAAATCTTTACAGAGTTTGGATACGCTAATGAATCCAAACTAAATGTTCAGAAATCTAGTATAATGGGATTAGGCAGATGGGCAAATAAAACAGATTTCACTTTTTAGTTAACGCAAGTTAACAGAACCAAAATTTATGGAATAAATTATTCCTGTAACCCTCATGACCCCAATACAGATACATGGGTAAAGTTATTAGATAAAATCCAAAACATGTTAGAAAAATATAAATATAAGACAGCTACCATTTTTGGAAGAAGCATCATAGTGAACTGTTTCATTATGCCTAAAATAATATATGTAGCAAATATACAGATGGTACCCAAAAAGATAGTGACAGGAATAAACAAGCTAATTAGGCCTTTCATTTTTAGGAGCACTATAGCTAGTATTAAACGCCAAACACTAATACAACCTGAAAACAAAGGGGAGATAGCCCTACAAGACATTGAAACTAAGATTACAGCCTTAAGGATTAGATACATAGGAGAGATCATAAAATACCCAGACCTTTACGCATTAGCGCATTACTATATGGGGATTAGGTTAACTAAATTTTGTCAACTTGATAATAATAAACCTCACTCTTTCGGCACCCCACCACCTTTTTAAAGAATATGTTTACAAAATTTAAAAGGGAATGAACATTTAGTAAAACAAGACACCAAACTCATATACAAACTGTTAGTTGGAGCACAAGAACCCTACTTAGGTACACGGATAAAACGAGGGTACAACCTTTTCATAACAGACTACACGCAAAGCTTCACAAACATTCATGCATTAGACGTTAAACCACAAGCCAAACACGTCACGTACAGGTTACTGTACAGTTTAACGCCTATTGTGAGTGAGCGATCGGCAAACAAAGCTGGCAAAGCGCCACCAAAGTGTAAACTGTGCAGTAATAACACAATAGAAACAGAGGACCACTTGTTTTACACATGTAAAACAGTGGCCCCTACATTAAATAAACTAAGAACACTGATAGCTTCCAAAACACCGCAATCACTCAACATGTATCAAGCGGTCATGTTGAATACTTTACCGACGTTACCGAGACAGACGGAGCTTAGACTCCTAACCTTATTAGCAGAATTTAGATATCTAGTATGGACGTGTAGGAACAGAGCTGTACATGACGGTATACACTATGACCACAACATATTTCCACAAATATATGAACGTATAACACAAAACATAGCAGAACAAAGTTAAAAAATGTTTCTTGTACTTTATTAATTAAACCTTTATTGACCTTTCGGTCGCCATGCAAAGCAAGCTAGCTTTGTTTGTAAATATTCCACATCATATAATGTAAATATCCTTGTACCATCCTTTGCTGTATCATCATATTTTTAGTACATTCATCTCCTCATGGTCGAAATTCTTCTTGTTGTAATGCTACGATATTGTTTAGAATTCTTGATATCTTTGCTTTACGGACAATGTAGAATTTGGACAGCCTTTATGTGTGTGTGTACTAGTGTGGGTGTGTGAATGTGTACTAGTGTGGGTGTGTGAGTGTGTGTATGTGTGTGTGGGTAAGTGGGATGTGTGTGCGTGCATATATATACATATATAGTCATAAGTGCCCCTATTGGCATATTTGTACATCCCTTTTTACCTTTATTGCCACACTGATGTAAACTTTGTGTTTGGATACAAATGTTGTTAAAATCAGAACCCAATATAGGTTTTTAAAAAAAAAAAAAGCGGGTTGCAGAAGGTCTACAGAAATAGCTAGACATAGAAATGTAGTGATAGGAATTCAGGAGAACACTTAGATTTGATTGATAATTTGTGCTGTTAAACATAGGACTAGCTCATAGGTGGTGCTAGTAGGACAGTGATAAGTAACGGACTTCTGTGTAATTACGGTAAGAAAAAAACATTTTTGACTCTATTTACGCATAAGCTATATGAAAAGAGACATGTTTTCAGAAATACAGTTCACATATTGTCATAAGGTAATGACGCTCACATTTAAGGGAGTGAGCGACAGAAGAGAATAATGTAGATGAATTTTTGCAGGCACCAATTTTAGTTAGAGAACATGTTTTCAGAATTATAGCCAAGAGACCACATGAGGGTACTACTGCACGGGTTTAAGAGAGCTGTTGAACAGGAAGAATATGAAAGTTGAACTTCCGACTAAGTACAGAGCGGATAACGTGTACAATAAATATCCAGGATTAGCTGTAATGACTATGAAAGAGAGTCATAGTCTATGGCTATAGTAGGAAGTAAAAGCTGGAAGTGCTCTAACATCTACAGAGTTACTCTGCGCTCTCTCAGGACAGAGTAAGTATGGTGAATGCCATATGAGTATTAGACATTGGTTGATTTTTCACAGGTATAACAGTAGTTATGATATGAGAAAAAACTCTGCATTTAAAGGAGTAAGCCCAACTAAGTTGAGATAGGAGATAAAATGAACTCAAGGATTTAGAAGAACTATTGTAAGAATCCTGAGGAATACAATAAGGAATTGAGAATGAACTTCAGTAGAATATGTACATAAAGAAGGGAGTGAGAGTCTGCAGCAGAATCAGTATATAACTATGTTTTGAGAGACTTGATTGAATCAAGTAGAAGACATGAAGACATTGAATTTGAGAACTGTGTTTGATGAATTATGTTTGAAGAGCTTGGAAATTAACTCATGTAAATAAAAGTTGTTTTTTTTTAAATTGAATCACATCACTCCAGTTGCTTTGATGTGTGAAGAGATTAAGGAATGGAGAGTTATTAGAACGTGCAGACCAGGAATAATAGGAACACCCTATACGCATCAGTCGCTATACAACACCCAGGAGAGAAGAACGTGGTCTGGGTTGAAAAAAAGAAAAGACGAACCTTATCTCATCCAGGAATCACCATCTCTGGCGAAAAAGACCAGTCAAAGAGATAGCTCTAACTTGGAAGATAGGTCAAGGAAGGAAATTTGACCATTTGATTTAATAACTAGGCCTGTCACAGTCACCTAGTACAAAGTCATTTATAAAAGAAGAACTGACACTGTCACATATAGTGTAATTTGGCGCCGTGACCACCTCTCCTACAGCGACAACATGGCTACACCATTCGCAGAGGAAACAGATCAACAACAACAGCAGCCTTTATAAGTCAATACCAACAGAACAAGAATCATAGACAGAAGGATAAATAGTTGACTTGAACAGATATTCAAACATAGAGAGTTGTGCAAGAACCATACAGAACAGAAAGAAGAGAATAGCATTGAGAGACTTCGCTTCAGATCTAAAACGTTGCAGAAATTATGCAGTCGATTTCCCATGCATAAGAATAGTAGATGGATTGGTTGCAAAAGTTTATAAGATTGAAATAAAGGAGATTGTTGAAATCAAGCTACAACCATTGAAAGTGAAAGAAGGAAGACCAAGATTAAACTTGAAAAAACGAACTGAACCTGCAGTTACTAGAATAGAGCCTCAGACAGAGAATGTCGCAGTGCAAACGGATGACAGGTTTAAAAAGAGTCTAATCCCAGTCAGGATAAAGTCAAGACAAGTTACAAATGTCGCAGTACAAACAGATGACAGATGTAAGAAGAGTTTAATCCCAGTCAGGATAAAGTCAAGACAAGTTACAGATGATTTACCTGATTCATACAGTACTGAAATGGTCGATAAGATAGAAAAGCTGACATCTGAAGAAAGAGATATGAAGAGCGACAGTGACATCATGAAGCCAAGTACATTCTTGTCGATGCTATGGAGTAAAGCACAGATAAAGAAAGATAAACGGTGCAGAAAAGTCCAAACAATTGCTAATATTTCAGAGATAGAGACTGCTGATGAGATGCTGAACAGTCTAGTATCAAAAGGAATAGGTGTTCTAGAAGACATAAAGACATTACTTCTTCAGAAAGGACAGTCAAGTCAAAGTAACATTCAAGATCAATTACAAGAAGAGAAACAAGCTGACACATGCAGAAATCCAGAAAGAACTGACCTGAATGAGCAAAGTCAAGTACCGGTTCCAGAGCTAAGCGACGTTCCTTTACATAGTGGATATTCAAGAGATGATAGCCCTAGTTCACAAAAGAATCAAGAACAGCTGAAGCAAGTTACAGCAGCAGCACAGATAGACTCAGCAACACAAACAGAAAATAAAGTTGCAGTTTCGGCAACACAAACAGATGCTGACCTTAACACTGATACATCATGCAGGTGTACAAAAACAGTACAGAAGGTCGACAGTGTTTCGGAGGAGAAGAAGGAAATTACCAAGATGTCCGAACCAAGCGTAAATGAGTTAAAGGAAGCAATAAGATACACCCTAAGAGGCGACATTACCACCTGCTCAACAAAGTCGATGCAAAGAGTGTTAGAAATGAAGTTTGATATAGACTTATCAAAAAGAAAAAAAGAAGTAAGACAGCTTCTGGACGATGTCGTGCAAGAGGAGTATGATGACGCACTAGAAGAAGAAAGAAATAGTGGTGCAGTTATATTTTATACGGGATAAATAAATGCACGCTAGGCTCAATACATGTCAGTAAATATGTATAACATGAGTTTCTCTAAATACAATTTTAGGTGACCGAGAATATTGGGATTTTGACCGGCACAAAGTGCTGCCTAAACTAAAGTTGAGACGATGTATTTGACAAGTCCCCATGTGAGCCCGAAAATGACCATAAGTCCCTACCAACCTTCTCCACCGAACATTATAACATCAGGTGATAAGAGGAGCTTTTATTGCATAGTGACTTGAATGGGCATTAAAATATATCGAGTCCACCTCATATATAATAGTCTCTCAACCCACACATTTAGTCTCATTGTATGGCTCTGAAACATAGAGAACAACGAAGACGTTATAATTCGCAGTGGTTGAATCACACGTAACCGTACGTTTCCATTGATAAGTCGTCTTTAGTGCGTCGCGTTATAGACTAACCATAAATCCTAACGCCTTGTCCCTACACGTTATCATGGTCAAGTTTTGTGTAATGTTCAAATAATATCAGTTCTATCAATTCTCTACAGCTTTAAAAGGAGAGTAAAAGATTAGAGTCCACACATCCTGGAAGCGAGTTAACAGCGTTGCTAGGAATTCGTTTCATTTTTTAAAAATAAAATTTGGCGAAGCGTGTCCCGTTCAACCTAGTCAGTTATATTAGGGCGCATGTCCAAATATAAAAGACCGTTAAGTCTGATGACGTTATATAGTAAAATAGAACCAGACCCAAACAATAGAGGCAGACAAAAAAATATAGAGGCAACCCCTAAAATATAAATTGACCAAAAAACAGAGGCAGAATAAAAAAAACACAGGCAGACACTAAAATAGAAGCAGATATAAAGAAACTGAAACAGATATAAAGAAACAGAGGCAGATATAAAGAAGCAGAGGCAGATATAAAAAACATTCAGATGTAAAGAAAAAGGCAGATATAAAGAAACAGATTCAGATGTAAAGAAACAGAGGCAGATAAAAAGAAGCAGAAGCTAATATAAAGAAACAGAGGCAGATATAAAGAAACAGGCAGATATAAAGAAACAGGCTGATATAATGAAACAGAGGCAGATATAAAGAAACACAGATATAAAGAAGCAGAGGCAAATATAAAGAACAAGAGGCAGATATAAAGAAACAGAGGCAGATATATATATATATATATATATATATATATATATATATATATATATATATATATATATATATATATATATATATATATATATATATCTATATATATATATATATATATATATATATATATATATATATATATATATATATCACAGTGGGCTGATCACCTGCTTGCCAACCAATCTGATTACGGAAACAACGATAGATTGTTTGGTCTGTTTCTGTTCCACAAAGACGCCACTAGGCGTGGTGGAAACAGCGATAGATTGATCAATTTGTTGTTGCCCTAAGACGCCACTAGGCGTACTGGCCACATACTGCTTTGCCGGTTGGGGGCTAAGGATGGAAGAAGAAGAAGAATATATATATATATATATATATATATATATATATATATATATATATATATATATATATATATATATATATATATATATATATATATATATAATGAAACAGGGGCATAAATAAAAAAATAGAGGCAGATATAAAGAAACAGGCAGATATAAAGAAACAGATGCAGATATAAAGAAACAGAGGCAAATATAAAGAAACAGAGGCAAATATAAAGAAACAGTGGCAAATATAAAGAATTAGAGGCATACGTAAAAAATTGATGCAGATATAAAGGAACAGAGGCAGACACAAAAATAGAGACTGACTCAAATAAACTAGAGACAGTAACACAAAAATAGAGGCAACGCCTAAAATAGAAATAGAGGCAGACTAAAATAAAACTGGTATATCCAAAAATCGATGCAGACAAAAAATAACAGAGGCAGACATAAAAATAAAGGCAGATGTAAATAATAGAGGCAGATATACAGAAACAGAGGCAGACACACAAAAATAGAGACAGACGCAAAAATCATTTGGAAGGAGCAAACTCTAAATATAGACTCGTGCGTCTAAGGTGAGAACACTATAAATGGTACGTACTTCATCTTTGGACACCTTAAAGTAATAACAAACTCGAGTAATATTCCAATCTCTGTCTAATGTATTCAGAAAACTATGAACAGGAAGTTGCAATACTATACAGTCAGTGAAGTGCAAACTTGAAATATATGTACAAAAAGGTAAAGAAAACGTGATACGAGTTGTAACAGCTGGGGCTTAAGGCAGAGAAGAAGATAAATGAATGTGGAATTCTAAACTTCATGGTTTATATTTTTTGATGACGTCATCATTCAAATACCGTCTCTCACTTGATATATCCCAAGTGTTTTATGATCTCCAGCCTTTACCTTCTGTGATCAATTAGCTCTTGTGATCTGAAAACTTACACGTTTATGGCGCCTGATACAGGGTGTCCCCATCCCCCAAATCGTCACCTATTCATCAAATACTGCAGACCACAACTGCAAATAAATGTCAATAAAATGTAGAATAAACGTAGAAGTAGAGCAGAAAATGAAAATATTAAAATTCATGTACAATGTCAGTTTATCCTTGAACTAAAAAGTAAACCAGTCTTGTTTATAAAAAAAATAATCCACGGTTATTTTCAAACTCGCCACATTTAGCAACATAAGTAAATAACGTTTGAGCTTTGTCAATATTTTGTTTTATTATAATAATATAATGATAAAAATAGGCCCTTCAGACACAACTGACCATGGGAATGCACCCTTTAGATGACCTCCCACGATACTTTTTCCCCTCGTGTCACGAAATTAATACCACATTAACTCCAGGTAGATGCGAGCATGAAGTGTTTGCTCAAGACTGCATAATCACTTCCGATTCGACTGTTTGGGACAGATAATTATACATAAACACAATCATGGAAGACATTTGGAAGAGTGAGCAGGAAGTGTGGTATAAGTCAACTTTCACAACATTTTACAAATATTACTACTTCATAAATGGACGATGACTGTTTGAAATTTTCAAACGCATGAGTCGTGGAAAATATTACATGATAGAAAGGGTAACATGTACTTTGAATATATTGACTGACATTTGAGGCTGCAAATATACTATCACTGTGATTGGGAGTTTTGTCGAAACCGCGAGGTAGAAGTGTGGGCCGGGAACCTACAATATAACGTAGAAAAGGTTTGACATGCGGCACTGCATTACAGAAATTGTCAATATAGATAGCTCAGACCTTGCCACATTAAAGAATAGCGTTCGAATCTGAATTTATATGACCGGACAAAAAGTATTAAAAGTATCTCTGCACATCAGTAGAAAACTCGCCAATATTAATAAGGAACCCAGAATACTACAGGTTCACTCACAAGTCACAGAAGGATTCTGAAACAGGAATAATACCCAAAACGTGTTCGTGGCATCTGTGTTAAGTTGCCAAGACTATTCTACTGAGCAAGAAGTCTAAGATCTCTCAATTATTGAGTTTGTGGTACCAGTACGAGGCGACCTGACTATTTGCGGTATGACCCGGAGAGACCATTTGCTGTACTACTAGACTGTGGTTCGAAGCTTGAGATCGAGACCTAAAGAGTCATGTTTTGACCAGGAGCGGTTACTTCCTGATTGATCTGGAAACTTGCCCCTCACCACAGAGACGGATCTACGGATAAACAGCATCGGCACTTCAGCATTTTGACAAGTCTCAGTTGTAACAGACCAAAATCAACCGAACTTTATTTTGCTAAATTCATCAAGCCTAAAGACTTTTCTGCGAAGAAACCTAATTACTTTTCTTAATCACTAGTCATATTCATTTACAAGTGTTAAAGTAATTGATCTTTAAATTTGTAAATGTTGATTTTGATAAATTCATAGTTGAATTAATTATTACAGAGCAAAAGGCATATCTGTGAATCCGGAATTTAATATATATAGCTATAACTACATGTGAAAAGCCATTAAGAATAACTGTAATAATAAGAGGAATTTCGCTAAATTAAATCAGTTGGGGACTTGAAAGAACTAAATCATACAATATACATCTTCACAAAAGGTAGTGGGTCAGATAAAAAAAAAATAACGTGCTCAGACGCATTCAGCATTGTTCTTGACTTCTGAAATATCTTGTGAATACTGCGTCGAAGTAGAAGCATCATTATTCTTCTATCTACAACTCTGCAAAGAGTAATCTTGTGCGAAGGTAGACACCTTTGAAGACCCACATTAGATACTCTAGGTTTTTGGCCAGTGTTGGACCACTACTGCAGAGCAAGGGGAGACAACCCGTGACCCCTCGTGTTCCTTTCCACGTTTGCTCTTCTTTTCTGCTTGTCATGAGTGTTTCTTTTCGCCTAATCTGAGGTGGCACCGTAGAGAGCATCGCCAGATAGTGCGACCAGCATCTTCATCCTCCCAGCTTTCTGGATTTATGTCCAGTTCCCTCTTGTCTCTTGCACACATCTTTGAACCTCAGCTGTGGTCGCCCAACTGTTCTTTTGCTATCTGGCAGTTGTCCGTTAAAGATATCTTTCGGAACGCGACCTTCTTCCATGCGCTGTCTAAGAGGTGTATACATGCTTTGAAGCCCGCACGGGACAACGCCTCGACATTTGTTTTTTTTTCTTCCATGAAATACAGAGGATGTGCCAAAGAGACCGTAAATGTAAAGTAGTGAGCCTTCTTTCTTGCACAGCATTGTCTGTCTATGTCTCGCTGCCATATAGAACTATATATATAAATATATATAAATATATATAAATATATATTTATATATATAAATATATATATAAATATATATAAATATATAAATATAAATATAAATATAAATATAAATATATATAAATAAATAAATAAATATATAAATATATAAATAAATAAATATATAAATAAATAAATATATAAATATATAAATAAATAAATATATAAATATATAAATATAAATAAATATAAATAAATATAAATATATATAAATATATATAAATATATAAATAAATATATATTTATATATATATATATATATATATTTATATATTTATATATTTATATATATATATATATATATATATATATATATATATATATATTATATATATATATATATATATATATATATATATATATATATATATATATATATATATATATATATATATATATATATATATATATATATATATATATATATATATATATATATATATATATATATATATATATATATATATATATATATATATATATATATATATATATATATATATATATATATATATATATATATATATATATATATATATATATATATATATATATATATATATACTGAAGCACATTAAAAACGCACCACTATTATATATACTAATGCCGAGAAGCTGGGAAAAAGTGTGGGAATGGATTTTCCCCGTGTTTGTCATGAGGTAGAGAGCGAATGGCTGCTGGAATCTAAAGTACATGATTCAACCCACGGGTTTGTGTACAGACTACATGAAAACAATGAAAATTACACGTGCAACACGATTCCCAACAGCTATGACCCTGAAAATGTGTACGCGATGTGGCAGTATACTTGGTATAAAAAGGCCGTTGAGATAAAACACCCAGTACATGTGCTTGAAATGCCACGACTATCTGAAAACGACCGCCAACAAGACATTGGTATGTTGGAGACCGGAATGAGCTCGTGGGCCATTGCCAAAAGGATGAATTGCTACCACAGCACTATTGTACATCTCAATGAACGTTACGAAACCACTGGCAGTGCCCTTGATAAACTTTGGAGTGGCCAATCGCGAGTTACTACCCCTGCGCAAGATCGTCATATTGTGCTGAGTCACCTAAGGAATCGTTTTCTCTCCCGGCAAGTCAAACAGCAAGAGCAATAGTGGGTAGACGTGGGCAAGTCTCTCGAATGACAATCATACGACGACTCAGAGATACATGCCTTACTCCAAGACGACAACTTGACTCACAGACATCGTCAGCAGCGCCTGCAATGAGCAGAGCAACATGTCAGATGGACTAGACTGCAGTGGAATGCTGTCCTATTCACAGACGAGAGCAGATTCAACATATCCTTTGCTGATGGACGTATGCGGATTTGGCGACGGTGTGGAGAGCGCTTTGCAGATTGCAGTGTCCGTCAGCACAACCGATTTGGAGGTGGCAGTATTCACATTTGGGGAGGATTCAGTTTTCACCATCGCTTGCCTCTTCACGTCTTCCGTGGAAATGTTAATGCTGTGACATATCGAGATGAGGTTCTGGATGCATTTGTTTCTCCTGCGTTCACAAATTATCCAGACTTGCAGCTTCTCCAGCAGGATAACGCACGTGCGAACACTGCATGCATTACGCAGCAATATCTACAGCAGCAGAACATTGTGACGATTGATTTGCGTGCCCTATCACCAGACATGTCCCCTATAGAACATGTGTGGGACGAGCTTGGATGCAGAGTCTATAGGCAAGGCTCTCTAGCTAATCTGCAACAGCTCGAATCTGCTCTTACAGGTGAACTCTTAATTATTTGATTGTGATAAAATTCATTGCATTCTGTGCAGGCAAGGGGGAAAACCAAAAATGCAACCAATAAAAAAATTCATTTACACTATCCTCAGTATCTGGTATGTCCACCGTGTGCTTGCAAACAAGCTTGGCAGCGGCTCCGCATGGAACGCACAAGTCTCTGAAGGAAATTCAGTGGAATCAAGTCCCATTCTTTGATGTTGTCAGCCCAGGATTTTCTTTGCCTTCCTCTTCTCCGTTTACCTTCGACTGTTCCCCGTAGGATCGTTTTCGAAAGGGAGTCATGACGAGTTGCCCAAACCAGGCAAGCTTCCGACGTTTCACTACTGACAAAAGTTGTTCTTGGTGGCCTGCATAGGCGTTTACTTTCTCTCTATCATAGCCATTTGTTTTGTGCTCTTTAAAGCAGATGCGTAAAATTCTTCTATAACATCTGTGGCAGATTAAGGGAATGAATAATGAGAATCAAACATAGGAAAGTCTAAAAAGAGTAGAAAAAGGGGATGCGCAAAAACACATTGCACGAGACGGAGAATCTGAAAAGAGGTTAACAAATCCTGTTAGGCACGCTTTTCAGCAACTCAGCCAGAAGCGTGAGTGAAGCAGGCAGGTCGCATATACCCCAGTATACGAGGAAAGCCATGTTGAGGCGACAGTGACTTGCTCAAGATTTTATGTAAATTCGTAGAGATGGCAGATGTGTGCAGTACAAGTTGTCAATATATATTGTGTTATTCTGACAAGGAAGTGAAGATTGGAAGAACGTGTTATGCTCTTATTCGTTAATATGGTACGTAGAGTGCAGTAGTTAACATAGTGCAGTGGTCCTGTTAGTTGGGCCAGTATAGGAATCAGCTAAGGTTCAGAGAAGGCATCATTCCCCGGAGTCGTCTGGTAACTACAACCTTGTAACCTGAACATGAACAGTAATAACTAAATAGTCAAAGAAGTTATAAGAAGATACGCAACAGTAACATCTAAAGAGAGACAGATAAAGCAATATAAAACAGAGTCTACTGTCATTGGCAAGTGAGCTGTATGAAAGCATGTCGACAGGACCAAATTGTTGGAGGTCCAACTATATTTCTGTTGTACAGTGTTAATAAATACAGTGTTCCTGTTCATGCGATGTTCCTCAAGTTGTATATAGAAGTACAACTTCGTAGTGTATGACCACTCAGTATTCTTGTTGTACACATATAAATACAAATTGGTGCCGTGACCGACCTCAGAGAGCACTGACAGCTACGCAGATAGGCATCGATAGTAAAGAACAACAAACAGCGAAGCAAGAAATAAAACAACGTCAACAAACAGCGAAGCAAGAAACAAAACAACTTCGAGTGGCATTGTGGACAACTCAGAGTGTTGACACCGAGAATCACCCGACCGAATCACAAGCTCGTGAACGCAAGGCAAGGAACAAAACAATTTTTTTCTCTCCAACCACCTGTTCGGAAAGGTCATCGTAGTGTACGTCGTCATCAGTATTCT
Organism: Oreohelix idahoensis; assembly: GCA_024509875.1. NCBI lineage: Eukaryota > Metazoa > Mollusca > Gastropoda > Stylommatophora > Oreohelicidae > Oreohelix > Oreohelix idahoensis. The sequence continues at coordinate 83,957 of JAMPIV010002600.1, read as the reverse complement.
TGTTGTACACATATAGATACTAATTGGTGCCGAGACCGACCTCAGAGATTATCGACTTCATTAAACTACAAAGATCAAGACAAAGTATAACACACAAACTGGTCCATGACAGACTTAAATAACCACAGAAGACAAAACAACACAAGCAGAAGGCATAATTGCAGTTACACAACATGCGAAAAAGCAGAGCGGAAACAGTGAAAGCGTAAACAGAAGAAGTGAACAAGTTAGGAACCAGTTAACCAAAAACGCCAGCTCAGAAATCAAGTCAAGATTTTCTTTTCACACCTTCCTGCACGAGAATAAGTCACCATAACAAGGCAAGGTTGACATTTGCTGTCTGGTAACGCCAACTTGGAAACAAAATCGAAATTTTTCCTTTAAACCTTCCAGCACGGGAACGAGTCATCACAACAAACTTAAGGTCGACATACATCGTCCAATAAAGTAGTTTTACGATAGTTCATACATCGTCCAATAAAGTCGTTTTAGGATAGTTCATACATCGTTCAATAAAGTAGTTTTACGATAGTTCATACAGTGCACTAGAGTAACCTATTCACGGAAATAAGCTCGTGTGTCGAAAATAATATTGTGTGTAGTCTAGATTGTGCGATAGATACGCAAAACTAAAAATATAACAGTAGCATTAAAAAGTCGGTCGCGCTCGCAACATCGGACAAACGAGTACTCCAACGCAGACGTCTTAATTAATTAGTTTAATTAGACATTATATGAATATTATTGTTATTAATATTATTATTGTTGTTATTATTACTATTCTTATTACTATTCTTATTATTATTAGTATAGTAGTGTCAGTAATATTGAATTGTAACAGTGTATGCATACAATTGTGTGTGTTTTTTTTAACCATAACATTGTCTTTCATGAAACCCAAGACTAATAGAAAAATTTCCTTTGATTTTCAGGAACAAGTTAGTTTAAATTAACGTTAGAAATAAGTGACTATTTTCAGATGTATGATGGCACAGAGCGAACAGACACATTACGACAAGCAAGACAGTCAGACATTAGACCTGGTAAAGGCAATTAGTGACACACTAGCCAAGGTTGACAACAGCGCCAGGTATGCGAAAATAAAAGGTAATATTGACTTATTTGCAGGTGATCCTCACAAATATCAGTATAAACAGAGACACCATTGGACTCCATACACTAGACAGTGGAGTAGAGACAACCGCCACAAAACGTAACAGTGGCCACTGTAGACAGACACTGGAACAGTCTCAATAAAGACACTGTCGCATTGCAGTGAGAAATTTTATCAATGGAATGAAACAAAGAAAGATATGGGAAATAAATAATGTTTCGAGTGACCATCAAAAATGTATGATAACAACAGAAGATGGACTACGAGCACATATAAAGCCAGTAAAACAATGGAGAAAAACCTTTAACAGACATCACAGGTCAGTGATGTAAAAACAAATAGGACCCAATTGACCCCTATGAATAATAATCAACCTAGGACAATAACACAAGAACCAGAAGCGAATAAAACACAGATGATTAGTGCCGGAACACAAACGGAGATAGATACTGTAGCGTCACACTTGGGGCCAGCGCAAAATGATAAAGGCGTCATGAGAGGAAAAGAAGACGGAGAGATAGCCACACTGTATAGATATATTGATAGATAATTTCTATAGTTCATGAAGGACAATAGAAGCAGAAGTAAAGATCAAAAAGAATGCCGATCTCAGAGTCGAGGCAAGGAGAGAAATAGGAGAAGTAACAAAGATCAAGAAGGTAATAGTTGTACAACGGGAAAAGAAGAAGTAACGGCACTTTGCGCAGATTTGGAAAAACAATTTAAAGACTTGGAGAAGAGGAAGACGGGACAGGAGGAGTATATACAGTACACGAAAAGTACCAGCTTGACATGCAATCAGAATCCGATTCGTCAAGTGGGGAAGATAGAGTTATGGACTCTGATGAATATGTCCAAGGTTTCAGTTCGGATGAGCTCGATTATACAGCGGACGACGAAGGCAATAGAAGGTATTGGCCGAGAAATGAGAACAGTGATCTTGGATGCATAAATCAGATAAAGACGAAGAAAATGATCAAAATGGCTGAACCAAGCGTGAATGAGTTGAAGAAAGCAATAAAAGGCACCCTACGAGGAGCTGACCTCAACACCTTGTCAACAAAGAAGGTGAGGAATTTGCTGGAAGTAAAGTTTGATACAGACTTATCCAAAAGGGAAAAAGAAGTTCACAAACTTTGATCGAAATGTTGGATGAAAAGGAGGATGTGGAGGACACAGGGAAGAAAGATTACAAAGAGGATAGATCGACAAGGAGGAAAAGTCGACAAACGGTTAATGAAGCAGAACATAGCAGTAGATGGAGATAGACTTCAGAATCGGCGTCGACTGACTCAGACAGTGTAGTGTCTGAGGAGCGTGATGGTAGTCACAGAATCAAAAGGAGTTACAGTAGACGAGAGAATAGTAGAAGAATCAAGGAGGAAGGGAGAAAATATAGAAGTATGAGTAGAGAACGTGAGCGCCCAGTATACAACCTGGATGAAATACTTACGAACAGGTCAGAAACGTGGAGACGTTACGCGGAGATAACGAGTCAGACTAGATGGAGGGAATTGTCAAAAGCCGATGGGAGGAGTGGAATAAAAATGGCGGCGTTAGCTAAGTCGTGAGGAGACTTTTAGTGGAGTCATTCTCCACCGAACACAATAGAGAACTATAGGGAAATGGATAAGAGATGAGAGCCATGGAGAAATGACGGGAGTATTGAGAAGCCACAGGAAGGATGGCACAGACATATAGAAATGATAGTTCTAGAAGGAACGAATGTAGAAGTGAGAAGCCATGGAGAAAATGGCAAAGAGAAAAAAATGGAGGTGAAGAGAGAGACTTTGCGGCAGTTCCGGTGTCTTGTGAAGATGTTGAGGAGAAATCATTTTTTCTTTTCTCCGAAATACATGAAGAGAAGAAAAAAAGAGGAACTTAAGAGATTCGAGGTAATCGAGAGGTCATTGCGAGAATAGTATGATTTATAGTAAGTGTTAATTTCTTGTATCACCCATTGTTGTGCAGTCATACTTTAGTGGATGTAGCGTGAGGCTTTTATTGTATATAGAATCAGTATAGTACTGACAATACAGAAATATAATTTCTGCAGGAAAATGGTGAAGTCTCAGTGTATGAGAGAACTATTGGTATCACAACTTAATTACGGCTGTGAATGATCTGATCTCGAAAAATTAGTAGAGTGGAGACAGTCATGAAATGCCAACCCGCTGGGTAACTAATTGTGATATTAAAACAAGGAAACAGATTTCACTTAACAATTATAAACTTGACAAGTCGTTCAAATACAATTTCCTTATTTATTAAGTATAACTCTCTACTCTTGTGCTAAAGGGTGGATGTTGGAAGATGGAATGCAATGGATTTGTAAGTTTACAGATGATATATATTTTTATATATTACAACAAGTCCTTCTTCCAATTATAGGGAAAAAAATATATCAGCTTTGCTGTTAATCAATTAAAGAACAATTATATCAGCTGTGCTGTTAATCAATTATAGGGCATTTATAACAGCTGTGCTGTTAATCTTGTCTCTGGCTACGCTAAATCACTTTTTCTTTATGAACAGTTAATTGCTCACACTTGCCGACGGAAATGGTACTAATGTGTACTCATTTCTTAAAACAGTTCCGTCCTTCTTAATTGATGCACACAACACTTCTTCGTATGATAGTTCCTTAAGCTCACCCAAGACTGAGGGGGACTAAGGATGTAGCTCCGATACAACCACTATGCTCCTGCGAAGTTCCAGGCAGCAAGACTGACCTGAACATACGATCTTCGGTTTGATGACATGAATAACCCCTCTAAGGTTAATACAAGCCAGATTTTGACTCGACTTAGTGAAGAAAGTTTGCCCGGCATGCACGTAAGCAGGAATCAGTCTTGGCAACTTTCTCTTCTCTAGTCTACCGTTCTGGCTGGTCTTCGTGTTTGTGTGTAGATTTGAACGTTGTTGTTGTAGTTTTGAAGAGGTGATGGGTGAAGAGCGGGCACTTAACAGCTGCACGTTATTGCTTCTTTTCGTTCCATGTTAGTCTACCCTATTCAACCTGAAAATTGGTTATAATTGTTGTATTTAGTGTCATTTTATTTACTAATTTTGTCTTAAATTTAAATAACTATTGTCTTTTGCGGTTACTGATTTTAATTTATATTAGTATTTGTCATTTTATTTTCTCTTTTGTATTGTTATAGATAACTATTGTCCTTTACACTTGGTTTTAATTTGTATTAGTATTTGTTCTTTCTGAGGTGTTTTTTTTTTAACCTCGTTGTCTTTCCTTGTCCTATGTGCAATTAGTAAGTTTGCAATTTTTTCTGTTTTTTTTTTTTTTTTTAACGATTTAGTTCTTGTTGCTTAGTTTCTAGTTGGTTGAATGTCTTTTCTGAAGTACTAACCTTATATGTTTTCCTTTGTTTTATGTATGTATCTTTTAAGTATTGATTGGGATTCTCCTTGGGCATCTATACTTAAAACCTTATCCCCTGTCATGTCTATATTGTGATTTCTAAAGTAAGTTTTTAATTCAAGCCTTTGTTGTACGTACTTTTTACAGTGGATCAGGTAGTGGTCTATGTCATTCTCTCCCTGCCATTCTTGGCAGTGTGGTTCCTCTATCATAAATTATGCTGCTCCGAGACGGAGACGTCACAGCTTTTTGTTCGGTGGTATCTTTAATTCTTCTCTGACCTGGCACGTCCGTGTTGGTTCTTTCAGCAGTTTGAACGCGTGTCTGTTTTTTCTACTGTTCTTCTATGTTGTCTTCCATTCCTAGTTTATAGTTAGCTTCATTTGGCTCTTGATCTCCGACTTTCCCAGTCCTGCTCTTATATTGTTTTTACATATTCTTCCAGTCTTGGAGTTCTGGTCTGCCTACTCGTTACCAGCTATAGCTATGTGTGCTGGAACCCACACTATCCTCATACTACATCATGTGTTCCCTAGTGATGTATTAATTGCAAGAATTTCTTCCTTTATGTCTGGCCAGCTACAATTACCTGGGTGTTCTAGTGCTTGTAGTGATGATAGTGAGTCTGTAAATATCGTAACAGCTTCTGGTGGGTTATCTTCGATTAATTCTAAACTTTTTTAGAATTGCTACCATCTCTGCGGTAAAAATAGAAGCCCTTTCAGTTATACTGTAGCTCTTCTTAATTCCCCACTGTGATATTACTACTCCTGTACTTAGTTGCCCACTATCAACCTTGGATCCATCAGTGTAGACGGCCAGACTTTGTTTTGTAAGTTGATTTATGAACTTTCTACTTATCATTTTGGCTTTCTTATCGTCTATGTTTTGTTTGATCTTTTCAGTAAGTGAGTAGTCTATGATTGGTGTTTTTAGTGCCCATGGTGGTATTGTGCTTCTATATTTATTACTATTTTTAATTGTGTTTGACAGTTCTTTAAACTGTGTTAGATCTATAGTTCTCCACCCTGTTGGATATCTGTCTTTATTTAAGGGGACGTCCCATACACTTGGGTTGGTTTTTGACAAATGCTTTATGTGCTGGGTGGTTTGTGCTACTTTACTCCAATAATATAATTTTAGTTCTTTCCGTCTTAGACCAAGGGCCGTATGCCAAAAGCGACTTCTAGTGCTTCTACTGGTGTTGATATAAATGCACCTGCAATGGTTCTCATGGCTGCATTTTGAATTCTGTCTAGTTTTGCTTTGTTAGAAGCTGCAGCTGAGTCATGAAAACGTAGAACATAAGCATTATTTTATTGCTGGCCCCCCATCCGTTGCCTTTTACTATCCTTAGCATATTTAGGAGTCCTCTACAGCTTTCTACTAAATTGTCTATATGTTTATTCTATTTTAGTTGTTTATCTAAAGTTACGTCCAGAAATCTTGTTGTTGAGAAGGTACGTATTTTCTGTCTTTTAATGTTTATATTTATTTTGTTTTGTTTTTTTAAATTTCCTTTGCTGAATATCATTCCTACTGTTTTGTTTATATTAATTTGGAAGATCCAACTTTTCATCCACTCTGAAACTTTTTCTATTTGTTTTTGAAGTTTTTGATAAATATGGTCCAAGTTTTTTCCAGATCGCCAAATGGCACAGCCATCTGCAAATGGTGATACTGCATTCTTAATGTCGTTAAATTGATCTGATAAATCATTTACAGCTACAGTGGAAATTGAAGGTGAAATCACTGATCCCTGAGGAATCCCATTCTGTTTTTCATATATTTGTGACTTATCATTAATCACCTGTACAGTAAAATACCCGTCCTGTAAAATGTTTTCTAGATACCTATTTATTTACCAGTAATGCCAATCTTTTTTCATTTTGTAAAGAGCTCCATCTCTCCAGCATTCATCATATGCTCTAGCGACATCCAAAAAGACTGCCACTGTTTTCTCT
>JAMPIV010002600.1:0-72500 GCA_024509875.1 Oreohelix idahoensis | reverse complement strand
TAAATCAGGTAGCAGTTTACCATCTTTTCTTGACCGTGCAAATGACTGGGAGATGGCGTTAGACCTACCTGGACGAGGGGCATATCCAGAGAGTATCAGAAATTCTCGAAGATGGCCGGATATAGTGCTGCATTCTTCATCGTTGCACCAGGTTATATTGATTAAGCTGACCGTGCCATTTGAATCCAGATTGGACAAGCAACACTCGTTCAAAGCGGCAAAGTATCGAGATCTTGCCGCGGATCTGAGACACGATGGGTTTACTGCAAGGGTCATGGCTGTTAAGGTGGGTGCAAGAGAGCTTGTGGCTGCATCAGTGTATGATTTATTGAAATTGTTGATGCTGAGGGGACAGTCGAGAACAAGGGCACTGAAGAGGTTTAGTGAAACTGCTGAAAAGGTATTATGCTGGCTGTGGAACAACCGCAATGGGCTAAAGAACTCGAGATAGTAAACTCTAGCCCTACCTGTGGTACAGGAAACACCAGAAATATATCTTGAGTTGTTCGTTGTTTTGGTGAAAGGAATGTCTTACATGTAACACGCGGTGTATTATATGAGGTGTCGGTCGCACGTAGATTTAAGTTGCTAGCGCGCAGTGGCTTGACACCTTGTTAGCTTCGCGCAGGTGTGTCAGGGTCTGTTCCTAGTCATGGTGTGCTGCGGAACGATCGCAATAATGTGTCTTCATCATATGGGTGGTTTACTTTTACAATGCCTCAGGCTGGTGGAACGGTGGATTTTAAAGGTGCAACCAAGGTGGAATTGGTTCATTTTCTGAATAAGACAACAGGAGTTGGAGACACTTAGGAGTCATGACCCAGGTAGGCTGGCCACCCTTAGAGTGTAAAGGAGAGTAATGTGCCGAAACACTTGATGGACGCTGGGACAACTTCTGATGATCAGATTACCTCCTGTTGTATCGCTCTGTATGGAGTTTCCTATCATAATCATCCACTTTTGCCAGCCCACGTCGCCATGCGTTCCCCTGCCTTCACCTGTCCACCTCTGACCTCCCTTTTTCTTCTCCACCAATCAGAAACCCCCTTACATTCTCCCCTGACCTGCTGAACACGCAGTTTCGTGTCGTCAAGTTCACAACACACTATTGGCCAACTCTTATGACACGACTGACATTCCGTACCTGATCCCTGTGGAGCACATACAGTCTACAGCTGTTGACCATGCTGTGACAATCTTCATTCTCTTGTGTGCTCCTCGTATAGCATGGGATACTATGGCAGCGGTGGTTCTTGAAGCAATTTGTTTTACGTGATGAAGTTACCATCCTCATTCACGACCTCGTATTAGTCGCTTCAACGACATGTCTGAATGTGCAGTGGTTTTATTATGTCTTTGTCTCTTCAAAGACCCCCGGGAACTTTACGACATGCTCTTTAGATTATTGCTAACAACGTATTTGTAACAAGACATGTGATTATACAGGGTAATTGTAAAGTCCCGTGTTAGTTCTTCATGTTATCCAATTACTTTATATGACACATACATCACAATACAGCGACTTACCTGTTATTTTATGACATAAAATGATGTGTCACATTAACACAACAGCGCAAGGGGAGATCACGTGACATCGTGGCGGGCAATCATTTTTGCTCTGTCTTGTAACGTTGAGTTTATTGGTCATTTTAGAATTTTTGTTTTTTTGCTCTTTTTTATTTATTTATGGGAATACAAAATACTACGTATTTGTCAAATTTCAAATGGCAGTTATTACTCCTTGTTTCGACATGCATGTTATGTATATCCAGTAGGTACAAGTGCTGATAATAACATTCTAAAAAGATGAAACTGACTTGTCATTCACTTTGTAGAAATAATAAATCTTATACTGTGATCATTTGATCGACCTTGACATTTTATGGCAGCGGTCAACCTTAGGTCGTGGTTCTCACGTGACATCCATCTCTTGGCTATTCGGCCTCCGTTTGGAATTGAACCCATTTCGTTTAGGGGCATCTCTAAAATGGCTATTTCCACAGGGTGTTGTAAGAGCCTGTTTTCGCATAATCGTAGGGAGCATCTTGACTTGCTGCAATCAGTATCTCTGTCCTCCCAGAAACCTGTATTTTTCTATTCAAGTCTCTTTTGCACACATCTTTCAAACTTCATCTGTGGTTGCCTTTTGTTTTTGTTTTTGTTTTATATTGGGGTTGGAGGAGGGCAAAAAGGGGGGGGGGGGAGAAATTGGCACGGTGCAAGCTTGTGTTCAATATTAAGTTTAATTCAGTTGAGAGACATTTAGCACTTTCATGCAAGGCAGTCACATTAATGGTTGTTAGTTACCTCCCTTGGGGTGTTTTGCGGGTTACAAATACAAACTCGGCAAGTATTGATTCCATACGCATTGGAGAAAAAGAAAGGGTGGGGAGGGGGGGGGGTGGACAAAAGTCAGTTCCCACACATACAACAAGCACTTAAAGACATTGACTTTTAACTAACGTTCAGGGAGCCGCGCTAGCGTAGTGGTTACAACACCGCTCTGGCGACCGGGTGATACAGGATCAAACCCGGGCGACGGCATTGAGGATTTTTCGTCGACCGGGATTTGGACTGGATTAACTCGAGACCTGGCGAGGACATTTGAAGGAGTGTCGTCGACCAGGGACTGGCGGCTCCTGAGCCGACCCAGCTGCAATGGGTACCTCCGAAATCGGCGAGTATAAAGAAATAAAGGGATACTCACGTAAAATCAATGTCAGGTTAGAAATAATAATAACCTGAGATTTCGCCTCGAGTATTAGCGGGCGAACGCAAAAAACTAACGTTCAGTGTTCACTACACAACCAGACATTGACATTGGGAACTCTTATCAATGTTCCACTACCATCGCATTGTTATTTCCATCATACTTAAACGTTAAGATACATACATGCGTTTTATAAAAGGGACGTCATTTTAATGAAAAGGGGAGTAATATGTGCGGTAAAGTTAGTCATAATTTTTAAAAAATTTAACAGTTTATTTATATGATTTTGTTTAGATCACTTGTGTAGCAAAGTAGGAAATAACAATACATTTTAAATTCCGAAGAAAATGTTTCAGGCGTTTGATGCTGTTATAGAAATATGCAGTTATATTTTGTATGGGTTAAATAAATGCGCACTACGCTTATCACATGTCAGTAAATATTTATAACCGAGTTTTTTTAAATCTGTAATTAGCTTGTTATTCGGTTATTGAATTTTTGACCGGCACAAAGTGCTGCCTAAACTTCAGTTGAGACGATGTGTTTGACAAGTTCACTTGTCAACCCGAAAACTACCATAAGTCCCATGCAACCTTCTCAACCAAACATTATAACACGAGCTCACAAGAGGAGCTTTCATTGTATTGTGACTTGAATGGGCATTAAAATATATCGAGTCCACCTCATATATAATAGTCTCTCAACCCACACATTTAGTCTCATTGTATGGCTCTGAAACACAGAGAACAACGAAGACGTTATAATCCGCAGTGATTGAATCACACGTAACCGTACGTTTCCATTGATAAGTTGTCTTTAGTGCGTCGCGTTATAGACTAACCATAAATCCTAACGCCCTGTCCCTACACGTTATCATATTCAAGTTGTGTGTAATGTTGTTCAAATAATATCAGTTCTATCAATTCTCTACAGCTTTAAAAGGAGAGTTAGTGATTGAGCCCACATAGCATGGAAGCGAATTAACAGCGTTGCTAGGCATTCGTTTCATTTTTAAAAAAAGTAAAATTTGGCAAAGCGTTCCCCGTTCAACCTAGTCGTTTATATTAGGGCGCATGTCCAAATATAAAAGATGACGTTATGCAGTAAAATAGAACCAGACCCAACATTCATCATCATCATCAGTTGCCATCTCCACAACGAAGGTTCGCTGTAATGGATCTCCAACGTCTTCTGTCTCTTGTCTTGGTGGTGCACTCTGATAGACTCTTTCCTGTCCATCTCTTGATGTTATCTTCCCACTTATAGCGTTGTCTTCCCCTTGCACGTTTGCCTTCAACTCTCCCTTCTGTTATGGTCTTCTGCAAGGTGTTATGCCTTTTTATGTGGCCAAAGTATTTTAACTGCCGAACTTTGACCTCCCTCATTAGTTCTCTTTTCATACCTAGATTTTCTAGGACCTCCTTATTTGTTTTCATCTCTTTCCATGAGATACGCCCATTTCTTCTATATATCCACATTTCAAGAGCCTCAATTCTTTCTTCCAAATGCTTATTCATCGTCCATGTTTCTGCACCATACAGAAATGCAAAATATATATAACACTTTATGATTCTCAGTTTTAATTTGTGAGATAACTGTTTGGATGTCTGTTGCGTACCAATATGTGTGTTGTGTATAAATGTTCCGTGGAGGATGTCACATTTGCCACACAACGTTGAGGGTGTTGTATTTCATCTGCTTCTCTAAAGGTATGATAATCCTGGCCTTTGCAGAGTAGTGTGCCACCCTCAGACACCAGGGATGATGAGGCGTAGTAACATGGTGTCTTTAGTCTGGTTTAAGTGTGTAGGATGCAGATGTGTATTCAAACAGTGAGCGTTACAAACAAGGCAATCCATACAATGACGTCACGTTAACTCACGATTGGAAAAGTCAATAAAGCTTTAAACAGCAGTGATGGTTTTTTGGCAATAGATATATTGTGTACGCCACAATGACAAAATGCATGGACATCGTTATGCAGAAAACATCACAGGTATTTTACAACAGTCATTGTATCATCGAAGTAGTCGATTCAACAGGCACAGCAGACAGCATCATAATAATGTACATCATATGCCTTTTAGGATATCGTAATCAGCTGTACATGTAGTCAGGTAGTAAACTTCCCCTTTCCATAAGAGCTAGTAGATATCAACTAGGAGATTAAATCTGGTCTCCTATTTTTGACCTCAACAAGACAGGCATGTCTTTTGAGCGTCACATTATCGTCCTCTATGTTCCTTAAACAGCAAAGGTATCAAACTTAGATCCATCAATAGAGTTCAGGAAGCAAATGGTCCTTAGGACAGGCATCAATCGATGCGTGACAATATAAGTGGATCGTGAGCTGAGTAAACTAGTCATATCATAGACTCTTGAATAAGGCAGGCTAGGCAAAAATGTCAACATCACAAGATGGCGATAAAGTAACTCAGAAACAAAGTCTATTGCCTGTTCATCCGGTAATCGAATTATATAAACCACATAGGCCTCCCGGCATTCTGAATAGCATAGAGATATATCATCTCAACAAAGGAACAACAATGATGAGGACTCCTTCCTGAATAATATAAACGAAGACGCTAGCACAACGCTACGTCTCGCTTTACCAGCCATTCTGCCCAGCGTGACTTGGGCGGAAATCATTCAAACAACCACTAAACCTAGCACATGCGCAGAACACGCGAAACAAATACAGCTCAGCTAACTACGAAACGAAGAATGTTCTGCGATGTTCTTCTGAAGATTTCGAACCTTAAAAGGAAATGACATCGCAAGTTGCCAACTGTTTATAAGAACTGACGACCTGAGCGCTCCGTATATGGGCATGACTCAAAATCGTTCACACAAACTATCAACAATTATCGCTATCAAGATAAGACAACTTCTTAACGATGCTATCAAGATTAGACGACTGTAGAAATAAAAGTGACATACAATTCTATGAGTTATTTCCCATGCACTACAAAATTAAATATATATAATCAGAATGCATGGTCAGAATACGTAGTCAGAATATATAGTCAGAATAAGTTGCGACAAGTTTAGCGCAACAATGTCAGTATATGTTTCATGTTGTTGAATGTAGCTTTGGCAATTCCTATTCTCTTCTTGATTTCTGATTCACATCTGCCATCTTCTGTTATTATATATATATTACCCAACAATAGAGGCAGACAAAAAAATATAGAGGCAACCCCTAAAATAGAAAGTGACCCAAAAAAAGAGGCAGACAAAAAAAAACAGAGGCAGACACTAAAATAGAGGCAGATATAAAGAAACAGGCAGATATAAAGATATAAAGAAACAGAGGCAGATATAAAGAAACAGATTCAGATACAAAGAAACAGAGGCAGATATAAAAAACAGAGGCAGACACAAAAATAGAGACATATATAACGAAACAGAGGCAGATATTAAGAAACAGAGGCAGATATTAAGAAATAGAGAAGACATAAAACATAAAGGCAGATATAAAAAATAGAGGCAGGTATAAAATACAGGCAGGCATAAAGAAACTGAGGCAGAGATAAAGAGTCAGAGACAGATATAAAGAAACAGAGGCAGATATAAAGAAACAGAGACAGATATAAATAAACAGAGACAGATATAAAGAAACAGAGGCAGATATAAAAAACTGAGGCAGATATAAAGACACAGAGGCAGATAGAAAGAAACAGAGTCAGATATAAAGAAACAGAGGCAGATATAAAGAAACAAAGGAATATAAAAAGAAACAGAGGCATATATAAAGAAACAGAGGCAGATATAAAGAATCAGAGGCAGATGTAAAGAAATAGAGGCAGTTATAAAGAAATAGAGGCAGATATAAAGAAACAGACGCAGATATAAAGAAACAGAAGCAGACACAAAAATAGAGACTGACCCAAAGAAACTAAAGACAGTCACAAAAAATAGACTACAAAACGCTGGTAGATCCAAAAAATAGATGCAGACACAAAAAAACAGACTCAGACATAAAAATAGAGGCACTTATAAAATATAGAGGCAGATATACAGAAACAGAGGCAGACACACAAAAATAGAGACAGACGCAAAAAAACATTTGGAAGGAGTAAACTCTAAATATTGACTCGTACGTCTAAGGTTAGAACACTATAAATGGTACGTGCTTCATCTTTGAACACCTTAAAGTAATAACAAACTCGAGTAATATTCCAATGTCTGTCTAATGTATTCAGAAAAGTATGAACACGAAGTTACAATAATATACAGTCAGTGAAGTGCATACTTGAAATATATGTACAAAAAGTGAAGAAAAACGCGATACGAGTTGTAACAGCTGGGGCATAAGGCTGTAAGGCAGAGAAGAAGATAAATGAATGTGGAATTCTAAACTTCATGGTTTATATTTTTGATGAGGTCATCATTCAAATACCGTCTCTCACATGATATATCCCAAGTGTTTTATGATCTCCAGCCTTTACCTTCTGTGATCAATCAGCTCTGGTGATCTGAAAACTGTTACACGTTTATGGCGCCTGATACAGGGTGTCCCCATCCGCCAAATCTTCTCCTATTCATCAAATACTACAGACCACAACTGCAAATAAATATAAATTAAATATAGAATAAACGTAGAAGTAGAGCAGAAAATGAACATATTAAAATTTATGTACAATGTCAGTTTATCCTTGAACTAAAAAGTAAACCAGTCTTGTTTATCAAAAAAATAATCAACGGTTATTGTCAAACTCGCCACATTTAGCAACATATGTAAATAACGTTTGAGCTTTGTCAATTTTTTGTTTTATTATAATAATATAATGATAATAATAGCCCCTTCAGTCATAACTGACCACGGGAATGCGACCCTTAGGTGACATCCCTCGATGCTTTGTGCCCTCGTGTCACGAAATTGGACCGTTCAATGTTTTTTTCATTTTCCTATTCCCCCCCCACCCCCTCCCCATCCGCCCCTTTCTATTATTTCTCATTTTCGCCGCAGAGAACTCCGTACTAGAGTCTTTGTTTCCATTTGTCACACTTCACTTCGTATGTCCAGGCAAGAATATCGCCCATCCCTGAGAGATTAATTGAATCACTAAACGTGTTAATACCACATTGTCTCTAGGTAGATGAGAGCATGAAGTGTTTGCTTAAGATTGCATAATCACTTCCGATTCGACTGTTTGGGACAGGTTATTATAGATAAACGCAATCTTGGAAGACATTTGGAAGAGTGAGCAAGAAATGTGGTATAAGTCAACTTTCACAACATTTTACGGATATGCATTCCGCCCTCCTCCTTTTTTCAGGCAGGGTTGGGACCGGCCTAGGCGGAGTTCGTCCTCGAGACATGAAGCATAAAAAACTACACCATAGCTCGTTTCCATTTCTTTGATGGGTTACTTTCTAGTATCATTATAACATACATGAAACTTTTGGATAGTGGCTGTGTTAATGACATTATCTTTCATAAATAAATAAAGCTGAAGGCCAGGGCGAAGCAAATAAAATATAAATCCGACAAGAACAATGGCATATCTAATATGATCCCTAGTTTAAAAAAAGACGCCATAATTATAAGATAGCTGTAGAGTGCTAGAATCCCTTAGATATATGTAGAGTGTCTATTTAGAGATGTGTAGCAGTACTCTACTGGATATGTTGATGTGGAGCTATAAAGTGTTGATGTGTCTTGATATTAGCACCACTCAACATGGAGGGTTATCGCCCTCAAACACCAAGGATGATGAGGCAAGATCTTATGGTGTCGTGGTCTGGTTTATGTGTGACATGTTCATGGAGTCAGGTATCAGACATGGACGTCACATCAAATCATAAACGAGTAAAGTCAATAAATTGTTGAACAGCAAGTGATGTTGTTGGTAACATATAATGTGTACGCCACAATGACAGGATTCATGTAGTAACATCACAGGTATAATACAATAGTCATAATATCATCGACGTAGTCAAGACAGCAGGAACAGCAGACAGCATCAATAATAATAGTACATTATTTGCCTTCTCAGGATATCGCAAACAGCTGTGCATGTAGTCAGGTGGTAAGCTTCCCCTTTCCATCATAGTTAGTAGATATCAAACAGGAGATTAAATCTAGTCTCCTATATTCGACCTCAACAAGACAGGCATGTCTTTTGAGCGTCACACTATCGTCCTCTATGTTCCTTAAACAACAAAGGTATCAAACCTAGATCCATCAGTAAAGTTCAGGAAGCAAATGGTCCTTAGGACGGGCATCAATCGATGCGTGACAATATAAGTGGATCGTGAGCTGAGTAAACTTGTCATATCATAGACTCTTAAATAAGGCAGGCTAGGCAAAAATGTCAACATCACAAGATGGCGATAAAGTTACTCAGTAAAATTAAATTACCTGTTCATCTGAATCTTGAAACATTGCGATTGCCAACTGTTTATAAGAACTGACGACCTGAGCGCTCCGTATATGGACATGACTCAAAATCGTTCACACAAACTATCGGCAACTATCGTCACACGATTAGACAACTAGTAGAAATAAAAAAGTGACTCAATACATGAGTTATTTCCCATGCATTAGAAAATAAATACATAGACGAAAAAACGTTGCAACATTCATCGCAACATTACCGCCACCTCCCGATTTAAAAAAAAATGTGCAACATTTTTTTTTTTTATATCCAAGAGTGAAGCCAAAAGCGGCCTAACAACGCACGAATTATGCGAGGATAACTAGTTGCACTGCCTAATATGAGGCTAAATTGACACATAGAGTGTCTGGTGAGAATATTTCTCAACAGATAAAAAATCTGATTCAAAAAATATATCGGGGAGGTGCCACCAACACACACTACACTAGCATGTAAGTACAGTATACATATGCACGTGTAATACAATCGTTATCAGATAGCGGTGTCATATACTACTAAAGATTTAAAATGGATGTACACATCTGATAGTGAATATTAAATAGTATATTATCCAAACGTTTAATAATATCATTACATAATGAAATTAAACATAAATGACGATCCAGGACACATCTCCTGTAGTTCCAAGGGTAAATACACAATGTGGAACTCTCCATGTTTGACAACAGAAAGGTAGATTCTCAGATCATCAATGACATGCTGAGAAATAAACAACCAATAAAATTCTATTTAATAGCCATTATGTTTCATACTATACAATACATTATTATTAATAATTGTGGCCGAGTGAATTTCGGCCCTTATATTAACTACTCAGTCTTCCTCTTATATTAAAGATGGGAACAGAAGAAGATGATAACAAAGCACAATAGTATGTGTTCACATAAAGTGAGGACAGATGTGCTAATGTATTGTAGTAATATAGGTGTGTTATGACTCTGTCGTATATCTAGAAATAGGACAGAAGTATTAGTTGGAATCATGTGGGCATCTAGACAGAATGTCAGCCATCACATTATCCGACCCACGGATAGCTCGTACCGTGAAGTGGAAAGGTTGAAGAGCAATAGCATATCGAGTTGATCTCGAACTCTTCAAGTTCTTAGTCTGAATAGCTGTAAGAGCTTTTTGATCAGTTTCTAGAATGAAATGTGCGCCCAGGAGGAATCTTTGTAGTTTGAGAATTGCCCAAACCATAGCCAACAATTTACGGTCTAAAACCGAGTAGTTCCTCTCTGCCGCATTTAGTTTTCTAGAAATGTACATAACAAGATGCAGAATTTCAGCATATTCCTGCATAAGTGCTGCTCCGATCCCAGTGGATAAAGCATCACTTCGAAGCACAAAAGTCCTATCAAGAGTAGGTAATCTTAGGATGGGAGGAGAAGAAAATATACTCTTAATCTGGTCTAAGGAAGATTGACATTCCTGAGACCAACGAACCAGATTAGGCGACCCTTTCTTCAACAAAGTTGAGAGAGGTGCCATGATCGAAGATAGATTCGGGATGAATCTCCCATAGAATTGAATTAAACCCAAGAGACTACGGACTTGTTTCTTCATTTTAGGTACAGAGATGTTCAATATTTTCGAAGTATTGTGGTCTTCTGTCTTCAAGAGACCATGACCAACACGATGACCCAGGAAAGAGATTTCACCAAAACCAATATAGGCTTTAGAGGGTTTTGCTGTCAAATTAAACTCACGTAGAGTGGACAGTAGGTCATATAAACCCAAATAGTGATCTTCCCAGGAATCACTGAAGAGACAGATATCATCTAAGTATGCGATGACATCTGAACGATGAGAAAGAATACACGCATCATGCGAACGAAAGTAGCAGGGGCGTTCATAAGACCGAAAGGCATAACATTCCATTGAAATAGACCCCTAGGTGTTGAGAAAGCAGTAAGAGGTTTGGCATGATCTGCTAAAGGCACTTGCCAATAACCTTTAGACAAGTCAAGTTTAGTGAAGAATCTAGAATTAGAAAGTCTAATAAGTAGATCTTCTAGTAAAGGCATAGGTTCAGCATCGAACTTTGTGACTTGATTTAATTTGCGATAATCAACGCAAATTCGTATGTTCTTATCTTTCTTCCGAACAATAACCATGGAAGAAGAATATGGTGAAGTAGATGGTTCAATTATATTTAATTGAATCATTTCATCCAATTCCTTTTCCACTTGTGACTGAAAGTGTATAGGGATAGGATAAGGCCTAACCCTAATAGGATTATTGTCGGTAAGAATTATGTCATGTTCTATGACATGCGTGTGACCAGGGATGTCGGTTAGAACATCCTTAAATGTCTGTAACATCGACGAAACTTGACGATGTTCATCAACAAAAAGATTAGGAGAAATGGAGACATCTTTCCAAGATTCCATGGAATGTAGTGGAATCACTGTAAGAGGAAGATCGACATCAGAAAAAACAGATTCCTCATCCTGTATGACAGACAGGGATGAGTAATGACCATGAGGTACAGAAGAATCGTCCGTTGCCTGGAAAATAGGCAGCAAATAGTCTGGACGCTCATGAAATTCCGCCAGCATGTTGATATGGAAAGTTTTATGCTTTCCATCTATATCGACCACATAGTCAACATCGGAAATTCGTGAGACTATTGCATATGGACCTTTCCATGCAATCAGAAGTCTATTTTCCCTACTGGGGAGTAGGACGAATGCTTTGTCACCTGGACAAAGTTGTCGTAGACATCTGTTCTTGTTAGCAAACTGCCTTGCTTTTTCTTTAGCAATTTCTGACGAAGCAGTCGCTAGTTTGCATGCCTCAATGATCTTTTGCCTAAGTGCAATGACATACTCATATGAGGATTGAGTGTCATCACTAATATCATCGGCAGTGATGAGATCGTGTAACAAAGACATAGGGCCGCGCGGACGCGCGCCAAAGACAAGTTCAAAGGGAGAAAATCCTGTGTGTTCGTTTGGGACCTCTCTATAGGCAAAGAGAGCCGCGGGTAAAACCCTGTCCCAATCTTGAGGATGATCTTCAGTTATCTTACCAAGCAAAGTCTTGAGCGTTCTATTCAGACGCTCAACTAACCATTAGACATAGGATGATAGATGCTACTGAGAGATCGTTTAATGTGTAAGGTAGACATTACTTGAGACATAGTATCAGATATGAGTTGAGTGCCATGGTCTGACAGTATTTCTCTGGGGAACCCCAAGCGAGAAAATATCAGCCAAAGAGCATCCGCGATATCTGTAGTAGATATGCTCTTTAGAGGGATAGCCTCTGGCCAACGTGTGCACATATCGACACATGTAAGGATAAACTGATGTCCTCTGGCCGACTTTATCTTAAAAGGGCCAATAATATCTATGGCCATTTTCTGAAATGGCCGAATAGGGATGTCAGCAGCCTGGATAGGCGCAGCATGTCGTGGTCCTCTAGATTTGACCTCCTGACATACCTGACATGATTGGCAGTATATACGAATGTCCTTGTTAACAAAGGGCCAAAAGAAAGCCGCAAGGACTCTCGACTTTGTACGGGAAAATCCCATGTGTCCAGCACATTGCGAGTCATGAGCATGTTGCAATATTTGCACTCTCATACTCTTGGGAACAAGAATTTGCGAATGTGCTGACGTAGCCGAGTCTTGTACCATACGTACAAGTACGCCGTTTTTCATTGCTATCCAAGATTTTCTTTGTGTATCCTTATTTGGATAACCTTTCTTCGCAAGAATGAAGAATTTTTTTAGCGTAGGATCTTCTTCTTGTAATTTTATGAACAAGTCACGAGAAATAACCAAGGTACTATCTTGGCTATGAACTTCATTATCATTATTCAACGAAGTTTGTGGTGTTTGTAGAGCTTGTGCTCTTGTAACTACTGCATTGGTAGTTTGCATATTATCATCTTCCCAAGCAGCAATCTGCTGTGGGGTACATTCCCTAACTCCGTGGATACGACCAATAATAAGGTCCGCAATAGGATTAGGTAAGAGACAGGCATGCACATCTCCCGTAAAGAAAGGAGTGGCAATGCGAATTACAGCAGTAGGATATTTCTCTAGAGTGCCGCCAAATGTGACACATTTGATAACCCTTCCTGTAGCACAGGATGGTTCTACAAGCGATTGTCTAACACCAATAGTGGTGCATCCGGAATCGAAAAGTAGTGAGACCGGAGTATTATTAACAAGACCCTTATGTAGGATTAGTGAACCTCTCCCGTCATGCGCAACCGAAACAGGAAGAGCGGGGAGAGGGTGACCACAACTCAAAGTCGATATTGTAGTCGGTTCGAACAGAGTACTGCATTGGGGGCATTTATTTGCCCTCCCAAAGTCAAAAGAAGAACAAGTGACAGCGTCAGAGTTTTTATTATCAGAAACCTGATTACAAGCTCCCTGAGATTCTTGTTGAACAGAGTTAGCCTGCTGATATCTCTTTTTTTGTATTGAGATCTACCGCGACTACTATTACCTCTGAAGTTATCACTGTTATTATTATCTCTGAAGTTATTAGAATCTCTATTATAACCGTTATCCTGTTTTGAACTACAGTTTCCATGATTATTATCATGTCCACATTGATGTGAACATCTATTTGTTTGGTTTTGAGGTCTACGCGAGGAAAAGCCTCTGTTACCATATCCTCTTCTGAAATGCCTAAAATTATTAGGTTGGAAGTAACGAGGACTGTCAGCTCGTCTCCAATTCTTCGCAGAAGAATCACCCTGAAATTGATTTCCATAATTTTGACCGTAACTACGGTTACTTTTCCTATCAAAATTTGGTTGGAATCTATGACTAGAGTTTTGACCGTAAGGTGCTGCCGAAGCAACTGGCAGACCTTCTTTCACCTTAGAGTTACCCATGGTTATGTGTGGGTGCGCAGTTACGTATTGGCAACAGAAATCTTCCATTTCTTTTATTGTTTTAGGTTTACGTTCATGTAGGAAAGCAAGGAAAGACTCATTGACAGAAGACATGACTTTGTCTCTAAGTATTAAGTCCATAAGTCCTTCATAAGTTTTTTCTGGCTTAGACAGCTCCACCCAACGTGAAAAAGTAAGACGCATCTTTGAAATGAATTCAGAGAATTGCATTCCAGTTTCTGGCAACATATTTTTAAATTGAAGACGATAGCCGTCTTCGTCAAGTTGGTATTTCTTTAACAATATAGCCCTGACAACCTCATAGTTGTTCTTGTCAGGCTCATCTACCATACTTAACATACTCAATGCATCACCTCTAAGTATCTTTGACAAATGATAAACGTGCAGTGATTTATCTATGTTATGTACTTTACATGAAGTTTCAAATCTGTCCAGATAGAATGTTATATCGTCGATGGAAGCATTGAATGGTGGTAGATTAAGCTTGAAAGTGCTTGCACTAGTCTTATCTGAGACCTTATTTGCATCATTAGCATTACCCATGTTCATCACCCTTAATTTCTCAACTTCCAAAGCTAAGAGTTTTTCTTCATGCTGCATTTTTGCTATTCTCTCATCAGCTTCTCTTTGTAACTTCCTTTCTTCAGCTTCCCTTTTAAGTTTTTTATTTTCAATCTCTGCCTCTCTTTGTAACTCTTTTTCTTCAGCCTCTTTTTCAAGTCGCTTATTTTCAATCTCTGCCTGTCTTTGTAACTTTTTTTCTTCAGCCTCTTTTCTGCTTCTCTTTTTTTGTTTTTCCATTTCCATTTGGTATCTCTTTTCATCAACTTGCATCTGCAGTTTCTTTTGTTCAGATTCCATTTTTAATGCTTTATCATATTGAGTAGTTGCAAATTCTTCTAACTTATCACCAGTCTTCCCAAGTGATTTACCCTGCTCAATAAAGTATTCAAGTGTAGACATGATGAGTAATAATATAAGTCCACAACTTGAAATAATTAATTATCTTATTTCAAATTTAATAATAACAGGTCTTAAATGAAGCACTTGCTTACTCACAACACTATATTATCATCCCAATCTCTCTGGGAAACAAGTCTTATATCAAAGAACTTGTGTATAGACCTTGTTGAAATATCATCAATCAACTCTTGATCATAGGTGCACTTCCCATTTAATAGTGCACAATACTATTCATCATTTATTATCATCAGTATAGTAGTGGTGCATCAGCATAATCCATTATCAAATGTGAATTAACTACTATAAGTGTAACCAATGACTATGTAAACACAACTACAATGTAAACAATAACAATGTAAACATAACACTGTAAACAATACAATGTAAACAATACAATGTAAACAATAACAAAGATTTAGCAACTATACCAAAACATTCGCAGAAATCAACAAAAAATAAAGCGAAAATTAAAGAAATATCACAAAAATGTGATGATATCTGCGAGAAGATATTACAAATACAAGACACAACAGTGTATAAACATAAATGGTGTATGAAACTAAACAATAGGAAAGAGTAGGCTAGCAAATACAAACAAATCAAAACAAAACTAAAGAATGCGAAATAATAACGAAAACAATATTAAAACATGTCATCACAGCTAACATAAATAGCAACAGAAGTCGCTTAGCAAATTCCAGTGACACCGCCCAACCGAGACCCGCAGAGACATAAATATATATAAATATAAATATACAAATAACATATAAACATATAACATATAACAAAAGAATGAGATGAAACACAGAAGACTCAGTAGAAGTATAAGGGCACAGTTCACGAACAAACAGGCCACTTAACTTATGGTAATCCAAAGTCAGCACAGCAGAAAAAACAGACGACAATCAGCGTCCTAAGGAATGAAGATCCAACGATGATGGTACATCTGAACTGCTCCAACTGCCATGACGATGGTACTTGAGCTTCTAGACTGATTAAGTAGTGTTGTTTCGGCACTTGACATTCTGAATCCTATAGTAAATATGTTTAAATTCGGTACTTGGCCTTCTGAAAACGAACTCGAAACAACCGGCACTTGACCTTCATACAACGACAGCAACTTGGCACCTTGACAGCAGCGACTGGCTTCACTTGAGTTAAAGACAGCAACAGTCTGTGTTATCCGGCAATATGTAACAACGCCGGGTACTGTCAAATTTTCTTGCTTATGGCCAAAAGATGTAATTCCACATTTACCGGGCAACGCCGAGTAGTTTCAAAATTCTTTGTTGATGTCTTGTAGTTTGTTGACTTGTAGTGTTGAATGTAGTGGGTAAGGGACCCCGAATCTGCTCACTAAATCAATGTTGATATGTGGTGGGCTTATCGAATGCCTTTGGACTGGCCACCAATATGTAGAGTGCTAGAATCTCTTAGATATATGTAGAGTGTCTATTTAGAGATGTGTAGCAGTACTCTACTGGATATGTTGATGTGGAGCTATAAAGTGTTGATGTGTCTTGGTAGTAGCACCACTCAACATGGAGGGTTATCGCCCTCAGACACCAAGGATGATGAGGCAAGATCTTATGGTGTCGTGGTCTGGTTTATGTGTGACATGTTCATGGAGTCAGGTATCAGACATGGACGTCACATCAAATCATAAACGAGTAAAGTCAATAAATTGTTGAACAGCAAGTGATGTTGTTGGTAACATATAATGTGTACGCCACAATGACAGGATTCATGTAGTAACATCACAGGTATAATACAATAGTCATAATATCATCGACGTAGTAAAAACAGCAGACATCATCAATAATAATAGTACATTATATGCCTTCTTAGGATATCGCAAACAGCTGTGCATGTAGTCAGGTGGTAAGCTTCCCCTTTCCATCATAGCTAGTAGATATCAAACGGGAGATTAAATCTAGTCTCCTATATTCGACCTCAACAAAACAGGCATGTCTTTTGAGCGTCACATTATCGTCCTCTATGTTCCTTAAACAGCAAAGGTATCAAACCTAGATCCATCAGTAAAGTTCAGGAAGAAAATGGTCCTTAGGACAGGCATCAATCGATGCGTGACAATATAAGTGGATCGTGAGCTGAGTAAACTAGTCATATCATAGACTCTTAAATAAGGCAGGCTAGGCAAAAATGTCAACATCACAAGATGGCGATAAAGTTACTCAGTAAAATTCAATTACCTGTTCATCAGAACATAAATCACATAGGCCTCCCGGCACTTTGAATAGCATAGAGATATATCATCTCAAAAAAGGAACAACAATGATGAGGACTCCTTCCTGAATAATATAAGCGAAGACGCCAGCAGAAAGCTACGTCTCGCTTCACCAGCAATTCTGCCCAGACTGAATCTCGGGGCGGAACTCGTGCAACAAGCGATCAAGACCAGACATGCGCAGACAAGCGCGACTCGAACGGAGTTCAGCCACCTTACGAAACAAAGATGTTCGACTAACGATTCGAACCTTAAAAGGAAATGAATCTTGAAACATTGCGATTGCCAACTGTTTATAAGAACTGACGACCTGAGCGCTCCGTATATGGACATGACTCAAAATCGTTCACACAAACTATCGGCAACTATCGTCACACGATTAGACAACTAGTAGAAATATAAAAGTGACTCAATACATGAGTTATTTCCCATGCATTAGAAAATAAATACATAGACGAAAAAACGTTGCAACATTCATCGCAACAATAGCCAGGACTTGTGATTATGTTTAGAGACGATCCAGAGCAAAAGGAAAAGGGACAAGCGGCGAAAAGTCTTTAAATCAAAACGTCCAAACTGAAGGAGATGAAGAGAAAAAAGCTATTCATTGAAACATATAAGTAAAAAAAATTGGAGAATTAGCAAAAACAAGAAAGGTATTTAAAAAGAAAGTACATTTTGCAAATGAAGAAGAATTACGAGAAATACGAGATTTAAGAAAACGATAAGAGGACAGCAGTACCAAGACAGTCAACATAAATACGAATAATAACAAGCAAGATAATGCAGCCATCGAGAAGAGCAATAGAAAATAGAAAATTAAAAAGAAAGTGTATGCACAGAGTAATAAAAAACGCAAGAATAAAGGTGAGTCTAACAGAAATAACGGGAAGATAACAGCCATTCACGACAACCTATAGGTTATCTTTCGTTTCTTCTGCCTCGAACATTTTTGGACAGTCGCTGTGATCGTGTCCGTAAATTTCGTTATTATTTTTTATGTCCTGTCCACTTCTATCATTTCTTCACCTCTTGTTTTACGGGTATGTCCTTGTCACGGGATTGCCTTTCCTGGCTTTGCAGTAGTGGTCCACTAATGGTCACAACCAAAGCGCATCTAAAAGTAAGTCGTCCAAGGTTTCTTTCTTCTCGCAAGATTACTCTTAGTAAAGATGTAGAAATAAGATGAATGGCGCTTCTACCTTAGGGGAGGCTTCACAAGATATTCCCAGTAGTCAAGAACAAATGCTGCTTAAGGGCTCTGCAAATTTGTTAACTTATTTTCTGGTTCGTCGCCTTTTGTGAAGGTGTTATGCAATGGTTCTGGCCTGTCAAGCCCCAAGTTGGAGTAATCCAACGAATGCCCTCTTAGAAGTAATGGCTCTATATTTATTTGTATGAATTTATCAATAATAAATTGCTCATACGTTTGCTTTAGTACATATAAACTGAATCAACTATTATTGTTTAGTTTAAAATAACATACAACAAATTTAATAGTCAATTAGTCTTTAACATGGGAAAATAAATATGGAAAATTGGGTGAAAATTGAAATTAAAGTTTCCTCACTGATGTTTAGAATGGGCTTTAGAATGTCTTTGATTTTTGCTGTAGCCTGTTACACAAAACTTAGCTCCAGATGAGTCCTGCAGCTGTGGTTTCCGTCACTTCTTTTTGGTGATGAGTACACTTCTCTACTCAATTTGTCCACTGTAGGCGGTTGGTGGTGATACTCTTCTCTCACACTAGTGGCGTAGGAACTTCAGTACTTAAGTCTGATGTCTTGTAACCACGAACTGTGACAAATAGAAAGAAACAAATGCCTTCTGCTGAGTACATTTGTTCTCCGCACTCTAACAGGCCCATTTTCATGCGCTCCACCCACCAATGTTAACCTCTCAGAAGAATTAAATTCCCGAGCACACAATGTAACTCAGGAAATATGATGAAAATTCACCAATATCCTTCTGGGTGTCAACTAGGAAATTGCGTCTGGAGTGCATGAATAATGATTTGCCTGAATTACACTTAAAAAGGTACATAATTCTCACAAGATAATATGTTACACTTTAGGCACATGTGATGTAATTATCACTCATTACTCGTCGCTACTCCCGTCGAGGTCTGGGGTCGCTCTGCTGTCGGGTTTCCCGCACGACTAGTCAGAAACAATCACCAGCTCTTGCAGTAGTGGTTCATGCATATACTATTTTCGTATGGTGAGGTTGCCAGCCTTAAATATAACCACTTAGCAAGAAACCTGTAGAATTTACATTAGTAAATAAATTGTTTACACTTACCCCAAAATTTTGGGAATACACACTTCTCCTGGCACAGATTTAGAATGGACACACAGCCCTTTAGTTAGATGCTGTTCGAATCACTTAGGTCTGGAAATATGAGTTAATTCCTCTGACGGCTGGTGTTCTGCAAATTCCTGGCCTGGGAAAACTGTTTGTATAATTCCTCTTATGACTTGGTCTGGGAAATATGAGTTAATTCCTCTGACGGCTGGTGTTCTATGAATCCTGCCTGGGAAAACTGTTGGTATAATTCCTCTTATGACTGGGTCTGGGAAATATGAGTTAATTCCTCTGACGGCTGGTGTTCTATGAATCCTGCCTGAAAAAACTGTTGTTAAAATTTCTCTCTGACTCCTTGTGATAAAATTCCCAAGTTTCCAGTCTTGAATTAAAATTGCGGGTGTACTTGTAAATTCCAAAGTTGCCCTATACTCGATCTGGTACTTAAAGTTGTGGAATTATAAGTCCTATCCTCTTTCCCCTGGCTTGTAGGAGGTGTATATTTGACGCTGCGATACAATCTGTCTGTTCTGTGTCTGATTTATGCAGTATATCTCACGTTCCTTAGCTTCAAATCCCAGCTGTGTTTTCGCCGAACGTTCCAATAAATTCATTATAGATTCTGGCGAACCAATCAAATCTATCTAGCACTGTTTGGGTGGGGAAGTTTATCAATATTCATCCCATGCGTATTTAAAATTACTTTAATATCATCCCACGCGAAGTAAATTTAAAAATATTAATTTTAATATCTGCTTGCGCAGTCAGAAAACCAGAGCTCTTAACACTACAGGTGATGTCAAATGCAGTCTGGCTGATACATAGGGATCGAAGAGGGAATTCCGGCCCAAAAGATGCCGTCTGTCTGATCACAATAAGATATCGCAGCTCCTGTGACCACAACGCAACCAACGTTTTTCTGGCGTAATGAAGAAATTTACATAAGACTTCCCAGATATCTATCAAAATATTTTGACCATGTGTTTTTCTGTTGTAATGACTTCAGATTATTTACATATTATCCCCCTTTATCTGCGTGCCTCTGCCAGACAGATATCTGGTCAAACAGTGTTGTCTTCTTTCATACAGCATGTGTCAACACGATCAGACGCTTTCCAATGGGGTCAAATATTTGACGGACACGTTTCCACAGGTGATCAGATGGATTCAAAGAGATAAGCGGGTGACTGGACTGACGACTGGGTATTGTTATGATTGTCGCAGAGTGAATATAATATGCCTTTTTGAAATTTTCTGTCCATCCTGTATATTGCTTTATTTTCTGTCTATCCTATGTTTCTGAAAAAAAAAATTTCTCAAGCACTTGCCTTTCCCATCTTAACTCAGGTGAAGCTTCGGTCAACCAGCGTCCAGGTCTATTAGGATTTTCCAGACTTGCCTTTCAAGATATATATGGCCTGTCTTCTTTCCCATTGTTAATAATTTTGAGCTCGGAACCACAGCACGTAGAATCGTGACATTCAATATGCAAACTCATTTGCGGCGATACTTTTGCATATCGTGGGAACTTTAAAAATGTAGCGTGTAAATCGAAAATAATTCTTTCTTTCTTTAAGAAACTAGTTTTAGACTTTACTAGGTGATAGCATACTGAAGGAGAAAGACGCACTTCTTAGTCTTGTAAAGTAAAATTGTGCATAGGGAGATTAGAGTTAAACAAAGTGCCCTCTAGTTTAACTTAAAAAAAAAGAAGAAAAGAAAGGTAAAGGATCTCGTTACACGCCCACTGAGACACATTGGGAATACGGTGTTAGGCTCGTATGTTCTTGACCATCGGTAATTAGGGGTGATGTAGTCAGCATCACGCCGGCCCCCTTAACCTTCCCAGTGTTGTTCTGGTACCCAATTCATGAGGCTGGGTCGACCCCGGAGCCGTTTGCGGTCTAAAAAATTCCCACCTCAACTGGGGATCGAACAATAGACCACCGAGCTGGAAATCCAGTGCACTAACGACTGCACTACCGCGGCTAGTTTAACTTACAGACTATAAATTCCGGTGCAGGTATGTATTCACTTCTCCAGTATATAGGAAATTAGCTCAAATATATAAATATGAAATATATTACTATCATGGTGAAAGTCTAAGTGTATTATATAAATGTATTTCCTTTACCATGTATGTATCATAAATGCTTACAAAAATTCATTTATTTTCACTGCTTGTATTTTAAAGCGATGTTATGTTACAAAGTTTGTATCAATCATAATTTCAATGATCATTTTACTTGTCAATGTTTGTAACATTAATGTATGAGCATATTATTATGAATACTGGAAGGAATGAACGGTGGAAAGCAAAGAAGGATTGTCTAGCGGACCCTCATGTGACCTTGTCTGACCAGGGAGGGAGAAAACAGCGGTCTTGTTATTGTGTATGTACACGGACTGGCCAGCTAATTCAATCACAGCAGACAGGAATGTTTAAGAATGGACTGACCTATTTTAGGAACGAGACGCATGCATGGATAACAACATGCTTACGCTGGACACTGCGTATATTGTTTCTGTAATAATCTGCGTGTTACAGCAGAAGAGTAGTTACACATGTATTTTTGTTTTGTCTAAGAGATTTATGCAGTGCAAGTCTTGTCTCTTATTGCTGAAAAGAGGTTACCTAGCCTTTCCAGTGGCCATATAGTCCTCGTTCCAGTCACAATAATTCCCTTCAATTATTTCAAAGATTCTCAACACCAGACATCACCATTACCAACCATCACCCTCACCATACTCCACCCATTATAACCCTCCATCCCACCTTTGGAAGCAAATTCGTTATCTGTGGATATCTCATTAATTGTGGATACGTTACATCAATCTTGGATTTATAAAATCGTGTTCAGATTATGTGCCCTTTGTGGATACCTTATTCGAACAGTGAAGTTAATTTCAAAGCATTGTATTACGTTATTTTTCCAAGAGAACACCAGGATATATGTTGTTTCCAACATTCACACCAAAGGAACAAAGAAACAAACATTCATTTTCACACAAACAGTATTACACAGATTTCCAGCAAAGTTTAGAATGTTATCAGGCCTGCCGAGAATTTTACTATCACAATTCCTTCATCATTTTGTTGTGTCACTATTTGTGTAATAATTTTTCTTTTTAAAAATCATCAAATTGTTGTGAGTTTGTTTTCTCGTGATAATCTTTATTTTTTGCTTTAAAATCTTTATTGATTTATTTATATTTTTCTAAATTGAAATAAATTGAGTTAGCTTCGATAGGATTGTTC
Organism: Oreohelix idahoensis; assembly: GCA_024509875.1. Lineage (NCBI taxonomy): Eukaryota > Metazoa > Mollusca > Gastropoda > Stylommatophora > Oreohelicidae > Oreohelix > Oreohelix idahoensis. The sequence goes on along the minus strand of JAMPIV010002600.1, from coordinate 49,731 downwards.
GTTTGGTTCAGACTACCAAATCCTCAATCAAACTTTACTTCTTTACCCTACTATTTGTGAGTGACACAGTGTGTGCAAAAAGAGTAATATTGTCGCTAGAGAAAACAAGGAGAGCTGTGTGTGTGGTTTTCTTAGTGAAGAACTAACTGACTCAGCCTGTGCCTTCTGCCTATCTCTCTTGCGCATCACTATCACACGTCCGTGTACACTAGTGTCCATCACCCCTATACAGATGCCAAGCTTTACCTACTATTAATTAAATGTTCATGCGACAATGATAATATCACAGTTCAGCAGACGGAACGTAAATACGTCTGAGGAGTGGTAAACCAGATAAAGACGGTCCTATAGCAAATACTGTCATAGGGGAGTGGCGTGTTAGAGACTTTCCCCATCTATGTCCAGCATAAAGCAAAATAGTGAAAAGGCATGATTTCTGCCAAATAAAAGCGATGAGTGAGAAAATTGAAGAAAAGGAAAGGATACTGCCGGAGGGCTGAAGGTGTGAGAGATCACACAAAAGAGCATGTTCAGACGTTTTGTCACAGTCCTGTCCACGTCTATCATCTCCTCACATTTTGTTTCACTGCTATGTCCTGTCCACATGATAAGGGATAGGGACTAGGCGTTATGATTTATGGTTAGTCAATGGTTATGATTTATGGAAACGAATGATTACATGTGATTCAACCACTGCTGATTATAACGTCTTCATTTTTCTCCATGTTTCAGAGCCATACAATGAGACTAAATGTTTGGGTTGAGAGACTATTATATATGAGTTGGACTCTATATATTTTAATGCTCATTCAAGTCACTATGCAATGAAAGCTCCTCTTGTCACCTCATGTTTTCAATTGTCATTAAGAGTATCTTCTCCGTATCTTTCGATAACTCCACCCCATCTAGCATGGTCATTTCCATTTCTGGCATTTAAATCTCCGAGCAGTATAATGTCATCTAGGCAGTCGTCCACTGTCCTTTGAAGCAGCTCGTAGAATTCTTCTTGACCTCTGCTCTCTCATCTTTCTTTGGCCCATACACAATGACACGTTTGACTATGGTTTCCCTTTCGTGTAGTTTTAAGACCAAATTCGTTCCGAGACAAAGTTCCATGCCTTGATACTTTCCCTTTGGTTATTTTGCCACAATATAACCCACGTCCACTTTAGATCTTTCAGACGCGGGTAAACCACTGTAGAGCAGCATGTCGCCATCGAGATCCATAAATCCGTGTCCTATTTCTTCGTTTCCGTTACATCCAGGATTTCTAGGTTTGCTTTCCTCATCTCTTTCCCCAGCTCCTCTTCCTTCTCATTTTATACTCCTTACATTTCATGCTTCATAGTCCGTTCCAGTTCGTCGGCTTTTATGTTTCATCCCTCGTTCCTTCCAACGCTTCAAGAATCTGTCGTTCCTAGACAAACTGTGCTTGTTCTAAAAAATCCAATAGGCCTTTCTCATTTAATTTCCAACCGATTTGCTTCATCTAAAGCTAGATCAACTCACACGAATCGGATCTATTGTTATATGTAAAGTCTGACCCTTGTATCTCTTTCCACGACAGCCGAAACAGTGAAACACAGCAAATAACTTAAGATTCACTAACTTCAATCTATTTTTTTCTCCGCTTACACTGCTCACACAAAGATGTACGGTTGTCTGTATAAAAGCGCCAGTTCTGTATTTAAATCTTGACCTGTTTTATCAGAAGTATATCCTTTTGTTGGTTTCGATATTGAGGAAACGCTTCCAGGATTCTACGAGTCTCTCCGGCCTATATTGTTACTCTAGCAGTCTAGATCACGCCTTGAACTTTACTTATTAGTTTTGCTGAATCTTTAGCACACGATCTAGCCGGTTTTTCAAATATCGATTGTCCTAGATAATGGTCTAAGTGAGCTTGTGACAGATACCCTCCCCCCCTCCCGGTTTTTAAGCGAGATATATATATTGATATTTTTTATATATATTTAATTTCGAGATTTTTTTATATATCTGTTTTATATATACCATCTCATTTGTGGTTTCCCTCATACCGGTAACGTTAAGTTACATTTTATGCGTTTCGTTGTTTCTAAGGGTCGTGATTTATGTGATTTCATCGGGTGATAATGTGTGCGGGGATAGTGTGGCTGTTCGGGTTGATATTTATTGTATACAGTGACTTGGTGAGAAAGGGTGGTGGGGATACCCGGGGGTAGCACTAAAGTTGGTAAATTTCAAATGACTTTGCAAAAAGGCACGAGGTAAATGTTGTCGGGCGTTGTGGGGGCAGGGGTGAGTAGTGGACTATGGTATAGCTGGTGCCTGAGGGAGAGTCTTCTTATTTGCTCACGACTGGCTCAATACACTCAGGATAGAGCGGTAGTGCCCATTTTTCGTAGTTGATTCACCACGTGCGCCGTTTATTTCTGCAATGACGGCATTGTAACCCCCCACTCCGATACAGACGAGTCGCTTATTGTTGATCGGCCACACCTTCCGTGGCGGCCCCCCCCCCCCCCATAACTCCGCTGCCCCCTTACTTCGTAGCTCCTCGTTCACCGGTTCCCCATGACCAACGCCGAACCCGGCGCCACTGCACTAAATTTAAAGTTGCTTGAGACCCCCCCCGATGCCCTTGCCCCCTCACTCCTCCCCCTCCGCCTATTTAGGCCGGCGACCCAGTCCCTTCACCCCTTGCTGACGCCCCGAAAGGCCCCAAGAACCCCCCAAGAGAAAAGGAGACAAACCCGGAAACAGGGAAAGGAAAGAGAGGCGGAAAGAGGGAACCGATAGGAAAAGAAGGGAAAAGAGAAGGACGAACCCCCCACACAGCGAAAAGAGCCAACGAATCAACCCACCCGAAGAGAAACCCCCGCGGGAAAGGCACCGGAACGGAGGGGAGAAGAAAAGGAGGACCCCGGACAAAGAAAGGGGGAAGAAGGAAAACGATAGACAACAGAACCCACCCCCCCCCCCCCGAGAAAACGAAAAAGCGAAGGGACGAAAAGGAGGAGGAGTAAAAGGGAGAGAGGAGCAAGGTGAACCCGGGAAAGAAAAAACGACCGACAAAAACAAAAAACACGGGGCGAAGGAAAACCAAAAGAGAACAGGCGAGGAAAACCCAAAACGGCACCCCCACAGAACACGGAGAAAAAAAACCACAGGAACCCCCCCGGGAACAATAAAGAAAACCCCAAACCCCTCCGAAGAAAACAACCCCAGAAAAAAAAAAAGAAAAAAAGGAGAGAACGAGGAAACCGGGAGAAGCTACCACCACCGGCCGGGAACGGCGACAAACCGGGGAATAAACCTACACCAAGAGGAAAAACCCCACGGCCCCCTACGGCCCCCGCCCCCCCCCCCCCCCCAAACCCAAACAAAGAAAAAAACACAAACACATATCCCCTCAGTAAAACAAACCCCGCCAAAACCCAAAAAAATCAACCAAGATCCCGGTAAAAACCAACCCCCCCTACCCCCGGGGAGATGAAAATAGACAAACCCCCTCAATACGAAAATAAACCTAATCAAACCAGGTAACCGGACAAACCCAAAAACATACCATCAAGAACCATCTAAATCGATCCCTTTAGACCCATATGGGCGCTGTCCTTCCTCGCACTCATTACAGGTTTTCTCGGAGTACGCCCACTATATTGTGGCACTGCTGGCATGCACTGTTAGGGACTCGTGGACTACCCCCCCCGCCCCCCCCTGGGGCACTCTGGCGGGGTTTTACCGCAGAGAGAGCCTGGCGCCCCCCCCCTCCACATCAGGTTATAAGGTCGTCATTCCCCCTCTTGTTGTCGCCCCCTCGCCTGCCGCCCCTCCCGGCGTCCCCCGGCTCTCCCCACCCTCCCAAGGTGTATCCTTCGTAGACCCGTTGTTATTCCTCCGCCCCCCCCAGCCCGCCGCCGGCCCCCCCCTCGGCGCACTCTCTACATACGATACGCGCCCCGGTGCGCCCCACCTCGGGCTTTCCACCACGTACGCGCTTTCAGTGCGTCGCGTTGGATCAGACTACACACCATATTTCCCCTCCACTCCCCGCCCCTCCTGTGTCACCCCGACCCCTCGTTATCTTGGCTCCAAAGTGGGTCCGTGTCTAATGTTGTTCAAATAATATCAGTTCTACGCCAATTTCCCTATACGCTTCCCTATATCCAACTGAGACCGTTCTCGTGACTAGTCCGCCCTACAACCCCATATCCCTTGGACCAGCGACGTTAACCACAGCACGCTAGCTCTGCGCCCCTCTTTCTCCCCCCGTTTCCACGTTCCCTTCCTACTAAAAAAATTAATATATGGCGACCCATGCCACTTGCACGTCCCCCCCCCCCACGCTGGCATACCAACAAAACCTCAGTCCCCCCCTGCCCCCGGTCCCCCATCCCCCATCTGGGCCGCACCGCGTCTCCCAATATACTCACCCCCCCCCTAACGACCGTTTATCTAAGTACTCCCGCTCGCGTCGAACCCCACGCCTTCAATCTCCCAGCAGCCATCACAACCCCCACACTACGAACGAGACCAATAAACAAATAGTTGCTAGACATAAAAAATATACCCCACTACAATCCGACGGCTAGACACTAATCCCCATTCTGATAGCCAACTCCCCTCACCTGTCCTTCCTACACACCCGACTCCCCCCTCTAAGAGCCGCAGTTAGCAAAGAGAACCCACAGACGGCTGCACTTCGCTTGCTATTCCCCGTACTGAGATCTAGCCCCCCCCCAATCCCCCCCAACATGCGACCTATAAAGAAACAAGCAGGCCAGATAGAAAAATAGCAGTATGAACCAAATATAATTGAGAACCCCGAGACAGTCCACCTCCAAAAAATTGAGGCGAACCCCTAAAAAATAGTCCCCAATGACCCATACTAATAAGTGACCCCCCGCCGCCAGCTAACTCTACTACCCCGAATCCCCAAAAAATCAACTACTTTAGTCTCCTTAATATATAAAATTGATGCAGGACAAAATATATAACACAGGCAGGATAATAAAAAATAAAAAAAAATTGCAGTTGATATATTAATTAGAGGCTAGTTATACTGAAGTAATAGTGGCAGACACACTATATTGTGTGTAAGTCATTTTTTTTCTTTATTTTAGGGCGGTGGCATGAATGTTGCACAGACGTCCCGCCATGTGGAGCCCCCCTGTGGCTGGCTTCCTTTTCTCTTTGACTTGGGGACAGCCGGGGAAAGGCGGACATCAGCGCTTAGTCGTTCCACGGCTCTGCTTAGCTTTGTCACCTGCTGTGTCCTGCTCTCCTTCTCCATGTGATTCGTGGTCTACCTCTGCCTCGCCTTGCCAGGCGGTTGGTCCAGAACCAAGGACTGCCTTTGTATTTGCTATCTAACCAGGTGTTACTCAGTGTGGCCCCCCCCCTCCCGCCCCCTCCACTTCCCACCCCATTGCCATCGTAGTCTTCTCCCCCATCTCCACTTGGTTCCACGGGCATATTTCTAGTTCGTGTTCATTCTGTTCCACGTTGTAACCTTGGTCTTACCTATTTAATCTTCTATTCTACGCCTCAGCACACCCCCCATCGTATGCCGCGAAACCGTCTGCGTCCTTCTAGCTTTCTTGCGTGTTGTCTGTCTTTGTTATTCAACAATCCCGCCTAGGCCGGTCCCAAGCCGGCTTGAAAAAAAAAATAATAAAAAAGGAGGAGGCGCGGCCTGCATATGGGAGGCGTTAAGGAAGCAGACTCTCCACCATGCAACGGCACAACAGGCCAATCCCCTGCCCCTTGCTTTCTTTTTTCTTTTTTTTTTTTTTTAAAAACACGCTTACACGAAAATACATACAGAAAACCGGCGACTGATTCTAAAGGCGACGATATGGATCGACTACGGGGACTACGACCCTTATGGCAACTTGGATACACAAGACCCAACCGCAACCCAGCTATAAAAGGGTCAAAAAAGGGGCAGTGGTGGAAGAGATGAGGAAAGGGACAAGCAAAAACATAGATAATCGGGCTATAAAAGAAACAAAGAAAAAAAGGACAATAGAGTCATGATCTCCGGGGGCAACACGCCTGCTCTACGGGGCTGCCTTCCCCCCCTCCCGCCTGGCCCCGCTCCCTCCCCCCCCCGCTACCAACCACCCTCTGGGTAACCACCCCAGCTTTGTTTTTCCAATAGCGGGTCGTGCCGGTTTCTGGGAATTGCCCCCCCCGGGCCCCACAAATACCCAGATAAAGATAAGTATCTAAAGGGATGGAACTTTGTCTCCCACCCCGGAGAGCATTATGTGTTGTTTTTTTTTTGTGTTAGATACCTATAATAATAAGAAGGTGAAATACATAGTCAAAATCCACTCCCGGTCATGTGTAGTATGGGCCAAATGAGACCGACTGAGAGAGAGCAGAGGAGGTCAAGGAGGGAATTCTCGCGTGCTGGCTTCTAAGGACAGTTGATGACATGAATAGAGTAATTATCATGCTCGGTGATTTTCATTGCCCAGAGTTGGAAATGACTCATTGCATAGATGGTGGTTGGAGTTTTTCGGAAAGTTAATGGAGAAACTAAATCACTCTCAATGGACCAATGGGGGGGGGGGTAAATACGAGACTCCCTTAGTTTCGGCAAGTGAGAAGAACTCTGACTCATTAGCAAACCACAAAAGTTCCCCCATAAGACGCATACAGGGGCATTACTCTAGGTGTGTATGAACCAACAAAAAATGAGAACGTCTTGTGATCGACTAAGCCATCCTCCTTCCTACGCGAGCGTCCCGCTCTTTCAAATATGTCCGGGATGCTAGAGTCGGCACGTCCCCGGGGGCCAGAGACGTTTGGAAGTGATCACTAGACCTGCATATACTAATAACTGCCCAGCACCAAACGCAAGGACCCAACCAAGTTAACGAACTTAAGAAATAAGCATTAAGACCTACAAGGTGAGACAGCCAGAAATTAAGACCAGATATCAGGGGCTTTTTGCTATAGCAGTGAGAAACATAGAAGAACAGCCTGACGACTTGGAAACCCTCTGGCTTAAATTCAAGGACATCATAAAGACAGCTGCTGCAAAAGCATGTGGTGAAGTCTGACTTAGGAACAAAAGAAAGAGGACACCTTGGTGGACAGAGGAAATCAAAGAGAAAAAAAAATAGAAAGAAGTAAATGGCATGGAAACAATACTTAGGAGCTAAAAACAAAGCAGGACAAATAGAGAAATATAGAGAATATGGGATACTTAGAACAGAAGCAAAGAACAAGGTGCTAGCAGCAAAACAGAAGTCCTGGGAAGAATTTGGAGAAAAGCTAGAAAAAGATGCACAAGAAAACCAGTAAAGAACATGAGGAAGGAAAAACAATGCACTCTCAAATTTCTAAAGGACAAGCAAGACAAATTGCTCACTGCCCCGAAGGAAGTAATGGAAAGATGGAAAGAATATTTCTCAGAACTCCTTGATGGTGAGCAAGGTAGAGCATCAGAAATGATAACCACTAGCACAGAAGAGGAAACAAATGGTGATGAAGATGACACAAAGATGGAAGAACTGAAGGCAGCACTGGAGAAAATCAAGATGGGCAAAGCAGCAGGGCATGATGGTATAACACCAGAAATGGTTAAGTACATGGGAGAAACAGGCGACCTATTACTCATAAGGGTCCTACAGGCAGCGTGGTGCAACAAGGCTATACCAAGGGACTGGGAGATTGCCATCATAACACCAATTTTCAAAAAGGGTGACAATCGAAAATGTGGAAACCATAGAGACATATCCCTTCTCAGTGTCCCTGGTAAAATCTACTCTAGACTCCTAGAGCAGAGAATCTGACGCCTAGCTGAGCCACAATTGGATGAGGTCCAGTGCGGATTCCGAGCAAACCGAAGTACTCAAGACCTTATCTTCACACTCAGACAGCTGAGTGAAAAGGCACGTGAGTATAAGAGTGAGATCCATCTTTGTTTCATAGATCTGGAAAAGGATATGACATGGTCCCCTGGAGCAAACTTTGGGATTGTTTGGCAAAGAAGAACACTCCAACACTTCTGATTCATGCAATACAGAGCTTCTACAAGTCTTGCAGAAATTATGTGAGGACAGCAAACCATAAGTCAGAAGAGTTCAGGACCACCACTGGTGTAAGACAAGGTGATATCCTGTCACCTTATCTTTTCATACTCCTCACGGACGATGTTATCAAGTCATGTAAGGAGAGAACAAGAAAGTATTCAGTGGGGTACTGGAAGATGAGACAGGTATGTATTTCCGAGCTGGCATTTGCTGATGATGTTTCTTTATTGCTAACTCAGAGGCACATCTCCAATCCAACCTGCAAGTCTGGAAAGAAGAGCTGGAGAAGAGAGGGATAGTTATAAGAAGCTCTAAAACAAAATCCATGGTGATATCACCAGAAGAAAGAAGACATCAGATTAAGCTGGGAGAACAGATCCTGGAGCAGGTCGACCACTATAAATATCTCAAAGCTTTTACAGACCGAAAAGGAGGCATCAAAGAAGAGTTGGCCACTAGAAAAGCAGCAGCTGGGAGACTTTTTCAGGCCATAAATCGAGGATTCCTCAGCAAGAGAGAGGTTGGTAAAAAAACGAAGATGGCTGTATACCGCTCCACCTATATCCCAGTCTTGACATATAGATGCGAGTCATGGGCAATGACTACAACCCATAAAAGCCAGATCCAAACCTCGGAAATGAGGTATCTGAGGAAGGTGGTTGAAGTAACAAGAAGAGACATGGTCCGCAACCAGACGATACGTCAAGGCCTTAAATCCCACCCACTGCAGACCAAAGTAGAACAGTCCCAACTAGGATGGTTTGGCCATGTCTGCAGAATGGGAGAAGATTGGCTACCATGACAAGCATGGGAAACAAAGAGCCAGGGATCCAGACCCCCAGGACGACCCAGAGTCCGATGGGAGGACTACATTAGACAATCTTTGAAGGACCGAGGACTAGAATGGAACCAGGCCAGGCGGAAGACAGCCGGTAGGATAGTCTGGCGCTGTCTCTTCCAAACCTCTACACCTCACGGTAGAAGGGGGACGACTAAGTAGTAGTAGTCTTTGCTGTTCTCCATGTCTCAGAGCCATACAATATTACTGACTTCACATTTGAGTTGAAGATTCTTATTTTCGTGTTGGATCCGATTTCTCTTGATCTCCATATATTTCTCAATGCAATGAAAGCTCCTCTTGCTTTTTGTATTCTTATTTTGATATCACTGTCTGGCCCTCCAACGTTATCTATATTGCCGCCAAGATATGTGTACGATTCTTTATCTTTTATTGGTGCTTTTTCAAGTTTAACCCTGCTATCATTACCTGCATTTATTCTCATTATTTCTGTCTTTTCCCTGTGTAATTTCATACCCAATTGCTGAGACCTCTCATCGAGTGTTTTAAAATTGTCCTACATCTGATTGCGGTTATGGGATAGAAGACCCAAGTCATCAGCAAAATCCAGATCATCCAACTGCTTAGTCAGAGTCCACTGAATTCCATTTCTGTTGTGTGTTGTCGATGTTCTCATAACAGAGTCTATTGCTAGTAAGAAAAGAAATGGAGGCAAAAGGCATCTCTGTCGCAGTCCTGTTCTTATCCCAAACGGTTCTGTAGGCTGTCCTTTATGAAGAACTCTGCATGTCATGTCTTCATATGTATTGTCAAATGCCTTTTCGTAGTCCACTAATCCGATGTATAGTGGGGAATTCCATTCCAGACTTTTTGTTCAACTACTATTCTCAATGTGGCTATCTGGTCTGTACAGGATCTGTTTTGTCGAAAACCTGCTTGTTCATCTCTCAGTTTCTTGTCTATGGACTCTTTTAATCTCTCAAGGATAATCCTGTTTAATACATTTTCTGACACTGATAGCAACATTATTCCTCTATAATTTGTGCACTCTTGTAAATTTTCATTCTTAGGCAACTTAACCAGATATCCTTCCTTCCATTCTGCTGGTATTTCTTCCTTTTCCCAGACTTTACCAAGTAATTTATATAACATCTCTGTAGCCGTGTCGATATGTGCTTTGATGGCCTCTGCTGGAATGCCATCAGGTCCAGACGCTTTTCTATCTCTTAGAAGCTTTATGGCTTTCATTATTTCTTCCTTCATTGATCTTTCACCGTTAATTTGTAGCTGTTCTTCTGCTGGCTGGATGTTCGGGGGGTTTTGTGGAGCTGGTCTATTGAGAAGGTCCTCAAAATATTCTGTCCACCTCTTCATTTGCTCTTGTATATTGCTGAGCAGTTTTCCATTCTTGTCTTTTATGAGGTAACTTGTTTGCTTGTATTTCCCTGTTAGCTTCTTTTTGCTGTTAAACAGTTCTCTCCTATTTCCTTTGGCTGCAGCATCTTCTTCCTCTCTTGCCAACTCCTCAATATACTTCCTCTTGTCTCTTTTGATACTTCTTTTTTACATCTTTTTTTGCTTCTGTGTACACTTCATCAGCCTTGGCTTTGGAACTTCTGATTTTGCCTGTGTTTAAATCTGCTTTCTTGTTTTTCCTGTCTTTTATCTTATTGATGGTTTATGTTGTTATCCATGCTTTGTGTTGTCGTTCACTTTTCCGCAGTATTTCTTCACATGTCTCATTCCACACCGTTTTGATTTGCTGCCACTAGTCGTCTGTATTCTCTACATCTTCCAGCTGTTGGAGTACTTGGAGTTTGTTTGATATTGTGACCGCAAATTTGTCTCTTGTTTCTTGATTTCTTAGATGTATTATATTAAATTGTTGCCTATAATTTTGCTTTGTTGCATATCTCTTGAGTTTCATTTTTACTTTGGCTATCAGAAGGTGGTGATCTGATGACACATCTGCTCCTCTATATACCTTTACATCCTGCAATGATGATCTAAACGTCTTGTTTATGCATATATAATCAATCTGATTTTCTGTTCTATGGTCTAGTGATATCCATGTTACCTTGCGTGTTCTCTTATTTGGAAACATACTTCCTCTTATAGCCAGTTGATTCGAAGAACAGAAGTTTGAGAAACGTTCCCCATTTTCATTCATTATTCCTGTGACGTATAATGGAAATGAAGCATACGATGTCCTTGACAGCCTTTCATGACCTCGGCGTAATTTTAAGATTCGCTAACAAAGTCACGCATTTTCTCTGGATGTCTGACTCTTCTTGTAATCTACGGCTTTTTTTACTTGACATATCAAACGCGCTTGTTTACCAACCTTCGCAACCTGTCATTCATAGCAGGTTCGAACCACGTTCGTTTACGCAAGTTTCTCACGCGAGCTGAGCTGTCAGTATTACGATGATAAGCAGATTGCACGTGGAAAACACCTGGAAGGTAACAGCTTTTGAAGTTTCTCTATGGCGAGGGGGGGGGGATCCTGTGATGTTCGTATATACAGGGAGATAATCCTTTGATATCAGAAGCGAACAGAAATCTCGTGAAGAAAACCGTTACACGAGTTAAGTCTGTGTTGTCGGGTTGCAACGGCAAACAGAGCGACCGAGGAATCTTTGATCGGGGGAAATTAGTTTCCTGAATTTCTGCTATACAAAAGAAGTGTGAAAATTCACATCATATAGAGATCATCATAACCCGATGGTATGCATACCGTGTCTCCTCAAAACCAGTTATCAGTCATCGCTCAGAAATTTTGGATAATCTAAGCACGTTATTTTAGAACCACTGTGGCAATTGTGTTAATAGATTCGTGGGGATTGTATTCTGATTTTTCTGGTAATATAAATATGTGCTTAAGCGTTAAAGTGTTAAGTTACCATTATAATTCACAGTGATTTTATAGCGTTAAAACTATAAAAATAAACAACGCGTAGCTATTTTGTTCAGATGTTTCAGTAATGATAATTTAACCACCAGTTTTACCACAACAGAAGATACGTCTTAGTGACTGATACTTTTTTTTAACTGCGACTATAGTGACAGATACGATTCACTTTTATTTCATTCTGTGTAATTGTAGTAAGTGAATGTTAGTTATATCAGACGTCGACATTTCAATAGCTATTAAGAACAGGCGATATTTGTTAAATGCACGTACGAATAATTCATTGATAATTAAAATTGTGTGCTGATCGTTGACCGGAGCGGGCGGGGGAGAAAGGCTGCATGCCTCAACCAAACCCGTGCTCGGTAAGCGACGAGCGATAAGATAAGTTAGTGACACCGTGCATGTTAACGTTAATCGGGGACTGACGGAGAGGATGAGAGATCGTCTCGTCCCCTTCCGTGTGTATAAGTAAAGACATAGAAAAGTAGCATTTTAAAAAATCAATGTTGATCTATTTCTAGATGAACGGCTACCAATGGTTGCTACATTGTTTCTACGTCATACGTTGTTTCTACTTTGGTTCTACTTGTGGGTTTATTATGGTCCTTGTTTCTACGTCATACGTTGATTCTACTTTGGTTCTACTTGTGGCTCTAGGCGATTTCAACATCGACATGCGCAACATAAACCAAACATGGGAAAACATCATCCTATCTTACAACCTAAAACAAATAGTCAACCAGCCTACCAGGGTAACAAATGCATCATCCACAATAATTGACCACATCTACGTCACCTGTGCAGACAATATTATAGAATGCTCTGTTCCTACTGTCGCGATGAGTGACCACTACCCTATATGTTGCACGTGGTCAAAGAATAAATATAAAGCTCCAAGAAATAAACATATCAGTATTAAATTTAGAAGTTTTAAACATTTCAACCGTGAACTATTTTTACATGATTTGCGAACTGCACCTCTTGCCAGTGTTTACCAGCTTTCTGATCCCAATGATGCCATTGCCCATTGGATATGTATCTTTCTTTGTGTGTTTGATAACCACGCTCCAACTAAAGAAGTTCGTGTGAAACGACAGGTCAAATCTCCTTGGATCACACAAGCAGTGCTAGACGCCATGAGGCAGAGAGATCAAGCTCACAAAAACAAGGACTTTAACATATACAGAGAACAGAGAAACAACGTGCAAAACTTAATTCGAAGAGAAAAAAAAAATTACTTTAAAAATTTGGTTCAGAACAAAACAAACAGTAAAGATATATGGAAAGCAATCAATACCTTAGTGAACAAGCGAAATCTGTCAGTCTCGTCAACCCCTAATACTTCATTTACTCCCACAGACTTCAGCAATTACCTTCAGGCAGAAATAAACAGTCTTAAATCTACAATACCAAATTCACCTTGTGACTTAGGCAGGCTGTCAGTATTTTGTGAGAACAAATGTACCAACACAATCCCATCCAACATTCCGTTTATGACAGTTAATGAAGTGTATAACTATCTTCTAGGACTTAAAGATAATAACTCATCAGGACTTGACGGAACTCCGCCTATGCCGGTCCCAAGCCCGGATGAAAAAGGAGGAGGGCGGCCTGCATGGAGGCCGTAAGGAGGCAGCCCCTCCACCATGCAAAGGCACAACAGGCCAATCACCTGTTTGTCTAAAACTATGATTACAAGCAATATAAGAGAGAAAACCGGACTGATTTTAAAGGCGACGAACTGGAACGGACTACGGACTACGACTTATGGAACATGGAACACAAGAAGTATAAATGGGAAAGAAGAGGAGCTGGTGGAAGAGATGAGGAAAGCAAAACTAGAAATCCTGGCTATTACCGAAACAAAGAAAAAGGGACAAGGAGTCATGGATCTCGATGGCAACACTCTGCGATACAGTGGTGTACCCACATCTGAAAGAGCTAAAGGGGGCGTGGGTTGCATTGTGGCCAAAAACCAGAAAGATAGTAATCAAGTTATTGAACAGTATGTCTCGGAGCGCATTTATGGGTTGTTACAACTAAAAGAAAGGAGAAAACCAAAGACAACCTGGTGTCATTAGTAGTAAGGAGGCCAAATGAGGATGAGAGAGCAGAGGTCAAGGAAGAATTCTTCGAGCTGCTTCAAAGGACAGTGGATGACTGCCTAGATGAAATTATCATGCTCGGAGATTTCAATGCCAGAGTTGGAAATGACCATGCTAGATGGGGTGGAGTTATCGGAAGATATGGAGAAGATACCTCGTCAAATAGACAATGGAAAGCGACTCCTCAGATTCTGCCTAAGTGAGCAGAATTGATCATTACCAACAACAAAGTTCCCCATAAGCGTCATACATGCATATACTAGGTGTGAACCAACAAAGAAAGAGAAAGTCAGTGATCGACTCATGCCATTGTTAGGAGGAGCTCATTCAAAATATGTCCCGGGATGGCTAGAGAGTCTGGAGGGGGCAGAGATTTGGAAATAAGTGATCACTACCTGCTTACAATATAAAAGAACAACTGAAAAGTTGCTCAGCCTAGGATACTGCCAGCACCACGCAAGTAGTTAAGGAACCAAGTAACGTAACTCGGAAGCTTGAAGAGCACTTATAGGACATATCTAACAAGCTCGAAGGAGATCGAAAATTAAGACACAGATATCACGGGCTTATTGTACAGCCGGTGGAGAAACACAGAAGAAACATACTGATGGAACTTGGAAAACCTGTGCGCCTTCAATATTTCATGGACATTCATAAATAGGGGACAGATTGCTGCAGGAAGCATTGTGGTGTGATAGTCCGACTTAGGGAATCAAAGAGAAAGAGGACACCTTGGTGGACAGAGGAAGTCAACAGAGAAAATAAGAAGAGAAGAAAATGGCATCATGGAAACAATACTTAGGAGCTAAAAACACAACAGGACAAATGGAAAAATATAGAGAATATGTGACACTCAGAACAGAAGCAAAGAACAAAGTGCTAGCAGCAAAACAGAAGTCTGGGAAAGAAATTTTTCATGGAGAAAAGCTAGAAAAAAAGATGCGCAAGAAAACCTCAGAAATTGGTTCTAATAAGACCTAATAGAAATGAAGATGAGGGCAAGAGGAAAAACAATGCCGCTCTCAAATTTACATAAAGGCCAAGCAAGGCAAATTGCTTAACCCTGCCCAGCCGAAGGATCAGCATAATGGACAATGGAAGAAATATTTCTCCATTTTCCTCAGAACCGTCCTCTGATTGGTGAGCAAGGTCTAACGCATCAGAAATGATAATTCACTAGCATCAGAACAGAGAAAAAACAAAATGTTGTGAAGATGACATATAAGCTCTGAAGATAGAATCTGACATGCATACACTAGGAGAAAAGTGCAAGCCTGGCAGTAATGGTGCAATGCATAATGACGAAGACAGGGCATGATGGATTATAACACCAGAGGCAATGGTTAAGTAACATGGGAGTGCATTCAGGCAACCTAGTTACTCTTAACAAGGGGTTCTGATAGGCAGCGTGTGTAGTGCAACAAAGACATACAAAGGATCGTTGGAGAGATTGATCCATCATAAACCACCAATTTTCTTAAATCAAGGGAGTGACACGATCGACAGTGTGTGGAAACGCATAGAGGAGCGATATCCCTCACTCTCAGTGTCCTCGGTAAATATCTACATCTATTGAGAATCCTTAGTTAGAGCACTAGCAGACCTCCAGTCACCTAGATGAGGTCCACAAATTAGATGAGGTCTCCAGTGCGGATTCCGAGCAAACCGAAGTACTCAAGTATCTAATGTTCACCATCTCAGAACAGCTGAGTAATAAAGGACCTTGAAGTATAAGAGTAGAGAGATCCATCACTTTGTTTTCATAGATTCTGGAAAAGGCCGCTATTTGACAGGGTTCCCCTGGAGCTAAACTTTGGGGACTGTTTGGCCTAGGAAGAATATTTCCAGCACCTGCTGATTTTTGCGGCGCCATGCTATAACAGAGCGCTTCTACAGAAGTCTTGCTAGTGCTCACGAAATTATGTGAAGTACTTGCTAAACCATAAGTCTAGGAAGTGTTTAGGATCACACTGGAGTGGTAAGACCAAAGGTGATTATCACCCCATGTCGCCCTTGTATCTTTTGCCCATACTCCTCATTTGAGATGACGATGTTGTATCAAAAGTCTGTATTCTAAAAATGAGAGATACCAAGAAAGTATTTCATGTGGGTGTACTGGAAAGATGAGACATGGTATGAATTTCAGACGCTGGCATTTGCTGATGAATCGTAATGCCACTGATTGCTAAATCAAGGTGCCAAGCATCTCTCAATCCAACCTTGTCAAAGTCTGGAATGGGAAGAGATCTGGAAGAGACAAGGGAATGGGTCATAAGTAGCTCTAAAACAAAATCCATGGTGATATCACGAGAAGAAAGAAGACATCAGATTAAGCTGGGAGAACAGGTCTTGGAGCAGGTCGAAGACTTTAAATATCTCGGAGCTATTATAGACCAAAAGGGAGGCATCAGAGAAGAGTTGGCCACTCGAAAAGCAGCAGCTAGGAGACTTTTTCAGGCCATAAATCGAGGATTCCTCAGCAAGAGAGGGGTTGGTAAGAAAACGAAGATGGCTGTATACCGCTCCACCTATGTCCCAGTCTTGACATATGGATGCGAGTCATGGGCAATGACTACAACCCGTAAAAGCCAGATCCAAACCTCAGAAATGAGGTATCTGAGGAATGTGGTTGAAGTAACAAGAAGAGACATGGTCTGCAACCAGACGATACGTCAAGGCCTAAAATCCCACCCCCTGCAGACCCAAGTAGAACAGTCCCAACTAAGATGGTTTGGCCATGTCTGCAGAATGGGAGAAGATCGGCTACCACGACAAGCATGGGAAACAAAGAGCCAGGGATCCAGACCCCAGGACGACCCAGAGTCCGCTGGGAGGACAACATTAGACAATCTTTGAAGGACCGAGGACTAGAATGGAACCAGGCCAGGAGGAAGACAGCCGATAGGATAGTCTGGCGCTCTCTCTTCCAAACCTCTTCACCTCACGGTAGAAGGGGAACGACTAAGTAAGTAAGTTATTTTATCCATATACTTGTTAAACAATAGTAGTATGGCACACATCCTTGCCGCACTCCAGTAGTTATCTCAAATACATCAGTTACATCAGCTGTTCTTACTATGGGTCTATATCTTTTTTATCCGAAATTCCGAGGACAGCTTTGTTTCTGAAACCTGATTATTTTTTTTCGATTTTCAGATGTCGCCCAAATCGCGTTCAAAAATAGCCCACAGTCGCCGACAATGTGTTCAATTACAACTCAAAAGTCAGAAATCGCCAACTTGTGATAAGAAGTAGCCCGAAGTAGCTCAAAGAAACTCGATTTTCAGAATATTTCGGTTTTCGGTTGTTAGGATAAATGAATATAGACCAGTCGATTCCTATCCACTCTATCTAAGGCGTTATCCGAATATATAAATGCTATTGTTAGTTGTCTGTCATATTCAGTTGTTCGTTCACTTAATTATCTTAAGATGAGCAAAGCATCCATACATCTCATTCCTTTCCAGAATCCGAATTGGGCCTATCTCAACTGCTGTATTTTTTTGCCTTTGTGACAGTCTGATGAAGTAAGGGATTGCTGGGCGCGGGCTAGTGAGTTTCCCCACTGGATAGTTACAGTAGCCATGAAAGCTGGCCTTGATCACCCTGAAAAGTCGCTGGCCAACGGGGAAACGGCATTGTTGTTACTGACCTAGCTAGCCCACGGTGGCTATTCTGTTGCTGAGAATTATACCTTGGGGCATAAAAAGGTAGGGGTAAAGGACCCCGTTACACGCCCATTGAGGCATATTGGGAATATGGTGTTAGGCCCATATTTTCTTGACCATCGGCACACTAGGGGTGATGTGGTCAGCATCACGCCGGCCGCCTTAACCTTCCCAGAGTTGCTCTGGTACCCAATTCATGAGGCTGGGTCGACCCCGGAGCCGTTGGCGGTCTAAAAAATCCCACCTCAACTGGGGTTGGAAGCGAGTGCACTAACCACTGCGCTACCGCGGCTCCTACCTTGGGGCATAAACGGATTGATATTACCAGAATTAGGACCAGAAATGTTAACGGGTTGCGAAAAGGAATACGACTTAAATGGCAACAGTGATTGTTAGTGTTAACTAAACTAATACAGCATTTTCTACTAAAATTAAGAATTAGGGACAATAGATAATATAAATATTCGATTATGCGTAGGCATGCAATTCACCCACAACAGTAGAATATGTACCAAAAATAGAAAGACCTAGAGAACTACAAGACATAGTAAAACAATACTGTACAAGTATATAATAAAATTAATATATCAGGATTAGTGAAGAGTATGACCTGAAAGTGAAGGCTTGGTGAGGTTCTCGTAATGTATACTGATGATGACAGATGAATAGGGAATTGGGTGTCGTCCCAAACACTCCGAGCTTTCCTACCCTCTTCTCTCCTTACTAACAACATGACATGTATGAGGGACGACCATTTTGGGACAAGGGAAACACACACGCACATCCACATAATTTGATACCTTTTATTTACTCTATTTGGGCTAATTGGAGGTGCGAAATGATGCCAAATTCAGATATCGGAATTCACAATTATTACCTTGAATTAGCGAAAATATATATCATAATCATAACCCATTAGAGGTTGAACGGAATATGTGTTTCTTTATTTTTTTTTTAAAATTAATAAACTTCACGAAAAAGACAAAGATAGATATATTAGACCTTGCATACGTTAGAAAAAAGGACAAAGCACCAAGGTGATCAAAGTGCTGGTTACACTAATAGTGCTGGTGTGCAGCAGAGTAGACAAAGAGGAAAGAACAAAGCATGGTGTGGGAATATTAGCAGATCAAGATAATGCGAAGTTCATCATAGAAACATATAGAAACATGTTTCCAGCTAGCAGAGTAAGGATGAAGAACAACAACACTGATTCAGATCTATGCCTCCCTATATTCAACAACCGCTTGACACCGTCCGTCTCATAATAGTGAAATCTCTAGCCCAAAACAATGTAAATCATCTACCAGATCCCCTGATCTCGAATCTCTCCACATACCAAGAATGTAATTACACCCGTAGCCCCCCCGTCTAAGCTCCCCCCCCCCCCCCCCCCCCCCCCCCCCCCCCCCCCCCCCACACTCTCCTATGCATAACATCCCGCCCTCGCTAGTCCCATTGTGCACACATGTTTTCTCCAGCACAGTTAAAAGAGATGTACCGGCGCGCATGTAGATATGTTGATTGATATGGTGAATAGATATATCCTTATGGAGCGCATCTAGACTATATAATTGTTATGTGATGAACAGATGAGACAAAAAAAGACATAGATATACAGAAGACTACTATCGAATGCTCCTCTCAACATAAGATATAGCATAAGAGTAATAGATAAAATGCTGAATACAGAGAGAAACAGGATCCCCCTGCCTGCTTACAACAGTCCGTTGACAATTGTAAAAGATATTGACTAAACATCGACCCGTCCGCTGCCAGAAACCCCTAGCTGTGACTATAGCAGTAAGCTATTGAGGATGACATAGAAGTACCGATGTTACTCGCTCGGCCCCACGCTCAGATACAGGGAAGACATAGCTGGCCCCTGTAGAGAGCAAGTTACTCTGATCACCTCAAATAAACACACCCCCTAACATTATTTTCATAACCTTATGATTGTAGGCACGTAACAATCTCCTCCCCCCCCCCCCACCCCCACTCCTCTACGTGCTCCGTTCAACTCCCTCTCACTCTCTATCGACAAAGAATACTATGTATGTGTAAGAGATTCTTGATTGAATAGCAGAACTCATTGCTCAGTTTCACCTCGTGTCTGTTGCAGGAGTGCTTACGCCATCCTAAACCAGAGGAATACCACGATCGTTAATGATATCGTGTGTATAGAACTAATGCCACACCTTTATATAGTGAATATGTACAGCATCTACACAGACTGTCTCCCCGCAATCTCAAGACCATAGCGTCCTATATGCTTCTCGGACATATTCTCATCGATTTTGTTTGCAATCGCACTTCTTTTAATTTTGAGAGGCAGACACGCCTGTGCACACGCTGGCAACCAATGACAATAGTCTATAACGCGCGCTGTAAGCTAAGAAGTCCATCACCAACCCCAATCCTCCTCCCAGTGTCTCGAACTTGCAGACCGATATGCAGAAAACTGTCTCGTCAGAGAGTACGTTCATCAACCGCATCTTAAGATACATTGCAAACACAGGTGACAACGGCACTATATTGACTCGCTACAGATCAGTCACTGGCGATAGAGAAAGCTCTTCGCCCCTGCTTGTATATGCTCCATGAAACGTGAGTCAATAAAATCAGAGTGTCTCACCCCTCCCGTTGCCCACATTGTCAACTAACACGCGATGCGTATGCGTCTATCGCTTTCCACTATCGACAGAGTGACTCAGACCCACCTCCCAGCATCCCAACGCTAACTCAGATGCTGTGAAACTAGCTCCTCTCTTGTTGACAGACTTGTGCTGCTAAGAGATACATTTAGAATTACTATTGCACACAGTTTGCCCTTCTACAGGCACAGAATAAGAGACTATCTTGTCTTGGTCAGCAAAGATAATACTCACCCCACTTATTACAGAATTAGCACTCCCCCAATCTAGATCTCCACGCAATCCTATTCATTTTGCTGTGTCGTTGTGTGTGTTTGTGTGTACTTGGCTACACCAATGTGCAATACTCCGTGAGAACAGACTCTACTGCTGTCTATAATGCACTTGTGAACTCATATCTCCAACAGTTCCGCCCCCTCAGCAGCTAAGGTGATCTCTTATTGAATTCAGTCTTATCATTCGCAGAACGTTTACTATGCTGCTGGAAGTTATAGAGCTTCTGGCTTGCTTCATTACGCTGTTTTGACCTAGGGCGGGGCGCGGGCCACAAAATGACTCTCTCTCTCAACCATGCTCATTAGAATTGCTACCTCCACTAGTCCTAATACTATACACCCTGTTCCGATCAAACACCACTAGAATGTTGCTTAATCCATCTCGTCTCCTCCACTCTCGTCGGATACCCTTTAAATCTTGTGTTCCTGATTAATTGACCCCCAATACACTGAATTAAACTTATTCCTGAAATAAACACATTTTCCCCATCTCCTGTTCATCCGATAGTGATAGTATTAAAGCCACATGATGTGTGTCCAGTGATAACTGATCCTTATGTGTGTCATGCTCAAGAATTCAGCCGTCCTTCCCGGTTCTCCTTAGTTAATACTCCACTATGTCATCAGAATCCTTATGTCAAGACTCCTCCAAATCCATTCCTAAAGCAATGATTATTTCCTAGACTCAGCGCACATAAATGTTCTCTACGCCCCCCAATATTCTCGCCTATGCCACGTTAAGCTAAAAGCGAGCGCATCCCTGTATGGCATAAATATAACAGAGTCTGTACCTTCAGCCCGTACTCATATAGATGTGCCCCCCTTCCTAAACTTCCCTGAATATCGCATATCGTTGAACTGCGCGCAGCCCTTGAATCATAGTTAAGTGCACTCCCCGCAACTGTGCCTGAAACATAGAAGCAATAAAATGTGTGTTCAGCTCCATAGAGAAATGCCTGGGCGCAGCTATATACGAGTGACCGCTGAGGCTCATAAGAATATGTCGATCCGTCGTCCAGTTCCCTTCGCTGCGCCCACCAGCACTCCTTCACTCTCCCCCACTCTTATGCCGCCAACAAATATGTCCATAATACGTCCGCCCCACTGACTTGTTGTTGTCATTCGATTCTGTCTTCGTTCTTCATCGACCCTGGTCTCCATGTGTTGTCTCCTCTACTTACTTACGATGCCCAAATACTCGTGTCTCTCTACAGCATGTTCTAAGTTCTCTCCCAGGATACCTCCCCTATATCTCCGGTCGGCGCTGCCCCCCCGAATATCTAGGTTACCTTACTAAGCAGCGCTAATTCGTGTATAGATCGCGCTGCGTACGCCGCACACTGTACATTGCGCGCTGCCTGTCTCTACTACAGTGCGTGTCCTCGCGTGTCGATCCTTTCAGCGTCTGGCACGCTCTAGTGTACACAGACGGACTTCCGTGAAGAACATCCCGATCTCCTCTACGCGTATAAATGACCCCAACCATCCTCCCCGATGTATAGAAGCCTATAGAACTGTCACAAACTGACAACCCCCTCTACTCTTCATAATAGTGTACCACATACAAGATAGCTCTTTGTCTATTTCACCAATCCTCTTTGTCTCTCTCCCCTCCTGCCTACTCTGTGTGTGCCCCCACCTCGGTACCTGAAAGAGCTAACCGTTCTATATCTCCACATATAAAGCATCGCACGATAGATGTCGTGTTTTCCGACCAAGCCAACTAGCATCCCACTAGACCCTCAAATGTCCGCCCATCTCTGTCTAAGTTGCTAGGAAAGTCTGCTCTCGCCCGTAGTCTGGTCAAGATGTCCGCACACTGAGAACTCCCTCACTCCGATGCAGAATATCGTCCACGACACACTCCAGGACGCTACAGAAATTTCTCGTTGTCACTCTCCCATATCATCTCCCCCCAGTCCCCCTCTCCTTTATTCGCAGCCACACTCCATACACGCCTTTTTTTTTAGCAATCAGATGTGCTTCAAAGGATTAGAAACAGCATATTGCTGCCTTACTTATTGATTTCTACCTCAGATATTGATATCCAGTCCACAAGTTGAGTTATCCGCGGAGTTATTTTCTACATTAACTATCCAATGTGACATTAGTCTCTCCTCTCTTCAACATGTGCAATTTAACTGTGCATCACACCGTCGAAGAGTACGCTAGTGATAGTCCCCTATTTCGTATCGCTAATGATTATTTTTTTCTACTCGACTGATTTAAGCAGCGCAAAGGCAATATATAGCCGCTGAGTCACTAGTATCGGTACAGAGAAAAATAAACCAGATGAGAAGAAGCACACATGCGCAGCTCGAGATAATATGCTGGGTATGCGTTTACCCCTTTATACGTTGACTACCCACAACCCAATACTGTGGATATATCAGGATTACCACGCATATAAATAGGACTCTTACAATATAGTCTGCACTCTAATATTTTGACCCGACCGCACTGGATCTCATATCCTAAAGACCGCTATTTTGCAGACTATCTCTATGAAGAGAAGACACTATAGTGAAGATATATATCCTTGCCTTACAGACCACACCCACACACTACCAAACCTACCAACTCCCCCACACCGTGGTGTGTGTAGATCAACCGAGAGCTGCTCTTCTCTCCTCTCTAGCAGCTCTCGCAGTACAAGTCGCTGAGAGATGAGGTGTATGCATATTGCTGCGTCGTGATCACCCAATGCCACCCGGTATGTACCCGTGATGCTCCCGTTACCCCCACAGTCATCGATCACCCCTGCTCCCCGATCCCCCGTCGCTCCGTCCCCCCCCGCGTCGCGCGCCCCCACAGCTGATCCGCTCGTCCCACGTAGTGGCGAACATTCTTGTCTTTTTTCATATAGTTTCCTTTTTATTTTTTTCTATATCCTTGTTATCTTATTTATATATATTTCTGTCTTATATATATATTTATATAATATTATTTTATATTATATATATTTAATGCCGCCATTCCCATTAAAAAAACGCCCATCGCATTAGTAGTTATGAACCACAAACTCGTTGTGCTAAATTTAAAATACATGAAACCACCCGATTTTACATTCTATGATACATTTACTAACCCAAATTTGCTGTATTATTAAACATGAGACAATTCAGAACCGCTCCTAAGCAGTTGTCAACCCCAGGTGTCAAAAAACAAAGTCGCACTCACTGTCATTCAGTCACAGCCATCATTAATACCGTGTAAGACCCCCTACAGCATTAAAACAGGCTTGGCATCGGCGTCTCATGCTATTGCAGAGTGTCTCGAAAAATGTTTGGGGTATGGCGTTCCATTCTGCAATGAAATGCTCGCTCGAGATCATTCACATTGTTGTTGTCATACTGGCGGACCCTTCTGTTCAGTTCAATCCCATGCGTGTTCATCGGATTCATGTCAGGAGAGTTTGCAGGCCAATCCAGTACAAGAAAAGGTTGCTGGGCTTAGAAATTATTGGTAACGTTAGCTGTGCGAGGCCTAGCATTATCATGCTTAAAGATTCCCAAATCTGGGTGATACTGGAAGAAAGGCACTACGTCTGTTTTGCAAACCAGCGACGCGAAGTCTCCGTCGCACAGTGTTTGCGCTGACAAGTCTCCGAGTGACAGGTGTATGAGCTGCTGTCTGAGTTGCTGTTTGGAAGCGATTGCGCAGATGTAACAATAGAATTTGGCGATCTTGAGCTAGTGTTGTTACACGAGGTTGACCAAGCCTGGGACGGTCATTGGTGGTACCTGTCGCCCAAAATCGCTGGTTCAGCCTCACTATAGTGGACTGGTCACAATTGAAATGTCTGGCAATTTCTCTGGTCGCCATTCCGCTGCTGAGCATAACAACAGCTTGCCATCGCTCTTTTGATGACAGTTGAGGCATGACAAAAACATTAACAGACTTTCTTTCGATTTAAACAGATAATGGCTTTTTACTCGCTGAAACTTGACTAATGCGTGTGCCAAATTTCAATGTGATTCGACTTTTAATAAAGCCAGAATTTATCAAAAACCTTGTTTTGCACGGAAGCACGCAAAATTTGAAGTAAACATCACATCGACAGTAAAGTGGGAATACATGAACTTCATCACTTGCACACTTTCGGGTTTTGAAAATCGCTCACTTGCATAAACATTTCAACAGTGAAAACATGTCACGATTTCGATGCGTTTTTAATGGCGGCTACTATATATATATATATATATACCCGCAGGATGGCGGTACGTTTCAGCATGAAAGATAATACATGCCTATGGGAAAATGTACAGTTGTTTATCAACCATTATAAGGCGCGTCATTACGGCCTATAACTTCCAGCAGAAGAAGAAGTACCTGAAAGGTGAAACCAGATAAAGTCTTGACTGTATTATCAAGTTCACAGACTTCCATATTAAGCAACTATATTTGTTTAAGGACTACGTGACGCGTTCAGTCAGAGGCCCTGAGCTTCAGTAGGAAAAGAATGGGTTGTCAAACCAGCGTTTTTAGCATCATACCTACGAGCTATACAGAACTGATGATGTTCAATGTTATTAATTATTACCACCTATGAACAGTAGTTAAAGGACAGACCATTGTCGATAACGTCCTTATAGATGAGTGGTTCAAGCTTATTTACCAGATGTTTTGCCAGTCATATCCAATATACATGATGTGTCTTGATTCTCGTCCATTTGACTGTACTTGTTGATGTCACTGTGTCACGTAATTAAATGGTTGAAAGTTCCAGCAGTTTTCTACAATTACTGACTACTGCATGTGAGTGAGTGGGTGCCTTATTTACATATCAAAGATCCTATACGCATTCGTGTCTCTACACACCAACCTCACTTGTCAACCACACCACCTTCGAGTACCTTACATACATGAAATGTCGGATGTTCGAATGTCAACATGACACCCTTTTCAGCGCCTCAACGCCTGGTGAGCTATTCATGCATAACAAAGCTGCTTGGCCCAGGTTGGACGGACTACAACAGTACACAGCAAGGAGATTGTTACGTTCCTACATATCATACGTAAATCCCACCTTAACGTTTGTAGTATAACATTTGTCTGCCATCAGTGGTACCTATACCTTGTAGCGGTATGGCAGCTTGCGTACCCTGACAATCCCCAGAGCTATGCCAGTGGGACTTTTACTCCTGGTAGGTTCAACCAAGCTGGACTGGTCTGTATGGGTAGGGGTCAGACAAAAGCTGGTACCCTGGTCCTCCAGGTTGGGGGTTTTAGCATAGGGCTGACACCCTTGTCTGTGTAAAAAAAAACAGTGAAGTTACGGAAACAGCAATAAATGAACAAACTTTGCTGCGGGATGGACATTCGGAGTCTGTGGCTCGTATGACTGTCAGTGGTGAAAGCCGAAAGGAAGCCACTGACATGAAAACGGATGTCCTGACCGCAAAACAGGATACAAGAATAGGTTTTTGGAATGTCAACAATGTACGAGACAGGTTAACTAAGACAGGTCACGGCAGAAATGAGAAACTATAGGTTACACATTCTAGGGATAAGCGAGAGCAGATGGACAGGGGCAGGAAAAGTTAAAACAGCAACAGGAGAAACAGTACTTTACTCTGGAAGAGAGGATGGACAGCACAATGAAGGCATAGCCATTATTCTACAGAAAGGAATAGAAAGGACATTACTGGAATGGAAACCCATCAATAACAGACTGATAAGATTAAGATTGAGAGGGAGATTCACCAACACTACAATAATACAATGCTACTCACCAACGAATGATAGCGATGAGGAGGTCAAGGATGAATTCTATCAACAACTGCAGAAAGAAATGGAAGACACACCTAGATATGATCTTGTTATAGTAATGGGAGACCTCAATGCGAAAGTTGGTACACACAATACATATGATGAAAGCACAATGGGGAAATGCGGCAGCGGAACAGCAAACGAAAATGGGGATAAAGTAATAATTTTCTGTAGCATTAACAACCTGGTCATTGGAGGAACACTCTTCCCACATAAAGAAATTCACAAATTAACATGGGAATCACCAAATGGTCGGGACAGAAACCAGATAGAACACATCATGGTTAACGGTAGATGGAGACATGCATTACAAGATGTGAAGGTAAGAAGAGGTGCAGATGTGGGAAGTGATCACCATTTAGTAGTAGCAAAACTGAAAGTGAAACTAAGAAGGGCTGCACCAACTGTAACTACACAGAAAAGGTTTGACATCAGCAAATTGAAGGACTCACTTACCAGAAAAGCTTTTGCGGCCGACATAAAGAAACGATATCAATTTGCCAAAAGTCAGGAAAAGACATTGACTGATGATATAGACCAGAATTTCAACACCATTTCAACAATATACAAAGAAAGCAGTAAATCATGCTTGGGATTCCAGGAAAGGAAGAAGCAAGACTGGATAACGCCAAAAACATTAAACACTATAACGATGAGAAAGGAAATGAAAAGAAAGAATACAGAATCGAAGTCCCCCAGGCTAAAGCAACTATATAGCGAACAGTACAGTCAGCTGGACAAGGAAGTTAAACGCCAAACCTGAGCCAACAAAAGGAATTTCCTAGATGATCTTGCAAGACAGGCAGAGGAGGCAGCACTGAGAAATGAATAAAGCACAGTATACAAAATAACTAAATTCATCAGCGGAAAACGAGGTGCAAACAATATTACATTAGTAAGAGATAAGCAAGGTAATCTCATGACGACAGAAGAGGGACAGGAAACAAGATGGGCAGAGCATTTTAGAGAAACTCTGAACAAGGAACCACCAGAGATAAAATTGAATGTTCCTTAGGCTGAAAACGATCTAGATGTAAATACAGACATTCCACGAAAAGAAGAAATCATCACAGCAATCAAAGGGTTAAAGAACGGAAAAGCTGCTGGCCATGATAACTTAAATGCAGAGCTATTTAAGACAGACCCTGAGCTAGCAGCAGAACTATTAGAACCATTATTTGCACAAGTCTGGAAAACGGGGACAACACCATCAGAGTGGAACAAAGGAACAATTGTCAAATTGCCCAAAAAGGGAGATCTTGCAGACTGCAATAATTGGAGAGGAATCACTCTTCTCTCAGTTCCCAGCAAAATACTAGGCAGGATAATTATACAGAGAATTTCAAAGGCAGTAGACCACAAACTGAGGAAAGAACAAGCAGGATTTAGAAAGAACAGGAGATGTGTAGATCATATATTCACTCTCAGGAACATTATAGAGCAGTGCTCAGAATGGCAAAGACAGCTTTACATTAATTTTGTTGATTTTGAAAAGGCTTTTGACAGCATACATAGGGACAGTTTATGGAAAATACTGAAGGCTTATGGAATTCCGAGCTGCATAGTGTCAATCATAAAAAGCCTCTATGCCAACTTTACGTGTAGTGTTGGGCAGAGCAACCTAACCTTTGAGGTGAAGACAGGAGTACGACAGGGATGCCCCTTATCAACCACTCTATTTTTAACAGTCATAGACTGAATGATGCGCCAGACAACAGAGGGCAGTCAAGAGGAATAAGATGGACAACATTTTCTACATTGGAAGATCTGGAATATGCAAATGACATTGCAGTACTAGCACATTCACCAACACATCCAGGAAAAAACGGATAGACTCAATAAGTTTAGCCAGAAGGTGGGCTTGAACATCAATTTAAAGAAGTCTGAGGTCATGTCGCTCAATGTGAGCAACCCTCAGCCCATATCAGTAAGGAATCAGAAATTGGTACAGACAGATACCTTCACATACCTAGGAAGCATAGTAACACCAGATGGCGGGGCAGGCAAAGACATCAACATCAGAATGAATAAGGCAAGAACAGCCTTCTTTAGCCTAAACAACATCTGGATTTCCTCCCAATACAGCACAAGCACAACATGAAGATTATATCAGAGCTGTGTGCTTTCTGTGCTTCTCTATGGTGCGGAATGCTGGAGAGTTACAGAGAAGGAAATGTCAAAATTGTCCTCTTTTCACACAACATGCCTAAGAAAAATTCACCGAATCTTTTGGCCGAATACCATCACTAACCAAGATCTGCTTACTCGTAGCAAGCAAGAGGACATGCACACCATCATAGCTGGCAGAAACTGGAGCTGGGTTCGTCATGTCCTCAGAAGAGACCGCGATGCCATCACAAGAACAGCTATGCTTTGGACCCCTGAAGAAAAACGAAAGAGAGGCTGACCAAAATCAACCTGGCGGAGGACTGTGGACTCTCAGATGCAAAGAATGAACCAGAGTTGGGGCACTGTACGAAGGATGGCCACCAACCGAGCAAAGTGGAATCAATTTGTTGTTGCCCTACAAGACGCCATTAGGCGTGATAGCCATTGACTGCTTTGACGGTCGGCGGCTAAGGATCAAAGAAGAAGAAGAAGATAACATTTGTGGTCACATAAAAAAAAACATAACATTCGTGGTGGCCGTAAATATACGGTAACAATCATATAGTAGGATAGCTTAGTGTCCCCTGAGCAAAATATCTTAAAAAAAATATGGTAGTCCAAGTATTAGCCAAGTTATTGAGATAATACTACATGTCTAAGAACGCTTGGACGGACAGACTGTTGTTCTTGCTCGTTACACATAACGTTATTGGGGACGCACGTTTAAAAAAGAGGCATTGGAGTAATTTAAATCCTATTGGTTGGTATAAGAGTATAGGAGTAAAGGGGGAGATAGGGAAATGTTAACTAAAACTAAACATCTTTTTCTATTGGCATAACTAACGCAGACTGACCAATGGACTACGAGGCACATAGTTTGTTTGGACTTTTGTTTTTGTTTTTCAAAACTAAATTCAAAAAAGATTTGGGAGTGCCTGCTTTCATTGGTCGGCTCTAATAGATATTGGCAAAAGGCATAGTGGTCTCAGGGCCATTTGACTAGAAACATTTATACAAACAACTACGTTGAGAGCAGATGTGATAAATTGTAAAATTAACTACTAAATTCATAATCTGGACGAGGCAGAGCAAACTGTGGCCATATCCTTTGCCAGTCAACGTTTTTTGTGACATATTTCTTTGAACTAGTGGTAAGAATGCTTTATGTATTTACATGCTTGATTAAAACTGAAAAAGTTAGATACTGCTGTGGAAAAGTGAAGGACATGCCGGGAGCAAACATTATTGAGTCCTCACATTGAACTGTATTTGACTATTGCATATTGTTATGATTTTGTATTAATAATTTTGTATTGGAAGATGTTAGTAAGCCTCAGTGTTCTATGAACACTCTTTAACATGCCTAGAGCGTTTATAATTTAGAAAAGAAAAGAAAAATCATATAAAAGGAGATGTGGTTACTCCACGTTATTGGATTGAAGCAAACTATGTAAAAGTACAGTGGCGTATCTGCCATAGGGACCTGAGGTGTGATCACAGAAAGGTGTGAGTCATATAAATTAGGGGCTGATGCACATGAATGCACACGAGGCTGACCCCATACCGTCATGTATACATAGTGATAAGAAGTTGTGATCAGATATGAAAAGGCCAGGGTGTCTTTTGTTGCAGAATTTTTATTTCCTGTTACCATCCGGTGACAGGAAACCTGATGAGTGAGTGAAAAGTGAAAAGTCTCCATTCAAAAGTTTATGCTGTCAGCTGATAGCCTGAAGGAGCTTGGGTGTGGGTGCTGATCTATTATATCTGCAACGACACTGTCTTATTATCGTCATACCAAGAATCCCAGGTGATGAGTTAACACTGGGACATCTGACACTTCATCCGAATAAACTGGTTCTTATCAAAAATAAACTGAAATATATGGGGCATGAAGAAAACAACAGCTCCTCATAACCAATGACTAACACTAGCAGTTATTAAAGTTTTAGTCTGTGAATACACCTACAGGAACTCTATAATAACATTATATTCATAGGACCAAGAGTCCCTACATTTTAGTTAAAGCATTATATGTAAATATATTTCCTCATTTTCAAAGACCTGTCCAAAAGAGATGGCGGGACAGGCAGATTAAATTGTACAAAGAAAAAACATTCAAATTTTAAAGAAAACTTTAACCACAGTCTTATTATTCCTTTTCTTATAGTGAGTTAAAGTGTATTGTGTTGATGTACCATCATCTTCATTTCACCCCTAGACACTATACACACCATACACCAGCCACTAGAATCAAAATACGGACTGTGTAAGATCTAGGGAGGTAGCGTTAGGTTCCCTGCTAATATATATCATCATCATCATCATATATACTAGCCGCCATTAAAAACGCATCGAAATCGTGACATGTTTCCACTGTTTAAATGTTTATGCAAGTGAGCGATTTTCAAACCCCGAAAGTGTGCAAATGATGAAGGTCATGTATTCCCACTTTACTGTCGATGTGATGTTTACTTCAAATTTTGCGTGCTTCCGTGCAAAACAAGGTTTTTGATAATTCTGGCTTTATTAAATTCGAATCACATTGAAATTTGGCAAACGCATTATTCAAGTTTCAGCGAGTAAAACGCCATCATCTGTTTTCATCGAAAGAAAGTCTGTTAATGTTTTTGTCATGCCTCGACTATCGTCACTAGAGCGATGGCAAGCTGCTGGTATGCTCGGCAGTGAAATGGCGACCAGAGAAGTTGCCAGACATTTCAATTGTGACCAGTCTACTATAGTGAGGCTGAACCAGCGATTTCGGGCGACAGGTACCATCAATGACCGTCCCAGGCTTGGTCAACCACGTGTAACAACACTAGCTCAAGATCGCCAAATTCTATTGTTACATCTGCGCAATCGCTTCCAAACAGCAACTCAGACAGCAGCTCATACACCTGGCACTCGGAGACTTGTCAGGGCAAACACTGTGCGACGGAGACTTCGCGCCGCTGGCTTGCAAAACAGACGTCCCAATATCGGTCCTATCCTTAATATTCGTCGTCCAAGGGCGGGATGGAGATCAACAATGTTCTCCGATGAAAGCCGGTTTAATGTCTCCTTTGCTGATAGGAGAAATCTTGTACTGGATTGGCCTGCAAACTCTCCTGACATGAATCCGATTGAACACGCATGGGATGAACTGAACAGAAGGGTCCGCCAGTATGACATCAACAATGTGAATGATCTCGAGCGAGCACTCATTGCAGAATGGAACGCCATACCCCACACATTTTTTGAGACACTCTGCAATAGCATGAGACGCCGATGCCAAGCCTGTATTGATGCTGTAGGGGTCATACACGGTATTAATGATGGCTGTGACAGAATGACAGTGAGTGCTACTTTTGTTTTTACACCTAGAGTTGACAACTGCTTAGGAGCCGGTTCTGAATTGTCTCATGTTTAATAATACAGCAAATTTTGGTTATTAATGGATCAAAAATGTAAAATCGGTGGTTTCATGTATTTTAAATTTAGCACAACGAGTTGCGGTTCATAAACTAATGCGATGCGTTTTTAATGGCGGCTAGTATATATATATATATATATATATATATATATATATATATATATATATATATATATATATATATATATATATATATATATATATATATATATATATATATATATATATATATAATAATTCTGATTTTGTTTGATCTTGCTTCTTTTAGAGGTTCGATGTTGTAAAGTTTAAATGATAATAAACAACATCGTCTCAACTTTAATTTAGGCAGCACTTTGTGCCGGTTAAAAATATAATTGTTACTGTCGTGTTTCTTTTATAGTTGTTCTGTTATTATTGAATGTTTGTGGTGGGTGTTGTGGTGTAGTACCACTGCCAAGGACGACGTTAGTTTGGTCGGTTTTACTGTAAGTGGCTGACAGGTGTGTAGATATAATGGGCGAATGTCGTGAATTCTTAAATTATGTATATTCGTCTCTGGTACCACCCACACAACAGTAACGTAGGTCAGGAAAAGACCAACGGGTAAGACGAGTTCGTATCCAATTCATACACAGTTTATTTACAATAGTAACGTTGACACCACGAACAGTACATCGTCACAAGTTATAACAGCGTACAAAATCCATGGCAAATAGGTTGCAGAACATAGCAAATATCCAGAAATTGGTTGCATACACAGCAACTCACTGTACATTATAATAACAGGAAAAATCCATCATAGGAACCTTATAAATGATGATGATGGCCGGTATAATCCATGGCCTCAAGAATATCTTCGAAAAAACTGTTCCCTTCAATAATCTACTCTGGTCACACTAGCGAGACAAAAACCGTCTCGAAGCCCTGCCAGATACTTAATGACCGAGATGAAGTCTTTCAGTACAACTCAGTAAAAGTCGCTCATGCGTGAACTAACTGCTTGACATGTAAGCTCAGCTCATCCGTATCTCTCCCCGTACTACTAAGAACA
The DNA here is from genome assembly GCA_024509875.1 of Oreohelix idahoensis. Classification (NCBI taxonomy): domain Eukaryota; kingdom Metazoa; phylum Mollusca; class Gastropoda; order Stylommatophora; family Oreohelicidae; genus Oreohelix; species Oreohelix idahoensis. Next base: position 16,954 of record JAMPIV010002600.1, on the reverse strand, counting down.
TTAGAACAGTTTCTTTATGTTTTATAAAACATTAACACAGACTCAGTTGAGCTATGTTCCAAAATAATCGTACACAAAGTACCCAAATAAAAAATCTATCTCATCAATTTAAACGTGCTTACAAGCAAAAATCAGCCCCGTACATAATAATCCCTAACACTTAACTCCCCCTCAGAATCATGACTTAACAGATTACACCGACCCCCGGGGGAAAAAATTATATCATCATTTTTTGTTGTTTGAAAATTACATCGAACAACAATGTGATGTCGATCAAATATCTAACACAAAGAATTACACTATTTTAAGTCATATCAATGGAATGCGCGTATGGACAATTAAATAATAATTGACATTGTACACTGATTGGTAACGCGCGCGTAAAGGGCGGGGGAGGATTGCATACCTTCATCCGACCTGAAATCGCCGCGCTAGCATAAAGCTGACCAGATAGGTGTAAAGTAAGACACCGTTTGCCTTTTAAATTTAATCAGGACTGACGGGGTGGATAAGAGATCGTCTTGTCCCCGTCTATGTGTACATATATGTAGCGATATAGAATAGTAGCATTTTTAAGATGTTTATTCCTAAGCACACCTGATCTCAGAGCGGCCAACGGTTTTCAAATGTGGTCCTTTTTTTCATTTGCTAAGTGGATTAATGTTGTCTTCTTCTTGGCTTACGCGTCCCCAAGTTCATTTGTGAACAGGATTGGCCAAAGAGACAAGTGACATTTTAAATGGTAAATTTAACTGGACTATATATCCCAGAATTAATTTTTTCAATTTTATCAGCCACTGGGTTGTGAAACCAATAACATTTCTCCCGACTTTTGACAGTCGTATCCAAGTGGATTTTATCCAGATATTTTCCAAGGATATCACCAAGATTAGGTAAGGAGCGAGTGAGTGGCCATGTATGACAGAGATTGAATTTTTTTTTTTGTTACAGGAAATTGTATCATCCTTTATTTTGCTTAAAATTGTTTACTTTACTGAGTAGCGTATAGTAGAAACCTGTTTACCTTACTGTCTGTTCTGTAACATAGTGCTAACCTTTGGGTTATTAGCTTTTTGGGTTCTTTTTCTCAATAAGAGAAGGGCACATTTATTCTGTTATTTTCCTATTTATGTAAATCGTATTTTATTTGATCTTTCTTTAGATATTTGATGTTATCAAGTTTAAATGATAATAAACAAAAAAGAAAACTTATTTTGTGTGTTGGTCAGACCCTACCCAATTAACCGTAGTTTTTTCACGTTTGTGTGTCTTGTTGTCATATAGCTGTGTGTGTGTGTGTGTTTAGTTAAACTTATATTTATCTTATAAGGAGGGAAAGATTGTCTCGTACTAAATTATAGTCGTATAGATAGGATGGAATAGAGAGACTTAATCATTCCCTAGACATATCGTCTTCTTAAACTATTACCTGTGAAAATCTATTTCTTACACCTCTTTTTCTCACGTACTTATCAAACATTCACTCTACTCAGACGGGCTAAAATAACTCTCAAACCTATCCGTACGACAGACTGTGACAAAAGGTCTGAACATGCTCTTTTGTGTGATCTCTCACACCTTCAGCCCTCTGGCAGTATCCTTTCTTTTTCATCATTTTTCTCACTCATCGCTTTTATTTGGCATAAATCATGCCTTTTCACTATTTTGCTTTATGCTGGCCATAGCATGGGGAAAGTCTCTAACACGCCACTCCCCTATGACAGTATTTGCTACAGAAGTATTTGCTATAGGACCGTCTTTATCTGGTTTACCACTCCTCAGACGTTATTTACGTTCCGCCAGCTGAACTGTGGTATTATCATTGTCGCATGAACATTTAATTAATAGTAGGTAAAGCTTGACAGCTGTATAGGGGTGATGGACACTAGTGCACACGGACGTATGATAGTGAAGTGCAAGAGAGATAGGCAGAAGGCACAGGCTGAGTCAGTGAGTTCTTCACTAAGAAAACCACACACACAACTCTACTTCTTTTCTCTAGCGACAATATTACTCTCCAGTACACACTGTGTCACTCGTATATAGTAGGGTAAAGAAGTAAAGTTAGAATGAGGATTTGTTAGTCTGAACAGAACGAACAATCCTATCACGGCTAACTCAATTTATTTCAATTTAGAAAAAATTTATATTGTTCTCACCTTAGACGTACGAGTCTATATTTAGAGTTTGCTCCTTCCAAATGTTTTTTTGCGTTATTCTGCCTCAATTTTTGGGTCAGTTTCTATTTTAGGTGTTTCCTCTATTTTTTGTGACTGTCTCAAGTTTATTTGGGTCAGTCTCTATTTTTTGTCTGCCTCTGTTTCTTTATATCTGACTCTTTTTCTTTATATCTGCCTCTTTTTCTTCATATCTGCCTCTTTTTCTTTATATCTGCCTCTGTTTTTATCTCTGCCTCTTGTGATGAAGTACATTGATACAGCGATAAAATCATTAATTATATGTAATAAAGTCAAAATAATAGGAGTAGAAATAATAATAGTATGGTTGTAACGCGTCTTCTTCCCCCCGCCAGTCATCGCATTGAGATAGAACATAGTGAGAAGCCTTATTGCAGCGCTAATGGTATTGGACTTTATAACGCGCCCGTCAAGGGTTAACGATAAAATTTTGAAAAGACAAGCTTAGTTATTCCACGAAAGATAGTAAGATTCAAAACAAGGGAAGCATAAACGGACGCATAAAAGAGAGAGAGAGCGCGAACACATGCCACAAATTATCACGCGTTAGATTCTTGAAGTAGCTAATAAGGACGACAGCGCGAGACGAAACAGTAGCAGGTGTTCGGAACGTGTCGCAAGCTTGGTAAAATTTAAAAATACCCCGCCAAGTCCAATACTTTTTCTAACAAAAGGCACACTGTAGAAATATATATACACACACGCATATTACTTCCTGCCGGGAAAAAAGAAGATCTGCGATGATTTTTTTATAACATTCTAGAAGTTGAGACTTAGAAAACAACGAACACCAAAATGGAAAATATATGGAATTCTTTATTAATAAGTTTAGGATCATAAAAGTTAGCTAGTCTAAGAGCTTATCTTGTCCTGATCGGTTATATGCTTTCGAATAAAAAAATCCGACAGATAGAAATAAAGTTATGGACAAAAGACTGTATTTGTTCGTACAGACAGACCAACACATGCTCCTTTTGAATTGCACTAACGGTAACATTTTTTGACGCGTCCTTGAAAAAGGCAAGAAAGGGTACATGTAGTCTGTTGTAGAAAGGGGTAGACAAGGGGGAGAAAAATTATGGGATGGCTCAAACTGAATATGTTTTTTGGTAGTGTTAGGCCAAAACCAAGTTTATTTTTGGTGAATGCCAAGTTCGGACGGACAGACCGACAGAGGTACACTAACATTGGACCAAAATTGGACCTTAGTTTTAAAAATTTGAATGGAAAATCTTAGTAGTAGATCCCATTGGTCAAAACATTTCATATTATTGAGAAAAATTCAAAGGCTTGACGCCATTTGTAGAAGATAGTCCCTAGAGCAGGACGTTGTGTATTTTTGTGAAAAGTGATTAGCCTTATTAAAGCAAATATATATTAAAGTAAAAGGCATCACAGTTCAGCCAGCAGTACATCGGGAGTCTGCTATTCAACGTACCTGTGTTTTTTTCATTGAATTTCTGGTAAGACCGACATTATTCATATATATTTTGGTTAAAAATGTGAGTGAGAGATGCTGGAATCACGACTGTAAGTAATCAGGTCCCAAGCTGATTTATGCAGGGCCTGAAGGTAGAAATAGGCTATAACACATTGCCAGTTTTGTAAATGCACATGTTTTGTGAAATAAAAATGTTTATTTAGGTGACCAGAGGGACACAGCTCACCTATCCTATTGTATGGAAGAAAGATTAATAATATTATTGCAGATGCAATGCCGCTTTTGTAGGAGAGACATGTGAACAACACTGGTACACCTTGTAATGGATGTGCTGGATTGGTCCAGTGGATATCACCCAGCTATTTATTTCTTATGTATTCTCATTTGTATAATTAACAGTTAAGTAAGATATCAACAAGGAGACATTATTTCATTGTTACAGGGTTTTTATCTGGCATTAGTCCGGTGCCAGATGTCTATGAGAAGCAGTGAGAAGTCGTTTCATGCACAGTAGTGACAGGGACCTACAGAGTCTACCCTGTTACTTTTGGCCATTATCATAGCGAAATCGTGTGACACCAAGTTTACAGACTGTTCAAGTGTGCCCAGATAAGTAAAATATATGGCACCATAACTCTTCATCAGCTTTAAGACCAGCGCACCCCTGTATAACAGAAATAAACTATTTCCCCAGAGAACTTAACAGTGACATTGTATATTTAAGAGACTGGGAGTGATTATAGAATCCCAAACAGCCATCCAGTGTTAGAAACCAGTAATAGACAAATTTTAGTAACACTGTTAGCATAGTTTAACAGTATTTGTTTGGACAATTGTCCCTTTTGGTTTAACATTTACATTTTATGTATATATCTTGAATTCTTTTCATTTTAAAGTCCTGACCAGAAGAATACTAGGTTCAGGACCAATAAATCATACAGAAAATTATTAATTGTACAAATTATCCCAGGTGTTATTTCCTTTAATCATAGACCTTAATACTTGTTTGTATGGATGTGTGTTATTGTTAAATTTCCATCACACCACACTTGCATATCCCTAGACATTAGACGTAGCTATCATTCATACTAGTCAAGAATAAGTCGGCTTGAGGCCATAAGGTGGTAGCAGCAAGGTACCCTGATAACTCAACCCTAATTTTGTTAGAATCAGGGACCTTCCCAGCTGGCCTCATTCAGAACAATAAGGAAACATATCAACAACATTTCATAACATCAAAATCCACCACACCTCTGTTTCTTTATATCTGCCTCTGTCTCTTTATATCTGACTCTGTTTTTATCTCTGCCTCTGTTTCTTTATATCTGCATCTGTTTCTTTATATCTGCCTCTGTTTCTTTATATCTGCCTCTGTTTCTTTATATGCGTCTCTATTTTTATGTCTGCCTCTGTTTCTTTATATCTGCCTGTGTTTCTTTATATCTGCCTCTATTTCTTTATATATGTCTCTATTTTTGTGCCTGTCTCTATTTCTTTATATCTGCATCTGTTTCTTTGTATCTGCATCTGGTTCTCTTTATCTGCCTGTTTCTTTATATCTGCCTCTGTTTTTATATCTCAGTTGATTTTAGTCTACTTCTGGTTTTTTAATTATGCCTCTGTTTTTTTTGGTCAATTTCTATTTAAGGCGTTGCCTCTATATTTTGTTGTTTGCCTCTATTGTTTGGGTCTGGTTCTATTTTAGGGTTTGCCTATCTATTTTGTTGTCTGCCTCTATTGTTAGGGTCTGGTTCTATTTTAGGTGTTGCCTCTATATTTTGGTGTCTGCCTCTATTGTTAGGGTCTGGTTCTATGTTAGGGGTTGCCTCTATATTTTGTTGTCTGCCTCTTTTGTTTGGGTCTGGTTCTATTTTAGGGTTTGCCTCTATATTTTGTTGTCTGCCTCTATTGTTTGGGTCTGGTTCTTTTTTAGGGGTTGCCTCTATATTTTGTTGTCTGCCTCTATATTTTGTTGTCTGCCTCTATTGTTTGGGTCTGGTTCTATTTTAAGGGTTGCCTCTATATTTTGTTGTCTACCTCTATATTTTGTTGTCTGCCTCTATATTTTGTTGTCTGCCTCTATATTTTGTTGTCTGCCTCTATATTTTGTTGTCTGCCTCTATTGTTTGGGTCTGGTTCTATTTTAGGGGTTGCGTCTATATTTTGTTGTCTGCCTCTATATTTTGTTGTCTGCCTCGATATTTTGTTGTCTGCCTCTATATTTTGTTGTCTGCCTCTATATTTTGCTTGACTGCCTCTATATTTTGTTGTCTGCCTCTATTGTTTGGGTCTGGTTCTATTTTACTGTACAACGTCATTAGACTTAACGGTCTTTTATATTTGGACATGCGCCCTAATATATCTGACTAGGTTGAACGGGACACGCTTCGCCAATTTTTTTTTTTTTTTAAATGAAACGAATGCCTAGCAACGCTGTTAAGTCGCTTCCAGGCTATGTGGACTCAAGTCACTAACTCTCCTTTTAGAGCTGTAGAGAAGTGATAGAACTGATATTATTTAAACAGCATTACACACAACTTGACCATGATAACGTGTAGGGACAAGACGTTAGGATTTATGGTTAGTCTATAACGCGACGCACTAAAGACGACTTTTAATTGGAAACGTACGGTTACGTGTGATTCAACCACTGCGGATTATAACGTCTTCGTTGTTCTCTATGTTTCAGAGCCATACATCGAGACTAAACGTGTGGGTTGAGAGACTATTATATATGAGGTGGACTCGATATATTTTAATGCCCATTCAAGTCACTATGCAATGAAAGCTCATCTTGTGAGCTCGTGTTATAATGTTTGGTAGAGAAGGTTGGTAGGGACTTTTCGTCATTTTCTGGCTCACAAGGGAACTTGTCTTAACTTTAGTTTAGTTTTTTTTTTTTAAAGTGAAACTTTATTTGCTTTCATTTCAATTTACAAATCAGTGTACATTTTACAACAAGTAAGAATGAAATTACATAGACAAGTTTTCAATTTAAAATCATGAGCATTTCACACAAAGGAAACATGATGAAAGGGTTACATGTAAAATCAAAACTCTTCTGTTCTCGCAAGTACTTTTGTACACTTGCAAACCCAAGTGGTAGAAATTATGACTTGTTTTATTTTTTTTTTAGTAATACCTTATGTTGATATGGTCTTTGTATATATAATCCTGTTTCGATGTTTGGTTTGTTTTCCCGACTGGAGTTACTTGCCCTTATCGGGAACTCTTCTGCTTACCTTCTATTCTACTTCCTGTTTTCCAAGATGTCAGATTAAATATGTGTCCTGTATTCAGTGTGTTCGCCTTTGTTATTAAACTCCATAACGTGAGAATGTATGACAGCCAGCCACGTCTCATTTAATTTAACAATATTTACTACACACGACGGTAAATATCAACATGGTGGCAGCGGTGTTTATTTCTACGGAATTCGAACTATTCTGATGAATATCTTCTAACACGTGTGCTGAATGTCATTAGACTACTTGAGGTGAGATTACTGTTTATTGCTTGCATACCATTATTAGACATTTCGTCATGGCAGAACGGCCCTTATTTAGGTTACCACCCTGCCTAGACATAAATAACGTCGAATCAGACACATTTCGTAAATGGAGACGACAGTTAGAACTATACATGCATGCAACAGAAGTGGCGTCTAAACCTGATTCTGTTCGGGCGGCCATTATTCTACACTGTGCTGGACCTCAAGCTGTTAAAGTTTTTGATCAACTGGCAGAGGAAGGAGTCCACTCTAATCCTAATAAAATTCTCGATTTGCTCCAGAACCACTGGAGCTCACGAAGCAATGAAGTATTACATACGTTCAGATTCTGGAACACACCTCTTCAAGATCCTTTTAATTCCTTTTTGACTGAGTCCACCTCAACGCTAAGGCAGATTTGTGCAACTTTAACGACAAGGATCGTATGATAAGAGACAAAATTGTCTTTACTGTTAACAAAAGGTTACAAGAGAAGCTCTTGAGAGAAGCTGACCTCGATCTAAAGAAAGCCATTCACATATGCAGAGTCTTCGAGCAAACTGGAAACGACATAAGAGAGATGAGTAATACTGTTCAACCTTCTGAAGCAAGGGTTGAAAAGGTACAGAAAAAATCACTCAACCATAAACCTCCCAAGAGAGACACTGGGCGTGCTGCTGGTAAAGCCTGTCAAAGTAACACTGACAGTGGGTACTTTGAACCTAGAAAGGAGTGTCATTACTGTGGACAGAAACATCTATTGATTAAGAAAAAGCGTCCTGCATGGGGGAAGTTTTGCTCAAACTGTGGGGGAAGAAACCATTTCAAAGTTAAATGCAAGAAAGTTCACACTGTTCACACAGAGTCAGTGGAAGATTCTGAAGTTTTTCTTAACTGTGTGAAGTCTAGCAAAGCCTGTACATCTGCACAACTCATTATCAATGGAAAAATGGTAAAATTTCAGCTAGACACAGCAGCTGATGTGAATACAATCTGTCAACGCTTAGTGATGCAAGAACAACTGTTACCCACTAAACAGAGGCTTGTTATGTGGAATGGTACTAAGATGACTCCACTGGGAGAAGTTATATTAACTGCTGAGAATCCTATGACTGGGACAAAACACAATATAAGGTTTACTGTTGTGAAAAATAGATTCACATGTTTGCTGGACAACAACACGCTGCAGGATCTACAGTTTGTGACAGTCAACGCAAACAAATTTATTGCTAAGGTGGCTACTGACAGTTCAGAAAATGATCATGACTCTGATAACCATCTAGGTGTCCTGGGTGAAGCTGTGTTGCATATTGATCCTAATATTCGTCTAAAGGCACTGCCGTGCAGAAAAATACAATTTTCACTTAAGAGCAAGGTAAAGTCAGAGCTTCAAAATCTAATGAACAGAGGTATATTAATACCAGTAGAGGAACCGACTGAATGGGTTAACCAAATGGCTGTTGTTGAAAAATCTGATGGTTCCTTAAGAATATGTATTGATCCTAGACCCCTGAATGAGGCGTTGCAGAGAGAGCATTACAGATTACCAACTTTGGATGATGTATTGCCTGAACTCAATAATGCCAAGATTTTCACAAAGCTGGATATCAAGGAAGCATTCTGGCATATCAAACTTGATGAGAAGTCTAGTAAACTTACAACAATGATTACACCTTATGGTAGGTTCAGATGGTCTAGACTACCATTTGGGTTGAATGTAAGCAGTGAAATTTTCCAGAGGCATCTAGCACAAGCTCTTGAAGGTCTTCATGGTTGCATAAATGTTGCTGATGGCATAGTTATTGCAGGTTGTGGATCAAACAGACAGCAAGCAATTAAGGACCATGATCTGAAGCTTAAAGCACTGAAACACAGGTGTAAAGAGAAAGGTATTAAACTGAATGACGGTAAAGCCCAAGAGAAGAAAGAAGAAATTACCTTCATGGGTCACCTTATTACTGCTCGAGGTGTTGAACCAGACAAGAAAAAGGTTGAGACAATACTAAACATGCCCGTTCCTAAGGACTGTCATGAGGTTCGCAGATTTTGCGGCATAATACAGTATCTAGCAAAGTTTCTCAACAATGTTTCAGAAGTTCTTCATCCAATAAGAGAACTTTCCCGTAAGGATACTCCTTTTATCTGGTCTGCTGAATGTGATCAAGCTTTCAAGAGAGTCAAGAAACTGATTACTTCTACTCTAGTACTCGCATACTATGATCCTGATGAATCTTTGTGTATTCAAGTTGATAGTAGCAGCTATGGACTTGGGGCTGTCCTCCTACAAAATGGTCATCCAATAGAGTTTGCTTCTAGAGCTCTAACTGAAACAGAACAACGCTGGGCTCAAATTGAGAAGGAGCTCTTAGCTGTTGTATATGGTTTGGAACGCTTTGACCAGTACACTTATGGAAGGAAAGTTACAGTCATCAACGACCATAAACCTTTGGCAGCCATCGTTATGAAACCTCTGAATCAAATTCCTCGAAAACTGCAGAATTTACTGATGCGCAGCCATCGATATGACTTTGAATTCCAATGGGTACAAGGTTCCGATCTTCTTATAGCCGACACACTGTCCAGAGCTTGTATTCATAATGTCACATTGGATTCCTTAGCTGATAGAGAGAGCAATGCACGAGCTGATGCACCTGTAAGATTACCTGAAATACCAGATGTGACGATGGAAAAGGTTAAAGCTGAAACTCTCAAAGACAGCGTGCTCCAGAGGTTGAAGTCGACAATTTTGGATGGGTGGCCTAAAAGAAAGTCTGATGTACCAGCTGAGCTTATGCCTTATTTTGACATTCGTGATACTCTGACAACAGAACAAGGCATAATACTTAAAGGAGAGCGTATTCTTATCCCAAAAGCACTGAGGCCTGAAATCAAGCAGAAGCTACACGCTGCTCATCTTGCATTTGACAGCATGATGCGCCGGGCCAGAAGTTGTCTGTTTTGGATCGGCATGACGGCTGAGATTCGACAGATATCTGACAGTTGTCCAGAATGTCAAGAAACGAAGGCAAGGAATACTAAAGAACCTTTAAACCAACACTCAAGAGGCTTATCACCCTGGGAGAAAGTTGGCACTGACATCTTCAATATAGAAGGCCGATATTATTTAGTCCTGATTGACTACTTCTCCAACTTCATTGAAGTAGACTTTCTACCTACAATGACAGCACAGTTAGTCATCAGGAAATAGAAGTCTCATTTTGCTCGTTATGGTGTTCCCAAAGTTAATGTATCTGACCAAGGTACTCAGTTTACGTCTGCACAGTTCAGATCCTTTACTGCTAGATGGGGAATACTTCATGTTAAATCAGCACCAGGTCACCATAAAGCCAATGAATTAGCTGAATCTGCTGTGAAACTCATCAAGGGCATGATGAGAAATACTATTCAGGACAATACAGATGCATATGAGGCACTACTTGAACTTCGTAATACGCCGAGACAAGGGTTTGATCAAAGTCAAGCAGAAATACTGTTCAACAGGAAACTGCGTACGCTAATACCTTCTGCAGTGAAACCCGTTGCATCTCACAGTAGAGTTACTGAAAGTAGATGCAAGAGAGACAGATCAGTGAAAAAAGTGTTATGATAAAACTGCTCATGATCTGCCCAAGTTGTCTCACCAGCCAGTCTACTATCAAGACCCTGAACAACTAAACTGGCAACCTGGAAGGATTGATAAGAGGCTCGCTGAAAGAGCAACACCTTTCACATCTGATCCCGAGGACCTGGAAATTGATGTCTCCTCTCCAGTTCTACCCGAGCAACAGTTTGTTTTGCCAGACATGGAAAACACTAGTGAAGTGAACATTTCCAATCCTCCAGAAGTTGATCCTTCAGCTCCAGCTACTTCTAGTCCTGGGAAATCTAGCCCTGGGAGACCGCAAAGAGATCGCAAGAGACCCTCTTGGATGAAGGACTTTGTCCGCTCATAGAGAAGGGGGGATGTTGATATGGTCTTTGTATATATAATCCCGTTTCGATGTTTGGTTTGTTTTCCCGACTGGAGTTACTTGCCCTTATCGGGAACTCTTCTGCTTACCTTCTATTCTACTTCCTGTTTTCCAAGATGTCCGATTAAATATGTGTCCTGTATTCAGTGTGTTCGCCTTTGTGATTAAACTCCATAACGTGAGAATGTATGACAGCCAGCCACGTCTCATTTAATTTAACAATATTTACTACACACGACGGTAAATATCAACACCTTATTAATAAGCACAGATTTTCCCCTTTTTTGACACTGCTGCTCCACGTGGTGGTCCTGGAAACAGGCTGCATCACTGCAGTCTGGCTGAGAGAGTAGGGATCGAAGAGGGAAGGCAAACCCGGTCCAAAAAATGCTGTGCTGAAGTCGGATGTGTCGGCCGAAAGGCGCAAATATCGCAGCTTCGCTGTAAACGGACACAATGCAACCAACGTCCTTTTCAGGATGAACAAAGAGGAGGAGGGAGGAGGAGGCAAATGTATTATCGTACTTGGGAGGTCACTGAAAATACATAAAAGAAAATATGGTCTGCTTCCCCTCGGCATGTTGTACCAGGTGGCTAATGGTGATTTCGTTTGAAGTAACTTCAGTGGACAGCCTGAGTGACAGTGCAAAGGACACTGGAAATTTTTGTCTGGGCGAGATATTAGGAGCCCCCGGGTTGAAGGTATAATGGCCCATTGTGTGCTGCGTTACGCTTTACTGCTTGGCAAGTTTCAATTACCAAGTTGAGCACACAGCCATGGGCAGTCATAAAAGCGGCTAGGCACACCGGTACTTCGATAAAGATACAAGGGTCATGCAATCATGTGTTCACTGATGCAGTAATGCTTATGCAGTAAATCTGATGCAATAAGGCTGATATATATAGGTGTTGCACTTATACAAACTCTGTGTGTTGTGGGTAATCTGTTCTGGTCACCAGATACCTGCTGGTGGTTCACTACTGATACAGGTATACTGCTATGGTGGTAGTGGCTGGTGATGTAGACATAGCGCGAATGCGTGTTGGAAAGTTCGACAAGGTGGACATCTATGTGTTTGTACAGATTTGCATCACAATACGTAACAGATGAGAATGTGTAGCTTCCATCTCAGATAGAAGTGTAGATGTTATGTTGAAGGAACCATATATCGTACGTGTCATAGGCATGGAGTCATAAATATAGATGAACAGCTGTAGACTTTTTTCCATTATTTATTACAGTCACAGCAACACAAAACGTAGACGAGTTCATATAAGCATGACATAGGAACATGGCGGACGTGAAGACAGTTCATTACGATTGCATGGAAACAATTTCAATAAATATTCATATCAATATGTTGCTGACTCCAATTTATCTATCATTCCACAACTAGCAGAAAAACATCCATCGGTTTCATTCTGACTTCAACATGTCAGATATCTTCTTAAGTCTCCCGTCGACCCCAAACATGGCGGGCGACGAAATAGCATAGTCCATCCCTCTAATCGACGTATCAAAGATAGGCTGTCCTTTCGAAGATAGTCTTATATAACTCCCCTCGAACATCAGGCGAGTTTTCACTTTCAAAGTTATAATAGCAATAAACTGATAATTCATCTGATCTTCCACTCCAGATAATTATATATTAGGCCTCTATAAACAGTAAACACTGTGGATTCCTCATGTGTAGACATAAGTGTCTAAGTTCAAAATATACCGCTAATCATGCGGGTTTTGGCATACTATCTATTCTCCTGGGTCTCTGTGTGTGAATCTAAACCTAACGGTCTTAGATGGCTCCAACAAGCATAACAAGTAGAATACTCTGCCCTTCAACCATTCGTGAGCTCTCGTCACCGGTAGACTCAAAATATGATCCTTACAAAGGAAGTGTGAAAGTTTCGTTTTTTTACCTTGCTACGAATTCCTAACACAACTTAGAAGCAACTGCCGTCTTCCTGACGAACAGAAATAACACAGGGGACTTTCAATAACAGTGGAAGAGTTTCCATCCCCAGATGCAATGCAGAGACGTAACCAGACATTTCGTCTGACAGACCCAGTTCAACAAAAACGGCCTCCCGCACCGGAAATCTTTTTCAAACTCTCTCTAGTTTGGACATGCGCTGTTCGCATCCCCTCTGACCTAAGCAGTCAGCTGGTATAACCTTTTAAGAGGAGTAACTACATATTTACTTTCCCTCAAAGCAAAAAATTCCCCTTAGATTATGGTTCTAATGAAAAATACATTAGACTCAAAAATCTTATTCAAAATATTTTTCAAACATAACAAGTATACAGACCGACTACCTTATCAGTTATGAAAACTGCACGTAACAAAGGGATAGTTGGTAATCATGTTCATTTTACAACATACAATAAAATACATTCATAAATTGTTTCTAACCCTGCATTAAAGAGAAACTCGTGTTATACATATTTATTGACGTGTAACTTATTATTTATCCCATGTAGCACTTTCTATTTACAGAAACAATTTTTTTCCTAAACATTTAATTTATCCATTATAAAATATAACTGCATTTTTTCTATATATAGCAAACGAACAGAAACTATTTTTTTTTCAAGAATTTAAAAAAGTATTGTAACCGATTTTGGTTTGCTACAAAAGTATTACAAACAGGCTATATAAAAGAACAATGTGATTTTTTTAAAGTTATGAATAACTTTTCTGCACATGTTACCCCCTTGTAATCCAAATTAACGTCCCTTAGATAAAACGTAATAAATGTTTCTTAACGTTTAAGTATGAGGGAAATCACAATGTGATGTGAGTGGAACAATGATAAGAGCATTCAATGTCCATGGCTGGTTGTGTAGCGGATACAGAAAGTTAGTCAATAGTCAGTGCCTGTACGTGCTTGTTGTATATGTGGGAACTGACTTTTGTTCCCCCCCCCCCCCCCAAACCCCAACTTCCTTTCTTTTTCTCTAATGCGTATGGAATCAATACTTGCTGAGTTTGTATATGTAACCCGCCAAGCACTCCAATGAAGGCAACTAACAATCATTAATGTGACTGCCATAATTTAAAAAAATAGCCTATATGTGTTGCAAGAAAGTGCTAAATGTCTGTCAACTGGATTAAACTTAATATTGAATCCAGGCTTGGGTTGTGCGCCCTCCCCCCACTCCCTCCTCCAGTCCCAATTTAAAAAAAGGCAACCACAGATGAAGTTTGACAGATGTGTGCAAGAGAGACATGATTAGATAAATAGATTAGATGATTTAAAAATACAGGATGCGGGAGGACAGAGATGCTGATCGCAGCAATTCGAGATGCTCCCTACGATTATGCGAAAACTCCCTCTAGAAATAGCCATTATAAAGATGCCCCCTAAACGAAATGGGTTCAGTTCAAAACGGAGGCCGAATAACCAAGAGAAGGATGTCACTTGAGAGCCATGACCCAAGCTTGACCGCTGCCATAAAATGTCAAGGTCGAATACATGATCATAGTATACGATTTACTATTTCTATAAAGTGATTGACAAGTCAATTTCTTCTTTTTAAAATGTTATTATCAGCACTTGTCTTCTTCTTCTTCTTTGATCCGTAGCCACCGACCGTCAAAGCAGTCAGTGGCCATTACGCCTAGTGGCGTCTTGTAGGGCAACAACAAATTGATTCCACTTTGCTCGGTCGGTTGCCATCCTTCGTACAGTGCCCCAACTCTGGTTCATTCTTTGCATCTCTGCTTCCACAGTCCTCCGCCAGGTTGTTTTTGGTCGGCCTCTCTTTCGTTTTCCTTCAGGGGTCCAAAGCATGGCTGTTCTTGTGATGGCATCGGGGTCTCTTCTGAGGACATGGCCAATCCAACTCCAGCGACTGCCAGCTATGATGGTGTGCATGTCCTCTTGCATGCTCCGAGTAAGCAGATCTTGGTTTGTGATGGTATTCGGCCAAAAGATTCGGTAAATTTTTTTTAGGCATGTTGTGTGAAAAGAGGACAATTTTGACATTTCCTTCTCTGTAACTCTCCAGCATTCCGCACCATAGAGAAGCACAGAAAGCACACAGCTCTGAAATAATCTTAATTTTGTGCTTGTGCTGTATTGAGGGGACTTCCAGATGTTGTTTAGGCTAAAAAAGGCTGTTCTTGCCTTATTCATTCTGATGTTGATGTCTTTGCCTGCCCCGCCGTCTGGTGTTACTATGCTTCCTAGGTATGTGAAGGTAATGTCTGTACCAGTTGCTGATTCCTTACTGATATGGGCTCAGGGCTGCTCACATTGAGCGTCATGACCTCTGACTTCTTTAAATTGATGTTCAAGCCCACCAGCTGGCTAAACTTATTAAGTCTATCCGTTTTTTCCTGGATGTGTTGATGGGAATGTGCTAGTAGTGCAATGTCATCTGCATATTCCAGATCTTCTAATGTAGAAAATGTAGTCCATCTTATTCCTCTTGGACTGCCCTCTGTTGTCTGGCGCATCACCCAATCTATGACTGTTAAAAATAGAGTGGTTGATAAGGGGCATCCCTGTCGTACTCCTGTCTTCACCTCAAAGGTTAGGTTGCTCTGCCAAACACTACACGTAAAGTTGGCATAGAGGCTTTTTATGATTGACACTATGCAGCTTGGAATTCCATAAGCCCTCCGTTTTTTTCCATAAACTGTCCCTATGTATGCTGTCAAAAGCCTTTTCAAAATCAACGAAATTAATGTACAGCTGTCTTTGCCATTCTGAGCACTGCTCTATAATGTTCCTGAGAGTGAATATATGATCTACACATCTTCTGTTCTTTCTAAATCCTGCTTGTTCTTTCCTCAGTTTGTGGTCTACTGCTTTTGAAATTCTCTGTATAATTTATCCTGCCTAGTATTTTGCTGGGAACTGAGAGAAGAGTGATTCCTCTCCAATTATTGCAGTCTGCAAGATCTCCCTTCTTGGGAAATTTGACACTTATTCCTTTGTTCCACTCTGATGGTGTTGTCCCTGTTTTCCAGACTTGTGCAAATAGTGGTTCTAATAGTTCTGCTGCTAGCTCAGGGTCTGTCTTAAATAGCTCTGCATTTAAGTTATCATGGCCAGGAGCTTTTTCCATTCTTTAACCCTTTGATTGCTGTGATGATTTCTTATTTTCGTGAAATGTCTGTAATAACATCTAGATCATTTTCAGCCTCAAGAACATTCAATTGTGTCTCTGGGGGTTCCTTGTTCAGAGTTTCTCTGAAATGCTCTCCCCTCTTGTTTCCTGTCCCTGACTGCTGTCGTGATAAGAGATTTCCTTGCTTATCTCTTACTAATGTAATATTGTTTGCTACCTCGTTTCCGCTGATGAATTTAGTTTATTTTGTATACTGTGCTTTGTTTCATTTCTCAGTTCTGCCCTCCTCTGCCTGTCCTTGCAAGATCGGTCTAGGAAAATCCTTTTGTTGTCTCGGGTTTGGCGTTTAACTTCCTTGTCCAGCTGACTGTAACTGTTCGCTATATAGTTGCTTTAAACCTGGGGGACTTCAGCTTCTGTTTTCTTTTCTTTTCATTTCCTTTTTTTTTCAGTGTTATGGTGTTTTAATGTTTCTTTGTTATCCAGTCTGAGCTTCTTCCTTTTCCTGGAATCCCAAGCATGATTTGCTGCTTTATCCTTATAGATTGTTGAAAAATGGTGTTGAATTTTCTTAGGTTCCCCCTATATCATCCAAGTCAATGTTCTTTCTTCCAGACCTTTGGCTAATTGATTATCATTTCTTTTTATGTCAGCCACAAAAGCTTTTCTGGTAAGGGGGTCCTTCAATTTGCTGATGTCAAACCTTTTCTGTGTAGTTACAGTTGGTCCACCCATCTAGTTTTCACTTTCAGAGTTTTCTACAACTAGATGGTGATC
>JAMPIV010002599.1:0-74408 GCA_024509875.1 Oreohelix idahoensis | reverse complement strand
TCGTACCAAATTTAATTATTTTGTATTAATTTATTTATTGTCAGAATCTTTTAATTTTTTCAAAATATGTACATTCTTGGATAACCTTTTAAAAAAAGTACATTTGTTGTATTATTTTAATGACTTACTATTTTTATTCTTGAACATCTCAGTTTATGTACATTTTTTGAGCAATTCTGCAGTTATTTTGACTTTGGATAATTACACTGTAATAAATTATTGCTATAAATACCACAAACACACAGTTTATTCATCTTCTAACATCTTCTTCTTCTTCCATCCTTAGCCATCAACCGGCAAAGCAGTATGTGGCCAGTACGCCTAGTGGCGTCTTAGGGCAACAACAAATTGATCAATCTATCGCTGTTTCCACCACGCCTAGTGGCGTCTTTGTGGAACAAAAACAGACCAAACAATCTATCATTGTTTCCGTAATCAGATTGGTTGGCAAGCAGGATCTTCTAACATATTCATGCATAATACGCATTGATTCATGCCTTTTTAAAGATTTTAGGTGTTATTTTGTAATGTCACCATAATCATGTACAAATGCCCAGTTATTGCCCTTTCTACCTAATAAATTAATTAAGTTTTTTTGTTAATTAATGCATAATCAGATTCGTATAATTTTTTCAAATCATATACAAAATTGGACATACTTTTAAATAAGAGCCACTGTTTTGTAAATTTGGCATTTTCTAGGTTTTTCCCCCTTTTTTGAATATTTCAGTGAAAGCTATCCCGATCAATCATGGATACATGCCTATACAGATGGATCAGCAACTAATGCTGTTAGGAATGGAGGTGCCGGTATCTTTATCTCATATCCTGACAACCACTATGAGACTAGGCACATTCCCCACTGGTAAATTCTGTTCCAACTATACAGCTGAGGTTCAAGCTCTAGAGCAAGCTGCAAATATGATTTATAACACCAACTCTGACTGCCACCAGGTAGTCATCCTCACAGATGCACTGTCTGTCCTGCAAGCTCTCAAGGGTGGTAAAACTCCCAGCATCTGAGAAATGAACTAAACAAGGTAGCTGCCAAAAAGAGAACCATACTTCAGTGGGTACCATCTCATTGTGGTGTACCCGGAAATGAAAAGGCAGATAAACTTGCAAAAAAGGGAGGAGAATGTGAACAAGAAGATAATGAAGTCACATCATCATCATCATCAGTTGCCATCTCCACAACGGAGGTTGGCTGTAATGGATCTCCAACGTCTTCTGTCTCTTGTCTTGGTGGTACACTCTGATAGACTCTTTCCCGTCCATCTCTTGATGTTATCTTCCCACTTATAGCGCTGTCTTCCCCTTGCACGTTTACCTTCAACTCTCCCTTCTGTTATGGTCTTCTGCAAGGTGTTATGCCTTTTTATGTGGCCAAAGTATTTTAGCTGCCGAACTTTGACCTCTCTCATTAGTTCTCTTTTCATACCTAGATTTTCTAGGACCTCCTTATTTGTTTTCATCTCTTTCCATGAGATACGCCCCATTCTTCTATATATCCACATTTCAAGAGCCTCAATTCTTTCTTCCAAATGCTTATTCATCGTCCATGTTTCTGCACCATACAGAAATGCAGAATATATATAACACTTTATGATTCTCAGTTTTAATTTATGAGATAACTGTTTGGATGTCAGTATATGTTTCATGTTGTTGAATGTAGCTTTGGCCATTCCTATTCTCTTCTTGATTTCTGTTTCACATCTGCCATCTTCTGTTATTATATGACCAAGATATACGTAGCTCTTGACTTGTTCCAGGATTTTCCCATTTACGCTTATCTTTAATGTGGGTTTACCATCTGTTTTGCTAATTATCATAGTTTTAGTTTTCTCAATATTAATGTCGAGTCCATATTCATGACTTATACTGTTCACTTGCTTCACTAGTTCTTGTAACTCCTGTTCGCTTTCAGCTAACAACACGGTATCATCTGCATATCTAAGGTTGTTTATTGATCTTCCACTGATGTTCAGTCCTGGTATTTCCTGTATCTGTTTGAAAATTTTTTCAGTGTATAAATTAAATAGGCAGGGGGACAGCACACAACCTTGTCTGACACCTCTTTTTATGTCTATGTATGGTGAATAATTCCTTCCCGATCTTACTGTGGCAGTTTGCTCCCAATAAAGGTTACTGAGTATTCTTATATCTTTTCCATCAATACCTATGTCTTTGAGGCATTCAATTATTTTCTCATGATGGATTCTGTCAAAAGCCTTCTTATAGTCAATGAAGCACATATACATACTTTTTTGGACCTCTGTATATTTTTCTGCTAATCTTCTTAGGCAAAATATTGCCTCTCTTGTTCCACTGTTCCGTCTAAAACCAAACTGTTCTTCTTGGATTTCGCTGTCTACTTTACTTTTTATTCTTTCCTGTATGATATCACATACTTTGAGAAAAAGAGAGCTATCCAGACTATCAGAAGAGAACAGAACCAACCCAAAGACGACTATCACACTCTCGACCGGCAGGGACAGATAACTATTTTTCGACTCAGGAC
Organism: Oreohelix idahoensis; assembly: GCA_024509875.1. NCBI lineage: Eukaryota > Metazoa > Mollusca > Gastropoda > Stylommatophora > Oreohelicidae > Oreohelix > Oreohelix idahoensis. The sequence goes on along the minus strand of JAMPIV010002599.1, from coordinate 71,887 downwards.
AGGGCATAACAAACTGAATAAACACATGCACAAGCTACGATTGTCTGCTTCACCATTTGTGCACACCGGTATTTTTTCTGCATCTAATTAGGTAATTAACTTGTTACTACTCAACCAAGACATGCAGAGGACATGCACACCATCATAGCTGGCAGACGCTGGAGCTGGGTTGGCCATGTCCTCAGAAGAGACCCCTATGCCATCACAAGAACAGCTATGCTTTGGATCCTGAAGGAAAACGAAAGAGAGGCCGACCCAAAACAACCTGGCGGAGGACTGTGGAGGCTGAGATGCAAAGAATGAACCAGAGTTGGGGCACTGTACGAAGGATGGCCGCCGACCAAGCAAAGTGGAATCAATTTGTTGTTGCCCTACAAGACGCCACTAGGCGTGATGGCCACTGACTGCTTTGACGGTCGGCGGCTAAGGATCAAAGAAAAGAAAAAACTCAACCAAGGTAAAACAAATCCCAAAGTAACTACTACTATACTCCATTCAACTCCAAACACATTGACTGCACATGACGGTCGGCGGCTAAGGATCAAAGAAAAGAAAAAACTCAACCAAGGTAAAACAAATCCCAAAGTAACTACTACTATACTCCATTCAACTCCAAACACATTGATATATAATACTGATAGGTTCAATATATTAAAAAATATTTTACGTGCTTTTAAAAAATGTCACCTAAAAACCACACAAAAAAACCTTAAAAAGTCAAGAATTCAATAGAGTTAATGAACAATCTTCAGGGTGGCAATGTAAAACATATTTATATAAACGAAAACTAGTATGGTTTCTTGCTTCTTCTTCTTTAGTAAAAATTATTATAGTTAACAGTGGCAGTTTTATTTCATTTGACTGCTGTCCTCATCCACATTGCAGTATGCAAGGCACTTGCTGATGATAACAGTCACATATGACAAAGGCCACACAATAAATACAATAACTAATGTCACAAAACATACAAAATGACATCAAAACAGAAATCTGTGTGTGTATTATTTGTACATCAAACACTGTAGCAGTATTAAATACCATGCTGTCTTCTTTCATCCCTTTAGTTCTGAGAGGAAGGTAAAGCTGTACCTGCTGCATGTCAATGAATTCTATGAAGGACCATAAACAACTAATATAGTCTATATTCTTCGAAACCATAAAAATAATGTAGGCAGCCTCACAAAACTATTCAGCGTTTAATTTTAAAATGCAGACTGCAGGGCATTCATTAAACAATAAAGATGAACTGCTTTAGTTATGAAGAAGTTCCACGATGGATGAAAATAGCATTACCTCATTATACCATAGATCCACACATCCAAATCCACCTTGACCCAAGATCTGCTTCTGTTTCCATGTGCCTCTCTCCTCCCCCTGGTCCGAGCTCATCTCTGAGACAGTAACTAGCTTGTTCCAGTTTACTTGTCTGTTATCATCAATCAGTGAACTTTGAAAATATAAAAGATAAATACAAGAAAATCTTTTCACACAGCATCATCATCATCATTACCCTTCAGGTCCCAACAGGAGCATAGGCCTTCAACAAACATGACATGTCCGATTGAAAAATGAACAATAATGGGCCATGTTCTTTGATGTCATATAAATAAGCTGCCAATATTAGGATTACTTCGATATGCCTCAACTTCTCTTACTCTGTGGATTCCAGAAAAAGGACAAGGCCTACCTGCTTAAGCTATCAACAGATTTCCTCAGTGTGTGTTCAACCCATCAACTTGTTCTTCTAAGTGTTTCTTTTGGTCTTCCTTTTTTCCTCTTACCCTCAGGAACCCAAGTGAGCGCCTGTAGTGGTATTCTGTTGTTTTGCATTCGTAGGACATGACCGATATATGACCATCGTCTTTTCCTTATATAGTCGGAGACATACTTCTGCTTAGTCTTCTCTTATTTGTCGATTAGTCTTGAATTCTTTCCAACTGATGTTCATGATTTTTCTAAGACATTTGTTCTCGAATGTATTCAGCTTGTTCTCCAATGATTTTGTTATTTTTCAACTTTCACATCCGTATGTTAACACTGAGATAACATTCGAATTAAACAGACGAAGCTTGGTATGTATATTCAGTGATCGTAATTTCCAAATGTTAGATAATCTATTGAAGGCGCTAGCTGCCAAAGCAATTCTAGTATGAATTTCTCTTGTGTCACCATCCTGAGTCATTTTACTGCCTAAATAATTGAAACTTTCAACTTTCTGTAGTTTTCCCCCGTTCAGGATGATATCGAAGGTCTCGTTAGAAAAGTTCAGTGTTCTATAGCCTACTTAAATATGACAGCTGCTATACGGAACCATCATCTTTTCCTTATATAGTCGGAGACATACTTCTGCTTAGTCTTCTCATATTTGTCGATTAGTCTTGAATTCTTTCCAACTGATGTTCATGATTTTTCTAAGACATTTGTTCTCAAATGTATTCAGCTTGTTCTCCAATGATTTTGTTATTTTCCAACTTTCACATCCGTATGTTAACACTGAGATAACATTCGAATTAAACAGACGAAACTTGGTATGTATATTCAGTGATCGTAATTTCCAAATGTTAGATAATCTATTGAAGGCACTAGCTGCCAAAGCAATTCTAGTATGAATTTCTCTTGTGTCACCATCCTGTGGATGTGGATATATAGAAGAATGGGGCGTATCTCATGGAAAGAGATGAAAACAAATAAGGAGGTCCTAGAAAATCTAGGTATGAAAAGAGAACTAATGAGGGAGGTCAAAGTTCGGCAGCTAAAATACTTTGGCCACATAAAAAGGCTAACACCTTTCAGAAGACCATAACAGAAGGGAGAGTTGAAGGCAAACGTGCAAGGGGAAGACAGCGCTATAAGTGGGAAGATAACATCAAAAGATGGACAGGAAAGAGTCTATCAGAGTGCACCATCAAGACAAGAGACAGAAGACGTTGGAGATCCATTACAGCCAACCTTCGTTGTGGAGATGGCAACTGATGATGATGATGATACGGAACACATACCGTTTAAAAAATAGAATTAATGACACACCTTAAAGTTTACCTGTTACCCTTAAAATGAGAATGATTCAAGACATTAACATTCTGCCACTGAGCAGTCTGACTTCGATCATTATTGAGTTGCTAGACAGGAAGTATTATTATTGCCAAGTTGATATAAAACTATAACCATTGATGAAGTAAACAAAAGATAATTTATGTCATGTTACATCTATTCTCTGCTGTAACAGCAGCTTTAAAGAATACACATTAAAAAAAAATTCCTCAGCATTTATTTGCGTCATATGGTGTCCGTGGCCTTGGTTATACGTATGAAATTCGCTCGCAAAAATTCTGAGGGACACCAGCCAAAGAAAAGAGATTCTATTTATAGCTGAACTGACGTTTCTGTACCAAGTACTTGTGTGCAGTTCCAGGAAGATGAGTCATTTTACACCGCCTTCAGAAGGTCTCAAAGTTAGGCGTTCGACTTTTAAGTTTAAATTTTTATTTTATTTATTTATCATTGATAAGTAAGTGATGAGTTAGAAAATAAGACACTTCTGGTGATTTTTTTTTTTTTTTTTTTTTTTTTTTTTTTTTTTTCGTACGCCCGCTAATACTCGAGGCGAAATCTCAGGTTATTATTTTATGTCTAACCTGACATTGATTTTACGTGAGTATCCCTTTATTTCTTGTACAGAGACAGGTGTCCCTCGCCATTCAGGCAAATACTCGCCGATTTCGGAGGTACCCATTGCAGCTGGGTCGGCTCAGGAGCCGCCAGTCCCTGGTCAACGACACTCCTTCAAATGTTCTCGCCAGGTCTCGAGTTAATACAGTCCAAATCCCGGTCGACGAAAAATCCTCAAATGCCGTCGCCCGGGTTTGATCCTGTATCACCCGGTCGCCAGAGCGGTGTTGTAACCACTACGCTAGCGCGGCTCCCTACTTCTGGTGATAATAATAAGTTTGAGGGACCAAATATGTGCTAGCTTTTCATAGACCGGTACATCTGGCTGTGACTCCTACTTCTTGTTGAACAGCGTTGCCCAATAGGCTCAGTAATGCTGTCTGTGGGAAAGTTCCCATATTTTGGAAGTGTTTTATGTTGTTTTGTTTTGTTGGGGAGTTTTTTTTTTTAAATAATAAAGAAATCCTCCTTCCCCCAACGGCTTTCTGTGAATTGCATAAATTTTTTTTTCTGTCAAAAATCAGTCCGTTCAAACGAGCGGATGATTTTTTTAAAATACGTTCCTACCGTCTGGCATCTATTCTGGATTGGTCATATTTGGTCGCACTCTTTAAAATGAGCGCGGATAGAATTTTGGTAGTACTAAATTGCTTAACATTGAAATGTGGATATGATTAATACATATCAAAGGACATTACTGTGTACTCAGGTGGATCAAAGGAAAAGATAACAAATTAGGGATAGGAATTTAAGTTCTCATGTGGCAAATGGTGAAATGATATAGTATAACAGATCATTGTGGATATATAGAAGAATGGGGCGTATCTCATGGAAAGAGATGAAAACAAATAAGGAGGTCCTAGAAAATCTAGGTATGAAAAGAGAACTAATGAGGGAGGTCAAAGTTCGGCAGCTAAAATACTTTGGCCACATAAAAAGGCATAACACCTTTCAGAAGACCATAACAGAAGGGAGAGTTGAAGGCAAACGTGCAAGGGGAAGACAGCGCTATAAGTGGGAAGATAACATCAAGAGATGGACAGAAAAGAGTCTATCAGAGTGCACCACCAAGACAAGAGACAGAAGACGTTGGAGATCCATTACAGCCAACCTTCGTTGTGGAGATGGCAACTGATGATGATGAACAGATCATACAATAATTTTGCCTAGTGGAGCCAGGAGGCGGAAGGGGAAAGTAACATTTTTAACAGTAGAGATGGTTGCATTTCTGAAAGCTCTAGAAATCTTCTCTAACGACCCTTCTCATAAATTGACAATATTAAGAGTCTCACTTTCAGCTATTCAAGCTATAAGAAACTTACGAGAATGCAGTAGACCAGATATAGCAGAAGAGATATTGCTGGCAAATACTTACCTATACTCCAGAGGAAGTTCCGTTCTAAAAGCTTGAATACCTTCACATGTTGGCATAGAATGAAATGAAAATGCGGATAAAGAAGCTAAGAAACGTATAATTAATAGAAACCAAATAAATGTGGGGATGAGTAAAACAGAGGTTAAAAGCTCAATTAAAACAATAATAACTGACAAATGGACAATATTGTGGGATGGAAGATTGAAGGACAGACATGCATATAAATTGTTCAAGACTCCAACAAGAACGCCTAAAATACGGAGTTTGCGCCATTTGAATTATACTGTTCAAAAAAAAAAGAAACGCATAGCTACTGAAGGCACACACATAGCCACAATTTTGACATTCAATAACTTTTTTAATTTAATGAGTTAATTGTTCAAATTGCACAAAAGAATACCTTAGGGTTCAACCAATCAATTGACAGTTGTTTTGCATCTGGGTCACGAGAGTTTTTGGCGTACGGGCTTTCCCGTTAGTATGGTGTGTGTGGCCTCCACTTGCATCGATCAGCGACTGGCATCTTCTGGGCATGGATGCGTGGAACTGGTGCCAAAGTCGACTGATGGTACTCTGATGCACGTTTAGATGCCTGGCAACCTGACTTTGACTTTCGCCTGCGTGCAAACGGCCAATAGCAATGTTCCTTAAATTTATCGATAGAGACGACATAAATGTCTGCTTGAAAATTAACTGAATTTTTTGTGTGTAGCGTTATCCTTTTATAGGGTTTCAGTTGCGTAGTCAGTGAATAGTGTTCACACCAAATGTTGTTGCTTTCACGTGCGCGCAACATGAGCTGTGGTCAAAAATTGCGTCATATACACTATTGACCACTGCGTTGTAACGATTACAAAAACGAACGCAATTCAGGTCAACACGTGCATGTGACACTGTAAAGAACATTTGAGGCTGGTTTTTATATACCCTAGCATCAAATTTTACTTACAAACTCATAAAAACGCGCCCTCGGATAGCTATGCGTTTCTTTTTTTGAACAGTTATAGATAACTTACAATTCCTAGCAATAAGAAACTTCTCAGACTGCAACTAGGAATGGGTTATTTTAGAATAGAAGAACCTTACTGTGCAGAATGTCTAGAAAAAAAATAAAATAGTATTTCCTTCTAAAATGTAGGGAGTATGAACAACCGAGAAAACCAATATTAGATTAGTAGCAGGTATGCGATTCATCAATAACTGTTGAACAGGTGTTGAGAAGACAGACCTAGAGAATTGCACAATATAGTAAAACAATGTATAACGAGAACTAAAATTAATATATAGGGATCAGTGATGGTGTAAAGATAAGGGGTAGTATGATGAGGTGCTCGTGTGGCTGATGGCAGATACTTTGGTGGATTGGAGAGGCTCTATTTATGTATTTTTTTGCATTTTTTAAAAATAATTTTAATTGTTTTTTTTTTTGGGGGGGGGGGGGGGGCGGGGGGACGAGAGACACATTTATGTGCACAATTTTACAGTTTTGATTTACTATATTTGGACTGAGTGGAGAGGGGAGAAGATACTATATTTAGATATCGGAAATCAGATTTTATTATCTTGATATCTAATTTATAACCCATCAAGGGTTGAACGAGATACTTTGTCTTTAAATAAAAAATGACATTCTGCAGGGATGAACGAACGCAATCTTTATTACTCAGGGTAAAGAAAGAGCCATTTAAGTTTACATGCACAGATGGCCTTAGGGCCGGGCGCTAAAGGCAAGGGAGCGCTGGAGTGGGGGAGGAGGAAAAAATGTATTTTTTTGTCAAGAAGATCGACTTTTCTTCCTCAAAATTCAGACTGTTCAACGCATCAAAATTCACTTACTTACTTACTTAGTCGTTCCCCTTCTACCGTGAGGTGTAGAGGTTTGGAAGAGAGAGCGCCAGGCTATCCTATCGGCTGTTTGCCCATGACTCGCATCCACATGTCAAGACTGGGACATAGGTGGAGCGGTATACAGCCATCTTCGTTTTCTTACCAACCTCTCTCTTGCTGAGGAATCCTCGATTTATGGCCTGAAAAAGTCTCCCAGCTGCTGCTTTTTGAGTGGCCAACTCTTCTTTGATGCCTCCCTTTCGGTCTATAATAGCTCCGAGGTATTTAAAGTGGTCGACCTGCTCCAGGACCTCTTCTCCCAGCTTAATCTGATGTCTTCTTTCTTCTCGTGATATTACCATGGATTTTGTTTTAGAGCTGCTTATGACCATCCCTCTCTTCTCCAGCTCTTCCTTCCAGACTTGCAGGTTGGATTGGAGATGTGCCTCTGATTTAGCAATCAGTGCAACATCATCAGCAAATGCCAGCTCCGAAATATAGACCTGTCTCATCTTCCAGTACCCCACTGAATACTTTCTTGTTCTCTCCTTACATGCCTTGATCAAAATTCACGCACTTCTCAATTGGTTTCCTTTTTATACGTGCTTGTTGTTATTTTTGATAAGATTCGATGTCACTGCACTCCGGGCAAACCCATAGGTGCTCAGTCTTCCTCGGCAAATATCGAAGAGTATGAATGCTAGTTGTTCATGTTGCCCGCTGTTTATATACACGCAGGATGCATCCTCTTATATGTTCATCCCGGTTGGTCTTACGTTTGATGCCAAATTCCAGCAACCTTAGCCTTGATGATTCATCAATTGCAGTGTCATTCTCTAACAGGTGATCATTAATTGCCTTCAGTATCTCTCCCTTATCCATATCCAATGTACCTTATATGTTTGCTCTTGAAGCTAATCTGTCAGGTCTTTCATTGCCGCGCACCCCTGCATGACCAGGACAATAGATCCACACCAGTTTCTGAAGATTCATGGCTTCTATGGAGGTTTTCCATTCATGCCAGAGCCATCTACTTTGGACCTTCCGACACATGGATTGTGAGTCTGATATAACAACTGCCCTTGTTAACGAAGTCTCAGACAGCCACCTTAAGGCTGCATTAGCTGCATCTACCTCCATTCTCGTGCTGGAGGTTTGTTATCATGTAAGCCATGCGATGTTCAGCGTCGATTCTGCCCTTTACTCTAGCAGCGAAGCCCCACCTTGATTTCTCACAACGGATTACACACTCATCAGTGTAAACAATGGCATCATCATCCCCAGCATGATCATTTATCAGTTGATCAATTTCCAGCTCTGCCCTTCCATTTGCCCAAGTTCTGCTTTCTCTACCAAGGCTGATGATGACTTTTTGGTAGTTAGTCCAGTTCTCATCTGACTTACTCCATTCTTCCCCTTTGAATATATTTTCAACTGTGGTCACCTGCTTAATCATTGCTTCTGTCCCTTAACATCAGCTATGTTTCTATACAGGATGTGCTTTTTGTCTGTGGTTACTGGCATTTAGGCTTTGACTGTGCCTTCACATATCTGGATCTAATCGACAGTAATCCTAGCATGTACCGCATCGTCACGATGGGGGTATCTCGCGTACAAACAAAAAACAGTTTGATAGGATTGTCCAATGTACTCCCTGAAATTAGGCCACGCCACATACAAATCTTTGGGGAGGTAATTTCAGGAAAATGACAAAGGCAAATGCACGCAATGGAAATCTTTTATAAGAAAACACAAAAACCACAATGTGACATATTTTCAAGGTTTCTTTTTTTTTTTTATAAAGTTGTTTTTGTGTTTTGTTAGTCTGTTTTAATACTGTAGAAATAACTATTTGCAAAGGATAACCTTTGGTTTCAAATGTTGTTTTAGCCGGGAGTTGTAGTGAAGATAAGCTCTTACTGCAGATCAATGCGTCTTTGGCACACGCCTCAAATAGCCTCTATCAACCAAGCCCAGCTCCCGGCCTTCATGTGTGGGGGGAACATGCTGCATAGATGACAGATTGATCTCCACATAACTGTGCCCAAGCTCGCACCCTGGAGAGGACATTCCAGTTTCACCCTATAGGTGTCTGCAAAAGACGGAAAGTAGCAGTTACCGGTTATAAGCATTTTGCCCAATTGGCGTAGGACATGGCGCCAGGGGCTACTTTCGACAGTGGGAGAGGTTCTAGGATCTCACTGGACAGCTACCGCCTGCTTCAAGCTGAGCCTTTTTCAATCAAATTGCTCAACGTGGTTTCCCACCCGCTTTTCTAATTAGCATGCACAGATTATCGCTCAAAAAGCCATGCCTGTCGCCGTCTGTCTGATTCCTAGTTTAGCCACTCCTACCTGTCTTTGTTTCAAGCGCTATTAATACAGCTATTCATATCTCTGTCTTTCCTTTAAAAGGGGAAGGGCAAAGGGGGTTCGCCTGCTGTCAGATTACGTCATCACGCCAGCGCCGTGTCCCTGAAACACGGGGGGGGGGGGGCCGAGGGAACGGTTTTTGTAGTTTCCTAAAAAGAGAACGAGTCAGTAATTGCAGAATAAAGGGGGAATTAAGCAGATGCAGAAAGGAGCGATAACCACTTTTACCGACTTCAATCCTTTGTTCGTGCTCCAAGGGACGCAATTTGCTCACCGAGAGAAGGGACCTAAAAGGCGCCCGCTCGCTAGCGAAACGAATATGCGGTCGGCAAAAGCGTGAAAATAAGTTTTCATTCAGGAATCGACCGCAGATTTGCCCAAAATACGACAGAGGTGCTAAATCTCGCGCTAGCTAACGATTTTTTTTACCCATTTCATATATATAGGCATCTCTTAAATCCTGAAATCTCTGCCTATCGCCCACAACTCTTCTATTTATACTATTTCTTCTTTTTTCCCGCCTTTTTTCACACTGCACAATAATCTACATTTGCACTCCTTTCCTCAGCTTTTCGACCTTTTTGCACACGACATTCTGTTATTTCGACTTTTTTTCACATGTGGGATCTTTTCCAACTTAACAATTGGATAAAAAAAACCAGATCACACAAACATTCATTTCCCACTTTCGCGCCTATAAAACCCATTCATTATTATCTGGGACTGACCTACGTTTGCCCTGTCAGAGCAGTAACTGCCAACTGAACTTTGAATGAATACTCCGTTTTGTGTAAAAACGTCTTATTTGCTTTTAAGGTCTGTCATTCTTACATGTAGCATATAATAGCACATATAAATGCTTAGCGTGGAAGTAGGAGGGATAATGCTAGCGTGAAAGGCCAAGCGGTTACATACGCCCCTGGCCACACAAATGTATCCCAGAGGGAGACATTTGCGTACTATCAACTAAGTACCTCATGCTAGTGACTGTTATAAACGACTAACGTATTGGTAGAGTCTCTTAGAAAGAAAAAAAAATTATTTAAAAAAAAACTTTGTTCGTAAAACGAGGGATCCAAGTATATTTATAATACGTAAAACGGGGGATACATAAAATTTGTTAATACACTTCGCCATTGAACAGTATTGATGTACACTACTTCTTAACAATATCAATATGAATAACGCTGTGCGTTAGTCATCACCATAATGATAACATACTTAATGATAACATTTCAAAAAAAAATAATCGCATACGATTTTCATGGGTTGTGCAAACAACACAAATAAAAACAAAACAAAAAAAATACTTTGGCAATATTTAACAGAATTGACTAATATTCATTAAGTATTTAACAATCTTAAATGTAGTAGCTGCAACGAACATCAGCCTAACAGCATAGAAAATAGTCAAACATCAGACCGTGGGACGCAAAAAAATGTAATATTCGAACTCGTGTATATATATATATATATATATATATATATATATATATATATATATATATATATATATATATATATATCTATATATATATATATATATATATATATATATAATGACATGGGAATATACATACATGGCAATGTTAATCTATAAATTTATTATATAAAAAATATGAACTGGAGCTGTACGCTCTCGTAACTGTCAATATAGAACGTGGTAAATATAATACAATCATATGATACAGGCGACCCCAATCCTGCCACTACGGTCAGTGATTTACCAGGATGTATATGGGTCTTTAAACACCAAAAATCTGGACATGTTTGGTGAACTGTCTATGTGTTCGTCGCACAATATAAATATAGCATTATTAATCTGGTTACATGGAGTTACAAAGTATTTATTAAAAAGTGTCTCTAATCTCCAACTTATGTAATGGTCGTTACTATGAGGGAGGACAACTATACCGATACAAATAACTATCGGGTATTGGAGTATGAACTATCTCAGTTACCCTGAACCAAGTACCAAACTGTTTATAGGTTCGTCATCAAATATAAAATCTGCATACAAATGCAAGTTCATAATAATGGACAACAATTTGTCAAGAAAATATACTGTAGCGTTCCACTTACAACGTGACAAATGGTCAGGAAAATACAGGTACATCAATATGTGATGTTTATTTCTCAATACAAGGTATAATGGACAACAATTTGTCAAGAAAATATACTGTAGCGTTCCGCTTACAACGTGACAAATGATCAGAAAAATACAGGTACATCAGTATGTGATGTTTATTTCTCAATTCAAGGTTTATCAACACGTGAACATATCCGTTACCATGTTAGCGATTTCGCATGGAATCGTCATGGTGTGCATGTAACAATGTAGTATTTCGCCAATCCGCGAACTGTGTTGATTAGCATATAAGTTTTACCCAACTTGCAAAATACTTGTATATCACCAAGTCAAATATTAGGTGAAAATATATATGTCTCAGTTATTTAGTGGAGTGGGGTGTATATTGGGATAAATGACGGAGTAGGGTTTATCACCGTGGGAGGGGAATGAATGTCAGTCATGGGAACGTACTCGGGGGTCTTAGGGGCGTTAGCTGTGTCAGTGGTGGTAACAATGTCCTCATTATCTTTTACCGATGTCCGCTGTGGACATCTCATCTTCTTGTACACATGGTATTTATACACTAAACCGCTTAAAATTCATAAAACCAATTATGCTAGGCAAAATCAATAGTCCTGACACTCTAGTGTGTCGGGTCATGACCTCTGGTGTGTCTCACTGGACTCAGGAAGGCGAAGAAGTATTTATAGAATTTGATAGACACGTTAATATAGGTAAATTCCTGTTGAATAGTGGAGAATGCTCGGAACGGGGCGTCGATTTAGAAACGCTCCGTCTGTGATGGAGCATGTCGGAGAAGGTGACAGGAGATGGACAGGCGTTTAGATGTGTAGGGAAGAATAAATTTGACGTCTGATTCGTCATATATCTGTGAAAGGGTCGTAGTTCTAGTTTAAATGGTTTTTGTCGTAATAGCATCATTAAGAAAAATCGCCTAAAATACATTCTCGATTGAACATTATAAAACGGTCTTTCCATAACAGCGAACCAGAGCTGACCAAGATCCTACTCCACCTCCACGTGGTGGTCCTGGAAACAGGCTGCATCACTGCAGTCTAGCTGAGAGAGTAGGGATCGAAGAGGGAAGGCAAACCCGGTCCCAAAAAAGGCTGTGCTGAAGTCGGATGTGTCGGCCGAAAGGCGCAGATATCGCAGCTCCGATGTAAACAGACACAACGCAACCAACGTCCTTTTCAGGACGAACGAGGAAGAAGAAGAAAAAAGAAACTCTCATGTGTCACAAAGGAAAAATATGTGTGTGCGTATAGTATGTTTGCTTTTGTCACTAAATTCATCAAGAAGGGAAAAAAACAAAAAAATAAACACTGTTGTAAAGCATAAGTCCTGTTATAAAGATTTTCAAAGGCAAAAGTGGTTTAATTTGTACAGTGGGTACTCTTCTAATCATAAAGATTTCGTACCTAACACTTGCAAAAAAAATTTTTTTGTATAACTAGAGAACTGAGATAATTTAAAGTTTTGTTTAACCTGGATAACATAGTGTTGTAGATCTGCGAATGTTTGCGAAAGTTCTTCAATTTCTTGACATAGCGGTGTAAAAGATATAGTCCTAATGACAGTCCATGTCGACTAAGAATCTTAAATAATTATATAACATTAAAACCCAGTGGCATCACGCCATAATAACATGTTAGTATATGTGGGTGTTGCAGACGTCGTAACTGTCAATATCGTCAGTATCACCAGCAGGATCTTGACTGAGGTTGACATCTTTCTGAAAAAATAAAATTTCCTACAAAAAAAATGGATACTAGTGACTTTAGATGATGGGGAACGAGGGAGAGTACTATTGTAGAGAGAGTACTCGTTGGGTACTATAGCTGGGTGAGTACCTTTTTGTTATTAGAGAAGATTGATTCTCCAATAAACCAATAATCGTTGAACTGGACGTTTACGAATTTGACATGAGGAACTTGGCGATGTCCCTCAAGGTAGCTTTTGTCAATCGTTGATCACAAGAGGATGGCGTATTTCGCACTGTCGAGTGGGTGGTGGCTGCAGTTGTCGAGGGTATGGATGAAATAGTGTTGAAATGGTGCACCTCATGCTGCGTGTTGTGGGGCTGTCTGCGTTTTCCACGCAATTTCATACGTACTTGCTCTTGAGGTAACCGGACAAATTTTGTTAACGGTCGGGAGTCATCTGTTGTTCCATAATGTGGGCGCTTCGTTGCTGTGTGAAATTCAGTGTTGTCTGGTCTATAATAATGTTGCTGTACAATAGGCTGGCAGGAATCTATTATGGTGTCAGGGTGTTCTGGATTAACTTGCTCGGCCTGTAACCTGGTATTTTGATATTCCAGTCTTTCGCATGACTCAGCGAGGGGAATATCGTCTTCTCTGTCGGATGAGCTTGGTTCAGTGACTGTGCTATCTTGGGAATTTGTCTGCCTGTCCGACTGTCTTACTGCTGTTCGAATGCGTCTAGACGATGTGTGGATGTTCAATGGGTCATGCACCTGACTTGACCTGTAAACATCTGTTTGTGTTGCGACAGAAATCATCTTTATTTTATTCACTTGCAGTTTGTGCATTTCTCTAGGTTGACTATTGATCATGGGGCCCATTGCGTCTCATTTGATTTCACAAAACCGACCTGGTGATGTCTGTTAAGTGGTGTTCTCCATTGTTTTAGAGGTCTGATGTGTGCCCTTAGTCCATCTTCTGTTGTTATTATACAAGTTTGTTGGTCAGTCGTTGTAACATTATTTACTTCCCATATCTTTCGTTGTTTGATTCCGTTGATAAAATTTCTAACAGCTATGCGACCATTTCTGTTATTGAGACTGTTCCAGTGGCTGTCGACAGTGGCTATGCGACCCGTTTTGTTGCTGTTGTCTCGATACTTGATCTGTAATTTTCTATTGTAGTTATTGGTGTGCTCTCTGATTCTCTCCGGCAATATGTATTGTTGCTCTCTGATTCTCTCCGCAATATGTACTGTTGATCTCTGGTTCTCTCCAGCAGTATGTAGTGTTGATCTCTTGTTCTCTCCGGCAATATGTGTTGTTGATCTCTGGTTCTCTCCGGCAATATGTATTGTTGATCTCTGGTTCTCTCCGGCAATATGTGTTGTTGCTCTCTGGTTCTCTCCGGCAATATGTGTTGTTGATCTCTGGTTTTCTCCAGCAATATGTATTGTTGATCTCTGGTTCTCTCCGGCAATATGTATTGTTGATCTGTGGTTCTCTCCGGCAATATGTATTGTTGCTCTCATATCTGTGTCTTGTTCATTAGCCATCTCCGAAATGTGTTAGAATCGCCCGTGAAGGGGGTTATAACCGAGCGAATTTGGTTATATTTATTATAGTGATCTACATTGGATAGCGTGTCTGTTATCCGTTGCAACGCGGTCATTGTGGGTTCGGCCTCTACAGGTAAGGGTATGTTAGCAGGATGGACGTTTGCCTGTTGCATTTCCTGTTGCTGTTGTAGCTGCTGTGCATATAACGTATGTTGTTGTTGCTGTAGTGTATACAACGCCTGTTGTTGCTGCAGTTGTTCTTGACTTTGATCCATTGTAGTGATTATGCCTGTCTGCTTTCACCAAGAAAAAAGGGCAGGTCACGGCGCCAATTAGTGTAATATGTGGCCGTGTATATTTATACGCCACCAGTAGTTATATTGATTTTATTTAGTCAGAGTTAATCCTTCATAAGTTGTGGTGGTTCAAGTGCTAACTGGCCTTCCGCCAGAGATGGTGATACTTGACCTTTGGTAATTTTTTTTCAACCCAGGAATGTTCTTCCCTTTAAGTTTGGTGATACGCAAAACGGTTTCAGCATAACAACGTATATCCAAAAGAAATTACTGTAAAGTTCCACAAACAGCAATGTAGAAAAATTCAATTAGAGTTTATTGATATCATTAGACAAACACTGTAAATTTCACAATGATGATTGGTTATCCAAGATGAAAAAAATATGTAATCCAACTGAATAATATATGTATATCCAAATAGAATAATATATGTATATCCAAAAAACTAGAATTCAATAACGCTACTGATCCTTAGTCTATTAACAATTGGATTAAAAAAAAAACCAGATCACACAAACATTTATTTCCCACTTTCGCGCCTATAAAACCCATTCATTATTATCTGGGACTGACCTACGTTTGCCCTGTCAGAGCAGTAACTGCCAACTGAACTTTGAATGAATACTGCGTTTGTGTAAAAACGTCTTATTTGCTTTTAAGGTCTGTCATTCTTACATGTAGCATATAATAGCACATATAAATGCTTAGCGTGGAAGTAGGAGGGATAATGCTAGCGTGAAAGGCCAAGCGGTCACAACACAATCCTTTTGCTTCTGATTCATAGTGTGCAATCCTATCGGCTGAATTTTCTCTGAGTTCTTTAACAAACGAAAGTAAAGATGAGAACAGAAGATAACGTTCAAATACATCAAAACCAGGGGTTTGGAGTTTCTTACTTGTTTTGTTGAAACGCTCCAGCACTTCTTCCCAAACGACTGTTAAAATTGTATATTCCAGCTGTACCAACTTCTTGTATAAATTCTTTGCATCTCGTTTACATTGAGGTTTCTCTTCTGAGTCTTCAAAAATATGTTTGAGAGTTTGTAAAATACCCATATATCCATATTTAATTGCCCGGACTGCTTCATAGTGTGCAGACCATCTAGTTACACTTAAGCTCTTTAGAGAAAAATGTAGATTGCCATCTTCGTGGAGATCCAGAAAAGAAAACATACAGCTCCTGCAAAATGCCAAAATAGTAAACAACTTCAGGTACAGTAGATACTGCCTTTTCTCCAACAAGGTTAAGTGAATGGGCTGCACATGGTACATAGTCTGCGTACCTGTTAATGTTTTTAAAGAGTGCTTGCAGCCCTTTCTCCGAGCCCTTCATGTTAGACGTGGAACAAGTTAGTCAACATTTACAAGAAGAATTAATTGAGCTACAAAATGACTTCGAAGCAAAAGCACGATTCAGTCACACACATTACGAAAAATTTTGGATCCATCAGAGGTTTGCGTATCCCGTTCTTTGGTGTGAAACTAAATTGCTAATTACAGCATTCCCAACGTCGTATTTGGTGGAGAAGGGGTTCAGTGCAGTAGTGTTGCTACTACAGAAGCAACAAAACCGACTGCAGATTTGTAACAGAGGATTTTAACAAACTTAGAACCAAATATTACAAAACTGGCTGAGTCACATCAAGCGCAAATGATCTCATTAAGCTTCATTAGTAAGTGAATTTTTATATAATTATATCATTATTATCAACTAATAATTTTTTTTAATTTTTTCATGTTTAAAGTGGTTACATAAGGAGAGGCTTTAATATTCAGATTTGAAGATATATGCAGTCATTTAGGCGCTATTAAAATGATATGATTATGATAGTTATACAGTTGTAAGAACTAATTTTATATCATTTGCTCCGCCAATTTGTAATTCAAGGATAATGAACTTGTGGTGTATATAACTCCGTACTTAAACACATATTTAATATAACTATGCTTTTATAAATGCGCTTTCTCTTTTTCTTTAAATTATAAGAAAAGATAACTCATTAACTGCATTGCTTTTTTAAAAGTATGGTGGAATATATGTATGTGTGTGTTTGTGTATACACGATAAAGAGCAAGAGGGTGCTAAAAGGGTGGGGGGGGGGGCCTTTTAAAAATATTAGTTGTCAAAAGGGGGCGTTGCTACTATCACGGTTGAGAAACACTGCTCTAGGTTCTTGACCTCTGTTAAAAAGGGAAAAAAATTACATTAGCCACAGCAGAACACCGAACTTACCGCGACACTCCACCTTTACAACATCTGTGCTACCGAATCTCAAACTTTGGGATTGTTGAAATATATACAACAAAAAATTAATCAGTTTGAGTCGTGCGACTATTGTCGTATGCTTTGAAAGGAAAAAAAAATTAGGTCTATTTTCTGAGATAGCGTTTTTTCGTTTACGGCTAGCCTACATGATACTTTAATAACCTTTTAATTTTTATTCTAACTATTATTTTGTATTGAATCAGTGCCGTCTTAAGGCATGGGCACATTGGGCAGTGCCCAGGGAACACACGATTCTGGGGGCCCCATGCTGGGATGCTGCTATATTGTGCATAAGACATCTTTTGGCAGAGTGGATAAGATAGGGGCCCAGTGTATTGCTTAGCCCAGGGCCTACAATGCTGTTACCACGGCCCTGTATTGAATTACGCTATATTATTAATATTATTATTTTTTAAAAACCCCTTCTCATACAGTAGACCCAAAATTTTTAAGCAATGTGAACTAAATTCGCTTTTGGGGCCCCTCCGGGATTAGGGGCCCTGAAGCTTAAGCTTCATTAGTTTCATAGTAGATCCGCCACTGAGTCTGAGATTGACCATGAACATGACTGAATAGTCTCAATACATGTTAGTGTTTAATTGTATTGAATGTATGCAGCGTCGACAGTCGTGTAAGCAAATCTGAAAGTGGGCCACTGTATGAGTGTAGTGAGTGAACGGAAAGAAAGAAACTTATTTTCTTATGTTACTACTAACCTACCAATCTTCTTTTATTTATCTGAGTGTTCACGGGATAGGTTAAATTAAGGACTTAGTCTTTACCCGTCCTGACTGTTCCCTACCTACCAATCTTCTTTTATTTATCTCTCACTAATCTGAGTGTTCACGGGATAGGTTAAATTAAGGACTTAGTCTTTACCCGTCCTGACTATTCCCTACCTCCCCCTCCCCCCACTGTAAATTATTTTTATCTTTTGGGTTAACTACCTCTGTTGGAATCTTCCTAGTTTCCCTATACAAGAGGGAGGACCTATTAGATTATATTTTTAATTCCTTGTCTGTAAACTATAATTCATTGATGTAAATGCTTTTCTTGATGTTGTGATATTGTCTAGTGAGAATAAACATAATAAACCTTACGAGATAGTGTTGGTCAAACCCCGGCCCTTATATGTGATCCATAGTTTATCTGTTTTCACGTCTGTACGTATTTCTGTCACAAAATTGTGGGTACGTGAGTGTAGTGTACACCCGTGTGTTACCGGGGCCCGAAAGGGGAGCAAAGAATAGTAACACTGCACCCTACCACGCATGTCGTAAAAGGCGACTAAGGAGGGTATGGGCATGGGGCTGTTTACCCCATCCCGAAAAAACTTCGCACAGTGGGCTGATCACCTGCTTGCCAACCAATCTGATTACGGAAACAATGATAGATTGTTTGGTCTGTTTTTGTTCCACAAAGACGCCACTAGGCGTGGTGGAAACAGCGATAGATTGATCAATTTGTTGTTGCCCTAAGACGCCACTAGGCGTACTGGCCACATACTGCTTTGCCGGTTGATGGCTAAGGATGGAAGAAGAAGAAGAAGAAGAGTGTAGTGTAATTTGAATCTGTACCAAGTGAGAAAGTGCGTCTGAATTTAAATAGAGTCGTAAAAGGTAGGCTGGATTAGAGCAATTACTCAATCCAAGACTGTCCTTTCTCGTAGTCTTACACTATCAACACCCTGGTAAAGCAGAAACTATTTCTTACACCTTCCACTCACATAGCTATCACTATCAACTCTGCTTGTACGGGACCATAAATAGCTCAGGCCTATCTTATCAAAAATTTACGACATAAATGGGTTGGCTCGTTTCCGGGATGTTGAGCTAGATCTTGCACTAGTACTACAAAAAGCTTGCGTAGTCCTGAGATTTTTTTTTCTCTTTCTTTCTCTAGTATCTAGATAGAGTGTGTTGTGGGCTGTCTTGTGAGTTAAGAAATATTAAACAATTGTCCCCTAGACATCGCTTTTAATTACCTGGTGTTTGACCATACACACATATAGGATTGTTTTTTCTACAGCATTATTGAATTACTTCCAACTTGTTTTTGATAATAATCTATGTCAGATATATAATATATGATAATTTTGTAAGAGACCGCTGGATCGCGTGATTGTTTAGCAATCACTAAGGTTTGTTTTTGAAGTTAGCAGAGTTGAGCTAAGCTAAGGACTGCGTTCTGACTTTCTAGTCTAGTTAATAACGTCCCTTCTCTTAACTGACTTCAGGTGGGCGAGTTTTGGATGGATTTTTTTATAAAATAAAGAACATTTTTTTTTCTCATTAAAATTTTAAAAAAAGTAATATTTTAAATATTTTCCCACCAGTAATAATAGTAGTTTTTCCAGTTGTTAGCTGATCTACCATTTATTTGGCTTAGTCGTCTGTATTAGGAGCCTAGTGCCAGTTAATAACAGCGATAGATTGAAAACTGATAACAGGAGGAGGTATCTCAGGTAAATAATATAAAAGTTTTGAGGTTTTTCTCGTAAGCGGCTAGGGTCAGAGTTTTTTTTATATCTCCTTCTTTTCTTCTTCTTTCCTCAGCTTAGTGGCATTCAGTTCTTTGACATGACTGAACGTGTTAAACTTAGAGCAATGCTAAGAGAGGAAGCAAGGGAGACAGGATTGCAAGGAGAAGAAGTGACCGCGTTCGTCAACGAAGAACTTGACAGATATGACGCGGAGAAGAAAGTAGCAGAAGCTAGGAAGAAGGAAGCCCAAGACAAAGAGGAGAGGAAAGAAGCGGAAGATCGGCAATTGGAACAGAAGAAAATTGAGGCAGAGATAGAAGCTCGGAGGGAAAGAGAGAAGGAGAGACAACGTGAGGAAAAAGAGAGGGAGAGACAGCATGAATTGGCACTTAAAGCCCTGGCGGTACAAAGTCGGGGTGCTATGTCTTCCTCCAGCAATTGAGAGTCTCCACCCCAATCACAGTCAACTGATCTCTCCAGCACTCAATCTTCTCAACTAACAGCGATGTCTTTTGCCTTAGAATCCTCCCCTATCCCCAATGAAAAAATTGACTCGTTTCTAGAGAATTTTGAGAGAATGGCGAATCTGTATGGGTTAGAGAGTTCCAGGTGGTGCCTAAAACTTTCACAGGCTTTAAAAGGTACCGCTTATGACGTGTACATAAAGCTGGGAAGCAGCCAACAAGACAACTCCGACATGTTAAAGAAGGCTTTACTGGAGCGTTTCGAAATGTACGCTCGCAAATTTCTGCAAATGTTCAGAAACAGCCGAAAAGAACGCACAGAGACATTTCAGCAGTTCTCTTCACGCCTGACGGGCTATTTGACAAAGCGTATGGAGCTTTCCGAGCTCACCCTCACTTATGAAGGACTTCTCGAACCTGTTCTTACAGAACAAATAAAAACCACTTTGTCGAACGAAACCCGTAGATTTCTGGCTGAACAAGGCGCAGTGAAGTTGGATGACATCCTCAGTAAGGCTGACCGTTACGTAAATGCGTTGGCCGAGTTTCCAGCACTAAACGCAAACCGACAGATGAGCCTTCTCGGAAAAATAATCTAGAGCAATCTTCCCATTCTTCCCATCACTATAACCAACGATAAATTGTACCCCAGATACCTCCCCAGGAAAATCGAAATTCTACAAAACCAGATATCTCACCAACAACAATCCTGATCAACCCACACGGCCTGCATGGCAGCACGGCCACAAAGGTCAAGACAAGGGAAAGACCCCTGCGCAAGGGACGTCTGATCAGGGCAAGCACACCGGGTCTAATCGCATCGGATGCTTGCAAACAGCCTCGCAAGGAAGAATTAGTTCAGTGATTCTCAACCTGAGGGAGAGAGGCCCTCAACGCGAGGGACTGTTATTTTGAACGGTATTTCAACAGCTTGTCTTTTTGACACGGGGTTATCTTTTGACTGTATTGTCGCAAGGCACCTGGTCAAACCCGGTCAAGAGACAGAATACACCGCCAAACTATGTGGAGTTTTTAAGAGTGATGCACCCAGGACGCTTCCCATCGCACAGGTGGAAATACACTATGATTTTGTCAGAGGTGTTATCAAAGCTGTCATTATGGATGATCCTATCTACCCAGTCATACTTGGTTGTAGATACGTGTTTATTGGGAGACCGAAAGAGCTGATTGTGGCAGCAGTAACCACAAGAAGGCAAGCCCAGAAGGAACGGGAGCCTACGCCTAATATGTTACCGACGGAACTAAAAGCGGCGCAACAAAAGGACCCTACTCTGGAGCCTTGCTTTAGAAAACTGCCCATGGCTAAGGACCCCAGTGTCACGAAGTGGATTTAAGACTAGAGGCTGCCTACATATAGTGACAAGACTCTAGTGGAAAGAAAGACTAAGAAGATATATTTTCAGAAGAAATATGACAGTGACTGTGGGAGATGAGGCTATTGGCGTCAAGGGTCGAGAACCTAAATTGACTCTCCCTTGCCACTAAGTGACGTAATGTTTTGCGATAACCTCACTACCTCTAACTACCAAGACTGGGATAAGGTTTAATTTACTTAACACCACAGACACCACTATACAGACAACATATAGGTTGACGTAAGTGACTGATCCAGCCGAAATTTTTACAATAGATTTTATTTACACCACACAAAAAAAAAAAAAAATCATGTAACATACTACAAAATAGAATTTAAAAAAATGCGTGGTCACACACCTGGAAAAAGAACACAATAATAAATTAACGTGATTTGGTAAGTTACCCCACAAATCGCCCTCACCTCAAACCTGAAAATAAGAAAGGTAAGAAATACATCAACTTGTGAAGTGGGATCTCTAACATTTAGATCCGCCTTACTCTGAATCTACTAAATATCATGTAACCACAATCTAACTTCTACTGTCCGTCTGTCTGCAGACGGTTTCTCCTAAACCAATGACGTGGCCACCCAGCTTCTCTGTAGGCTAACTACCCTTCTATGCTAACAGTGTCCACAAAAGAACTCTTCTATCATCTCCTACACAACTTGACGATGAATTGCTAAGTTTTATTTCTGTTCAGTGTCTGTCTGACACTCCTAGTTTCTACTGAGAAAACTCTTCCACTACTCTCCTTCTCTCTCTCTCTCTCTGTCTTGTGCAGTTAAGAGGGATTGTAACCCTTTCCCCTCTTCTCCGCCTGTTGTAGCTGCTGACTTGCTTGGTAAACTAAATTCGGGACGTGGTCTATTGCTGCTTCCAAATAGACGAATTTTTACTTTGCAGTAGCCCGGATGCCCATCTCTTGGGTTCAGGGCTGTCGGGATTATTATGCCCGAAATTCACGACACCTTTTAGGCCCTGCGCCTAGGATCAGTGTGTGCTTAACATGAGCGTAATTAGCTCCGTATTTGGTAAGAACATCGGTTCTTGCTGAAGAAGTCTGTGCTTCCAGCTCCCTGATCTCTCTTGGGTACAAAAACTTTTGCACCAGTGACCACCCTGTCACAACTCCACTTTCTTTTCTGGCTCTGCCGACTCTTCTTCGCCTGAGAAGACCGGCGAACTTCTAGCCAGCTGAAGGACTACTGAGCCCTAGCTGCCACGCCTGGACAATATCTGCTGTGGACAAAACAATAACAAATATATATCGCACAACAAATTTCACATATCCTTAACACTTAACTCCCTTAACTCTCAATCTTTAACACTTAAATCCCAACTCTTCAACCACTTAAGTCTCAAATCTCTAACACTTAAGTTTCAAATCTTCAATACAGCTCCCAATGCTCTAGTATCGCCTCAGCGATTAGTAAATATGCCTACCCCCACCCGTTATAACATTGCCACTACTGAATGAACCGGTTGCCGGTAAAATTCCTGGCCCTACTATTTAACAATGATCGAGGTGTTACCTCGCTAAACCCCATTACAATAGACTTCCCCCGAGACAATAATCTCCCGTCTCCATGAATTCACCATTATAAACATATGTCTATTTGATAAGGACTAATTAAAAATCCCAACTAGACCCGCAGATGCTGACTTCAAAATGTAGGTTTTACCCACACAGAGAAAAATACACAACTTCCTATGCGCTCACATAACTGTTAAAGTCACTCATTCTTAACAACAGCGTTACCCAAATTAGCCCACTGGTAATTTACACACTTTTAAAGAACAATTAAATACACACCCAAATACCTAGCGTATATACTATGCCAACATTATAAATCAAATATTGGGAAATCTTCACCCACGTGTCGGGAATATTATTTACACCCGATTCCGATAAAGATATACATAGTTAGATCTCCAAAGGAACTGAAATCCTATCTTACAATTCATGCCCCGCTGTCTCCCCTCTCCTTCCGTTACCAGATTCACCCCTCTAGAAAAAGATACACTGCACGTGCTCAGGTAGCCCCTTTTTCCAAATCCTCGAAAATCACAATGAAATTTCGTGCACATCTCAAAATTGGATATTTAGCATCTCAAATCGTTAAGCTTTCCTTATCTCACAAAAAGAGTGATCACTCTGATAATTATTTAGATAAGAGGGTAACTCATGTCCGTTACGAACTAAAATTAATTTCACATAGCGTGTTTCAACGCTTCACTAAACTGCATATTTACCAGCAACGAATTTCTCTCGAAAGAGCAAATCGGCTCTGTATATGAAATACAGGCAGTTCTTTCCAAGTCGTAGAAGTTCTAAAAATCTGAGAGATTTCTGCCAGGGAACCACGCGTTTTTATTACAAGCCCCGAGGCCGGCGACCACTCTAAGCGTGCGTCACTCCCTGGCTTTGTTCTTAAGCGGGTCAATCTCTGGAAAAATTCCATTGCTGTCCTGTTTCCACGCGCTTAATTTCCCACTACCCCCAACTGTTGCGTGAACTTCCTGCCGTCTAAAATTACCCTTCCTAATAATTACGGCGCGCTCACTGAGAAAGAACCAAAATGCTCTGCCATTTTGTTTACAATATAAATTCCTACATGAACGAATTTCCTAATGAAAAAAACGCACTGGTGCCAGTCTAGCAGTTCAAACTACCATCTCTTCTAGAAACCGTAATTAATACTCTACCCAAAAAGTCCAAACTCTATTATTATACAAAGAGAAATAAAAAACCGAATAAGATAAAAATCCCACCGTAATCTTTCCCTGAAAAACGTAAATAAATGCTAGGAAACGAAACTTGGGGCCTGTTGCAAATCCAATCACATTAACTCCTCACACCCAGACACAACGAAGACATATTTTCTAAGGATGGCGTATTGTATCATACAATGGGCAACCGTGATCAAGGGCATAATCAGCTCCTAGTACCGACGCAGTACAGAAACCAAATCTTAGAAATGGGGCACTCTCTTCCCTTTAGCGGACATATGGGACAAAACGCCACTATTCAGCGAATATCGACTCACTATTGGTGGTCAGGAATGAACACTGATATTATCAGATACGTGAAATCCTGCGCCCAGTGCCAACGTGTGGCACCCAAGCATTGGACAACCGCAGTTCCCATGGGTGAAATGCCAGTAATGGGGACACCATTTGAACGGGTTATAATCGACCTTTTAGGACCCCTAGAAAGGACTAAAAGAAGGCAAAGGTTTGTTCTGACCTTAGTCGACACATGCACTTTGTGGGCAGAAGCTATACCGCTAACATGCACGGATTCCAAGCATGTCACAGAAGCCCTGGTGCAGATATTTACACGGTTGGGATTCCCTTAACAAGTTTTGACGGATAACGGATCCCAATACCATAACCTGTTAATGGAGGAGATCGTTAAGATCTTGAGGAACCAGCACATCTACACAAGCCCCTATAATCCGGCCGGAAGTGGGTTAGTAGAACGTGTTAACGGAAGCTTCACCATGATGTTACGTAAGCTGGGACAAGAGAAACCTAAAGATTGATACCTTTTCATTCCTGCAGCCTTATTCGCCTACAGAGAAGTTCCCCAGATCTCTACAGGATTTCCACCAGCTACACTTTTATTCGGCAGACCTATTAAGGGGCCGCTAGAAACCTTACTTCGGTCCCTGACAGACCAGAAGGCTGACGAACAAGCAAATATGTACTTCAACTAGGATGGGACCTAGCAACAACCAACCTTAAGAAAGCACGCGCAAAGCACGCTCAACGATATAATAAAGTAGCGAAAGAGAGAGAACTCCAACCAGGGGAGAAAGTTTTGCTGTTACTGCCAACCGGAAGCAACAAACTTTGCATCGGATGGCATGGGCCGTTAATTGTCCTTAAAAAGATCTCCCGAACTAACTACAAGATCTCTATTAAAGGAAAGGAGAAGGTCTACCACGTAAATCTGCTAAAGAAATACGTGAAAAGACCGGTGCCGTCCTCCGAACATCGCCTGGCGGTCGCCATAGAGACGGAAGATGAGGAAGATGACGAGAGTTGCATCAATTGCAACAAACGGAATCTTTTCAAAGATGTCAAATTCGGCGAAAATCTCTCAGAAGCACAACAGACAGAAACCAGGGCGCTACTGAAACAGTACACTGCAGTCTTAACGGATGTACCTGGTCAAACAAATCTCATAGAATTCGATATGAAATTGACGAACGAGACCCCTGTTCGAACCAGAGTTTACCCCATTCCGTAAGCTAAAGCGGAGGCACTACGCGGAGAAATAGACAAGCTACGTCAAGCAAAAAGTATCAGTGAGTCTACCTCTCCTTACAGTTCGAGTGTAGTACTGTTACAGAAGCCCAATAAGGAAGTTCGGCTGTGCATAGATTACCGTTTACTTAACACAGTAACAGAATTCCAGCCTCAACCTCTACAGAGCGCTTCTGAGCTGTTCACCAAGCTTAGCAAGACAAGAATTTTCTCCAAGATTGACATGAGAAAAGGTTATTATCAAATACAGGTCAAGGAGGAAATTAAACCCTTGTTAACTTTTAGCACCAGTGAAGGACACTACACCTTCAACGTTATGCCGTTCGGATCGCACAACGCACCAGGAGTCTTTACCAGAATGATGAGAAAGCTTTTAGAACCCTTGCAAAGTCCCCATACTGCTGCGGTTGCTATGCTCCTCATGAGACTACAGGAAACTGGGCTGACAGCCAGACCTAGCAAATGTCTCATCGGATTTGAAAAGCTAGACTTCCTGGGGCATACTATTTCTCAAGGTTGCATGAGGCCTGTTACAAAGAATATTGAGAAAATAGTTGCAGCAAAAAGGCCCCCAAACGAAGAAAGACACCCGTTTTTTTTTCTATCACTGTGTGCATACTATCAGAAATTTATTAAAAATTTCAACGGCCTAACTTACTGACCTTACCAAAAAGGGGCGACCGGAAAAAGTTATTTGGGATTCAAAGTGCGAACACGCTTACGTCACACTCAAGACACAGCTGTCTGAATACCCCATTTTACGGTTACCCGATCTTAGAAAACCTTTTATATTGCGGGTCGACGCATCGGGTCAAGGCATCGGGTCAACACTACTCCAAGCAGATGACACCGATCCTAATCTGTTATTTACCGTTGCATATGGCAGCCGTAAACTTAATATAGCAGAACGGAACTATTCCACAGTTGAAAGAGAGTGTCTAGCGCTTGTTCATGGCATAAGGAGACACCATAAATACCTGTACGGAGTATCATTCACGATGCAAACAGACCATGCTTCTCTAGCTTTTCTTGGAGCGAATAAGAAATTCAATGCGAGGATCATGCGCTGGGCCTTGATATTAAGCGTGTACTCCTTTAAAGTGGAATACATTCCGGGAAAACAGAACGTAGGGGCAGATTTCATGAGTCAAAATTGGACTACGGAAGAAGAGGATGAAACTGAACACAAAAATCACCTGCAAGCTACTGATCGAGAGAGCTCTATTGTCATAAAAGAAACATGAAAAATGGTTTTATGTCTTCAAGCTGGGACGGAACTGTGACAGATGAAAATCGAGCACCTTGATCGGTCCACTTTACTCTCACCGGCACTCCTCACTCTTTTTCAATTAAATCGCTCAACGTGGTTTCCCACCCGCTTCTCTAATTAGCATGCACGGATTATCGCGCAAAAAGCCATGCCTGTCGCCATCTGTCCGATTCCTAGTTTAGCCACGCCTATCTGTCTTTGTTTCAAGCGCTATTAATACAGCTATTCATATCTCTAACTGTCTTTCCTTTAAAAGGAGAAGGGCAAAGGGGGTTCGCCTGCTGTCAGATTACGTCATCACGTCAGCGCCTTGTCCCTGAAACACGGGGGGGGAGGCAACGGTTTTTGTAGTTTCCTAAAAAGAGAACGGGTCAGTAATAGCAGAATAAAGAGGGAATTAAGCGGATGCAGAAAGGAGCGATAACCACTTTTACCGACTTCAATCCTTTGTTCGTGCTCCAAGGGACGCAATTTTCTCACAAAGAGAAGGGACCTAAAAGGCGCCCGCTCGCTAGCGAAACTAATATGCGGTCGGCGAAAGCGTGAAAATAAGCTTTCATTCAGATTTGCCCAAAATACGGCTGAGGTGCTAAATCTCGCGCTAGCTAACGATTTTTTTAACCCATTTTATATATATATATAGGCATCTTTTAAAAATTCAGTTATCAGTAGCGCCAAAGATTTTGAAGAAAGTACCTAGCTCGCATTATAAGTGCCATACTACAATTTGGATCACTTATATACGTGGAGATTAATTCATTTTTTCTGTGCTGCGGTTATATATATATATATATATATATATATATATATATATATATATATATATATATATATATATATATATATATATATATATATATATAAGAATTTTGAGTGATTTAAATGTTAAAGTGTTTCCATTATGTTTCACTGGGTTCTTCTCTGTGTAAATTAAATAACGTATAGCACATTTTACCCGCTGTAAACGTAAATTTAATTACTCGCTATTTCCCAAGTAAGAGATGTTTTAAATTAATTAATAGACGCTAGGCGGTGGATAATTCAGAGAACGCAATTTATTTCTATTTCATCATGTGTAAATTCTAAGTGACTAGTGTTCATATCTCGTGTTAAAAGCGATGAGATTATGTAGACACTTGTGGGTTTTAAATTTAATTAAATAACGGAGTGCTTAACAGGTCATACCTAAAACGTGTGTTAGCTTAGGATATTGATAATATTGTTAAAACGTTTGTATTTTCTTCCAATATAATCTAGGCTGGTCATGTACCTTGCGATCCAGCGGTTTTACGGTCTGATGTTCCTATCAGCCTCCAGCAATTATGGGTGTAACCATCTTCATGTTGTGACCCCTGTGCGGTCCACCTTCTCCATTTATGACGAGAGGTCAAATTAAGAAAAACACAATAATTATAAATGTTAACTGGAACACAACTTTTTTCATTTATATATCTATTATCAGTCTACTGAGGCAGAAACTTTGTACTTTTTTATCTGACCAATGACAGGAGTTTTTTTTTCATCAAATGTATTCAAGAGAACTCACTGTTCATACTTGGCCATCACCTAAACGAACAGCCGATTATTATCATTTAACATTTTACTCATCACGTCACAGAGTGTCACAGCCACCTGAGGCTAGACCGCACTGGAACAATATATTAATTCCCAGGACAGTGCCACCACATAGAAAAAACTTACTTCAAACCTATACCTGCAGTGAAAAATAGGAATATCCTGGACAATACTAACGCATCAATTTCAGCGACTCCCCGGAAAATAGCAGTCAGCAAAACCGGATAGTCTGGGGCTGAAACTGACCATGAACATGACTGAATAGTCTCAATACATGTTAGTGTTTAATTCCATTGAATGTATGCAGCGTCGACAGTTGGGTAAGCAAATCTGAAAGTGGGCCACTGTATGAGTGTAGTGAGTGAACGGAAAGAAACTTATTTTCTTATGTTACTACTAACCTACCAATCTTCTTTTATTTATCTCTCACTAATCTGAGTGTTCACGGGATAGGTTAAATTAAGGACTTAGTCTTTACCCGTCCTGACTATTCCCTACCTCCTCTCCCCCCCACCCCACTGTTAATTATTTTTATCTTTTGGGTTAATTACCTCTGTTGGAATCTTCCTAGTTTCCCTATACAAGAGGGAGGGCCTATTAGATTATATTTTTTAATTCCTTGTCTGTAAACTATAATTCATTGATATAAATGCTTTTCTTGATGTTGTGATATTTTCTAGTGACAATAAACATAATAAACCTTACGATATAGTGTTGATCAAACCCCGACCCTTGTATGTGATCCATAGTTTATCTGTTTTCACGTCTGTACGTATTTCTGTCACAAAATTGTGGGTACCTGAGTGTAGTGTAATTTGAATCTGTACCAAGTGAGAAAGTGCGTCTGAATTTAAATAGAGTTGTAAAAGATAGGCTGGATTAGAGCAATTACTCAATCCAAGACTGTCCTTTCTCTTACACTATCACCACCCTAGTAAAACAGAAACTATTTCTTACACCTTCCTCTCACATAGCTATCACTATCACCTCTGCTTGTACGGGACCATAAATAGCTCAGGTCTATTTTATCAAAATTTACGACAACGACTTCAGGTGGATATAGCTGCACTTAAGGAAACGCGCATGGCAGGCTCAGGGATGGTGAGCACGAACGACTACACATTTCATTGGCAAGGGAAAGACCTTGATAAAACTAGAGAACATGGAGTAGATTTTGTGGTTTAAAAAAATCGCTAACTAAAATGGTTGAACCAGGTGAGAATGGATCAGAACGCCTGTTAACGCTCTGCCTGCAAACTAGCGGTGGTCCATCACCCTTGTCAGTGTGTATGCTCCTACTCTGTATTCTGCCTCAGAAGCTAAAGACGAGTTCTACGAGAATCTAGCAGCAGTCATCAGAAGCACGACTAGGCAAGAATAGCTTGTTCTCCTTGGTGATTTTAACGCTATAGTGGGTGCCGGGTTAAGGTTGTTATTGCCGGGAGTTGTAGTGAGGATAAGCTCTCACTGCAGATAAAATACTTCTATGGCACGCGCCTCAAACAGCCTCTGACAACCAAGTCCAGCTCCCGGCCTTCACGTGTGGCTCAATTTGAGCCGGCGGAACTGTTTCCACTGACGGGAGAAGGGGCAAAGGCGAGCGACTGGCGCCTTAAAACCAGCAGCTTCGGGCAGATAGGGCTCGTGATCCTTGGTTGGTAGCTTATCTAAGAGAAGGAACTCTGAATTCAAACCACCGCTGCCTTGCGGGAATATCCATTTATGGAATTGGCTTCGGGAGTAAACCCTGAGGATAAATCCGGAGTCGGAGTCCCTAAGGCAGTCTAATGTCGATTCGACATTATTCTGGCAACTCCTGCGACATGGCTGGTACCAAACTGTATCGGCTACTGCCGTTCCTTTGGATCTACCGGCTGTGTGGAGAGGGGGAACATGCTGCATGGGCAACAGCTTGATCTCCATATAACTGTGCCCAAGCTCGCGCCCTGGAGAGGACACTCCATCTTCACCCTATAGGTGTCGGCAAAACACGGGAAGTAGCAGTTACCGGTTATAACAATTTTGCCCAATTGGCGTAGGGCATGGCGCCAGGGGCTACTTCCGACAGTGGGAGAGGTTCTAGGATCTCACTGGACAGCTACCGCCCGCTTCAAGCTGGGCAGCCCCCAGTCAATAAGGTGTTGTCCCGCCACTGTCTGCTTTCCCCATTGGGTGCATGGGGATTAGGGTCAAACCCGAACTGTGGACAGAAAATTTTGCACCAAGCAATTATCGAAAAAATAGAAATAAGCAAACTCTCAGATTGGGATGCTGGAACGTCCGGACTATATTGACTGGACTATCCGAAAACCTACAGGATGTAAATGATGTAAGGAAGACAGCCATAATTAATGATGAGCTTAAACGACTTCAGGTGGATATAGCTGCACTTCAGGAAACGCGCCTGGCGGGCTCTGGAACGGTGAGCGAGAAGGACTACACATTTTATTGGCAAGGGAAAGATCTTAATAAAGCTAGAGAACACGGAGTAGGTTTTGCGGTCAAAAAAAAATCGCTAACTAAAATGGTTGAACCAGGCGAGAATGGATCAGAACGCCTGTTAACGCTCCGCCTGCAAACTAGCACAGGTCCCATCACCCTTGTCAGTGTGTATGCTCCTACTCTGTACTCTGCCTCAGAAGCTAAAGATGAGTTCTACGAGAATCTAACAGCAATTATCAAAAGCATACCTAGGCAAGAACAGCTTGTTCTCCTTGGTGACTTTAACGCTAGAGTGGGTGCCGATAATGTTTCATGGCCTTCATGTCTGGGCAGGTTTGGTATTGGCAAGATGAATGAAAATGGACAACGGCTCTTAGAGTTGTGCGTCCACCATGACCTCTGCGTGACCAACACCTACTTTCAGACAAAACCCCAGCATAAGGTGTCATGGAGACACCCACGATCCAAGCACTGGCATCAACTTGACCTGATTCTCGTCAGAAGGCCACTGTCGTGAAAAATTCTAATCCACATATATAAATTAAAAGTAAATGTAAAGCCTAACAAATAAATTCTATACAAGGAAGAAGAATGGTAAAGAACAGTGCTGTCACAATGACAGTACTCGAAATCCCCTTTGTTTTATGCTTCGTCTGCAAATTGTAACGTTTCCACGTTAAATATAAGCCACTGCATAAATACAAGCGTTTCCACAACACATTAAAACGGGTATTGCATTTCTAAGAAAAACATTGAGAGGCACACTGCGTAATGACCTAAATTAATCCTAACATTAATTATACTACGTTACCAAAACGAACGAACAGATGGACTCAGAAAGAAGGGAGGGCTGAAGGCAGCAACACAAGCAACACTAAACACGCGTCTCGCTATATTAATGCCACCCCTAACACGCATGTAAGGCCACATGCACTAACTTTATTTCAGACGGACAGTGATAAAAACACTACCCTTCCCAGAGTTAGGTTTTAAAACCAAAAAAAAACGCTTATTGGGGAAACCTGACATTCTACTGTTTTATGTCCGAAATCCTGACATTAGTCTGACAGTACAGCAGGACAGGTGGCGGTTCTAACATAAAAAATAAAAAACAACTACACGACTATCCTAGAAAATACATATTTTGAACGTAGCCACTTAGCTCCATTAAACTTATATATTTGGATTCCTTAAGACTTGCTAACAAAGAATATGTTAAGTGTTACGCAAATAGTCCAGGAATTAATAAATTATAGGCAAAAGAAAATAGTGAGGGGGTCAGACAGCCCCAAAACATCAGAATCGCTCAGTGAAAGAATTTTAAACCACCATTGTACGGAAATGGGCCACAAGTTACATTTGAATTGATTGGATGGAATGATATGTAAGGCTAAACACGATTAGTCGGACTATAAATGCTATCTTTTGTTGTCAAGGGAGACGGAAGTAAGAGTACTTTTTTTTCAAACGATTGGGTAGAGATGGCCTGATTGGTTAGGTCGGTTAATATAGTTAATTGATAGCGTTAGTTCGAGACCACTAGTTCAAATAAGCTTGATAAAGCAACAGTGCGTTGAAGCCAGCTCATATTTTTGCTAAATAAAAGCCTGGAACATAAGCAGATGGGAATTTGTGCCAGTATTTGTGCCAGAATTCATTGCTAGTCAACGTATCTGTGTTTATTTCCATGAATTGTGGTAGGCTGAAATATTTGATCTCTTTTTAATGAAAATTGAATGTACATTGATAATTTATGTCTGTATATATGTGCAGTTCAGTAGCGAACAAGAGGCAAGGCCTATAATATATATAGTGCTCCAACCTGAACAGAAGGTGTCGGAGAAAAGTAACACTACATGGAATTACCAGATAGTACACTGACACCTACCTTATGATATGGAAGGACTTATAGCTGAAAGTGCAGAGGCGTAGTAACCATTAAGGAGGTTAATACTGGAGTAAACTGCTTCAGAAGAAGCTAGCAGTAAAAATAAAGCTCTGAACTCTGTGTTTGTGATGTATTGTGCTCAGTCTAGCCAGATAGTATAAATTAGTTCTGAAGTAGGAGGTACATCCTTCTTGTTTCAGGGACTGTGGTCCTAGTATTGAAGCCGCACCTGGTCTGAGCGTTTGCTGAATCCAGAGGCTGACAGCATACTCTTGGGTCCCTATAGTAACCAGTGAGGTGTCTTCAGAAACAGTGAATAGTCTAGCAGAGGAGTCTTTGCCTGCCGCCATCACGAAAGTTAAGCCCTTCGTGGCCAACAGAGCTCAACAATTTGTACCCCTCCTTTAAAAATGAATTGTATTAATTAAAGGGGGGCAATTAATTGTTTTAATGTTCGGAACTGAGACCATCTCCAATACTAGTTCCAACATACACAAGCACATGCAGTCATGATGTCTAATAAGAATCTATCTTGAAGAATAAAACCAGTATTACCTCATATTACCACATCACAACTCACACACATAGATTACTAATATTGTATGTCAATGCAAAGACCACATTTATATCTGTGTACATAATATTTGTAATTACATGTTATAATATTGCCTGGTTCACTGTGTAGTTGAATCAGGATCACTATTGTAGAAAAAATCAATGCATCTGTATATATCTGAAATTTATCATTGAATCTTTTAAGATAGTCTTCTAGAGTGTTGACTGTTTGTGAGTGTCACAGTATTGTCAAGTGTGGTGGAATAATTAAATTGTTTATCTGTTTGTTGTTGTGGTGACTTACACTTCATCATTTGCATAACCCTAGACATATAACGTTGCCAACACAATATTCCAGAATAATTCTGACTGAGATATAAATATGTGGCAGTAAGTAAGGTTATCTGTAAAACACTACACATATTAGATACAGATACCTTCACAGCTGATCTCAGTCAGTACACTAAGTCCCTATAAATATTTATATCATCCCACTTTACCACATATATTGGGGTCCGCTCCGGGATATTGAATCCTTTACTAGTATAAATATTGGGGGAAATTCACTTCAGGGAATATAAAAAGTTAAAAGGTATCCTTGGGTGGAATTAAATAAGGTTGAGCTCTTGGTGCCTGTTTTGTCTATTGGATATAGAATTACAGATTATATTGTTTAGTTAGATATTTTATTTAATTACCTGATATAAAATGGCGGACCTGGCCAAATTTCGATCTGCGGCTGTACAGACTGCAAAAGAGTTGGGATTAGATGGGCAAGTTATGATTACCTATGTCACTACTGAATGTGACAAATTTATTGAACGGGAAGAAAGAAGATTAGAAAAAGAGGCCGAAAGAAGGTTAGAGGCTGAAAAAGAAATTAAGAGGTTGCAGATTGAGGCTGAGGCTAAGAGGTTGCAGATTGAGGCTGACAAAGAGGCTAAAGCATTGGAGGCAGAAAGAGAAGACAAGCGATTGGCTGCAGAAAGAGAAGAGAAGAAATTAGCTGCAGAAAGAGAAGAGAAGAGATTAGCTGCAGAAAGGGAAGAGAAGAGATTAGCTGCAGAAAGGGAAGCAGAAGATAAAAGATTACAAAGGGAACATGAGTTACGACTAAGGGAGTTGGAGGTTCAAGGCCATGCTCCTGAAAATGGTGCCAGTCCCTTTGCCTCTGATGCTACGGTTACTCAGGGAGCCTCAACCTCAGCTATGAACTTTCATTTAGATCATTTTGTTGAGAAAGACGATGATATTGAGAGCTATATAAATAGATACGAATTATTAGCTACCACATATGGGTTAGAGAGAGAAAGGTGGAGCTTAAAGTTATCTCAAGGACTTCGTGGGGCAGCTTATGAAGTTTTTGCCAAAATGCACAGAGATGATCAGGAAAATTATGACATGCTAAAGCAGGCTCTTTTGTTAAGATATGAGAAGAACGCAGAATTTTACAGAAAAAAATTTAGGAATGCTAAACTACTGTCAGGTGAAACCTATCACCAGTTCTCTGCACGGATAGAGACATACTTGGAGAAATGGACTTCTCTGGGGAAAACCCAAGATCTTAAGGAAATGATCCTTATAGAACAATTAAGAGAGTCCATGGCTCCAGACCTGAGAAAGTTTCTCATGGAACAAGGTGCAGAGAGACTGGGTGAGTTGCTAAATGTTGCAGAAAGGTATCAAGCGGCCCAAGCAGAAGTATCAGGTAATAAAAAGAAACAGGTGGATAATTTTAGGGCACCACAGAACTTTAATAAATTTGATCCTAGGGATCAAAACAAAGGTAAGCACCAATTTGATAGGCCACGGTATGAAAATAAAAATAAAAACCCACAATTCGATGAAAGGAAATATGATGAAAGAAAATCCTTCAACCAAGGAAAAAGGTGGTGTAAGAATTGTCAGATGGACAATCATGACACTGACCATTGCAGAAGGAAACCTGTGTATATGGCCACCCTTCAGGTCAGGTCGACCTCAAGAAAGGAGGAGGATATTATGTTAGATACCACTCCAGAAGAGATGAGGAAGGCACAGGCTGGGGATAAGACCCTCAAGCCTTGTTTCAGGAAATTGTCAACTTATCATACAACTCTAGGCAAGGGAGATTTTTACATGAAAAACAAGTTGATGTATAGGAAGACTGGAGCTAGATCCAAAGGTCAGGGACAGCTGGTACTTCCTAAAAGATATAGGACAGATTTAATAAGGAGCCTACATGTGAAACCAGATGGGGACCATGAGAAAATAGGTACCATCATCCAAAAGGTGGCTCACAATTATTATTGGCCCAAGGCAAGATGGGACATTGAGAATTTTGTAGAAAGGTGTAGCATAGCACATGAGGGAACACCCACAAGTGGGAACATTGATCAGGACCTGGACACGCCAAGGGGCAAAATTAGGCCTGAAAATACAAAGAGATATAAATTTGATAAAGTGGACCAAATGGAATGGGAAGCCCCTTTTCACGGACAAGCTTCACTTAACTGTTTTACAATGGCCACTATGCGGAGAGTGCAAAAAGATGTCTTACCCCAGGATAAGCCGAAAATCCCTCAATCGGACTTAAACAAACTGGAGGAAGAGGATGTAGAGAGGACATCTCTCATCAAGAATTTTAAGTGGGGAGAAAGCCCCAGGAAAAGAATTGGTAGCGGTCGTTTTGTGCATGATAATTCTGGGAAGAAAAATCATCACTTCAGCGCTTCAAGTGGAAGAGACCATACCGGTGCATGGACAAATAGGTCCACACAATTACAAGTCCATATGAAGCACTGTTAAGAACGTGGACGGATGAAAAAGCAGAGGAAAATATTACATCCTCATACCAATATGTAAATGAGCTGACCACTCGTTTAAAAACTGGCTGGAAACTTGCCAATGAAAATTTGAAACAAGCCAGGAAAAAACATGCTGCTTATTATAACAGGAAGGCAAAAGACAGAGATTTGGCTGTGGGAGAGAAGGTACTGCTTCTTTTGCCCGGAAATCAGAATAAGTTACAAATTGGATGGCAAGGTCCATATACAGTTCTAGAGAAGGTGTCTAGAACCAATTATAAGATAGATAAGAAGGGGAAAGAAAAAATCTATCATGTGAATCTCCTGAAGAAATATTTGGAAAGAGAACATCAGGAAGAGACACACTTGCTAACCTTGTCCATTGCAATGGAGATGAAGAAGGAACCACTTTCATCATTTGAATATCCATTACACCCCTGTGAGACAGCGGCACAGGTGAAAATCAGTACACATTTAACGGAAAATCAGAAAGAGAGAGTGCAACAGGTTCTAGATAATCATACAGAGGTGTTAACAGACCGACCGGGGCATACAAACTTATTGGAATATGATATGAAACTGATAGACCCCACACCTGTCTGTATGAAGCCTTATTCGATTCCTTTTGCTAAGGAGAAAGCTTTGAAGGAAGAGATAGACTATTTGTTGAAGGAAGGAATTATTTCACACAGTGAATCCTCGTATAGTTCCAGTGTTGTACTTTTAAGGAAACCCTCTGGAGAACATAGACTCTGTATAGATTACAGGAGACTGAATGCTATTACAGAAGGACAGGTGGATCCATTGCCGGATACAAATCAGTTGTTTGCCAGACTAAATAAAGCTAAGTATTTCTCAAAAGTGGATTTGAGTAAAG
The DNA here is from genome assembly GCA_024509875.1 of Oreohelix idahoensis. NCBI lineage: Eukaryota > Metazoa > Mollusca > Gastropoda > Stylommatophora > Oreohelicidae > Oreohelix > Oreohelix idahoensis. Next base: position 34,736 of record JAMPIV010002599.1, on the reverse strand, counting down.
GATACTATCAAATTCCAGTAAAGCCTGAGGTTAGACCATATCTAGCTTTTAGTACCTCAGAAGGACACTATGAGTTTAACAGATTGCCATTTGGATTGAAGAATGCACCTAGTGTATTCTCTAGAATGATGAGAAAATTATTGGACCCTCTGAATAACCCATGCATTACAAATTTCATGGATGATATCCTTATAGCAACAGAAACATTTGAGGAACACATTGACTCTCTGAACATGCTGTTTAATCGACTTAGGGAAGCGAATTTAACAGCCCGACCAACCAAATGTTGCGTTGGATGTAAAGAATTGGAATTTTTGGGACACACAGTTTATCAGGGAAACATGACCCCTGACCCAAAAAATTTAGAGAAACTAAAGAAAGCCCCGAGGCCACAAACCAAGAAAGACGTGAGATCCTTTGTCTCATTATGTGGTTTCTACCAAAAGTATATCAAAAACTTTAATTCCATATGTGCACCGTTAACGGAGTTGACACGTAAAGGACACCCAGATCGAATTACATGGACACCACAATGTGAAATGGCTTACCAAGAATTGAAGGAAAAGCTCACAAGTAAACCTATTTTGAAACTACCTGACTTAAGTCAGGAATTTGTAGTAAGGACTGATGCCAGTAATATTGGGTTAGGTGCAACTCTGCTACAGAAATCAGATGCATTGGATGGGGAACTAAGCCCAGTGGCATATGCTAGCAGAAAGTTGAATAAAGCTGAAACCAACTACTCAACTAGCGAAAAAGAATGTCTTGCAGTAATATGGGCGATAAAGAAATTCAATATTTATCTGTATGGGAAGGCATTTAAGTTGCAAACGGATCACAAACCTTTGTCGTTTCTGGCACAGGCTAGGCATGAGAACTCTCGTTTACTCCGTTGGTCTTTATTGATCCAGCCCTATGAGTTTTGCATAGAGTATATAAGTGGAAAAACAAATCTGGGAGCGGATTTTTTAAGCCGCCATCCGTGTGATGAGAATCACCGTAAGCCCCAGAAATAATAATAAATTTCTCTATGTGTATATAGAATTATAGACTGACATATAACGTCTGTTTTAAGAGGGGAGGATTTGTCGTGAGAAATTCTAATCCACATATATAAATTAAAAGTAAATGTAAAGCCTAACAAATAAATTCTATAAAAGGAAGAAGAATGGTAAAGAACAGTGCTGTCACAATGACAGTACTCGAAATCCCCTTTGTTTTATGCTTCGTCTGCAAATTGTAACGTTTCCACGTTAAATATAAGCCACTGCATAAATACAAGCGTTTCCACAACACATTAAAACGGGTATTGCATTTCTAAGAAAAACATTGAGAGGCACACTGCGTAATGACCTAAATTAATCCTAACATTAATTATACTACGTTACCAAAACGAACGAACAGATGGACTCAGAAAGAAGGGAGGGCTGAAGGCAGCAACACAAGCAACACTAAACACGCGTCTCGCTATATTAATGCCACCCCTAACACGCGTGTAAGGCCACATGCACTAACTTTATTTCAGACGGACAGTGATAAAAACACTACCCTTCCCAGAGTTAGGTTTTAAAACCAAAAAAACGCTTATTGGGGAAACCTGACATTCTACTGTTTTATGTCCGAAATCCTGACATTAGTCTGACAGTACAGCAGGACAGGTGGCGGTTCTAACATAAAAAATAAAAAACAACTACACGACTATCCTAGAAAATACATATTTTGAACGTAGCCACTTAGCTCCATTAAACTTATATATTTGGATTCCTTAAGACTTGCTAACAAAGAATATGTTAAGTGTTACGCAAATAGTCCAGGAATTAATAAATTATAGGCAAAAGAAAATAGTGAGGGGGTCAGACAGCCCCAAAACATCAGAATCGCTCAGTGAAAGAATTTTAAACCACCATTGTACGGAAATGGGCCACAAGTTACATTTGAATTGATTGGATGGAATGATATGTAAGGCTAAACACGATTAGTCGGACTATAAATGCCATCTTTTGTTGTCAAGGGAGACGGAAGTAAGAGTACTTTTTTTCAAACGATTGGGTAGAGATGGCCTGATTGGTTAGGTCGGTTAATATAGTTAATTGATAGCGTTAGTTCGAGACCACTAGTTCAAATAAGCTTGATAAAGCAACAGTGCGTTGAAGCCAGCTCATATTTTTGCTAAATAAAAGCCTGGAACATAAGCAGATGGGAATTTGTGCCAGTATTTGTGCCAGAATTCATTGCTAGTCAACGTATCTGTGTTTATTTCCATGAATTGTGGTAGGCTGAAATATTTGATCTCTTTTTAATGAAAATTGAATGTACATTGATAATTTATGTCTGTATATATGTGCAGTTCAGTAGCGAACAAGAGGCAAGGCCTATAATATATATAGTGCTCCAACCTGAACAGAAGGTGTCGGAGAAAAGTAACACTACATGGAATTACCAGATAGTACACTGACACCTACCTTATGATATGGAAGGGCTTATAGCTGAAAGTGCAGAGGCGTAGTAACCATTAAGGAGGTTAATACTGGAGTAAACTGCTTCAGAAGAAGCTAGCAGTAAAAATAAAGCTCTGAACTCTGTGTTTGTGATGTATTGTGCTCAGTCTAGCCAGATAGTATAAATTAGTTCTGAAGTAGGAGGTACATCCTTCTTGTTTCAGGGACTGTGGTCCTAGTATTGAAGCCGCACCTGGTCTGAGCGTTTGCTGAATCCAGAGGCTGACAGCATACTCTTGGGTCCCAATAGTAACCAGTGAGGTGTCTTCAGAAACAGTGAATAGTCTAGCAGAGGAGTCTTTGCCTGCCGCCATCACGAAAGTTAAGCCCTTCGTGGCCAACAGAGCTCAACAATTTGTACCCCTCCTTTAAAAATGAATTGTATTAATTAAAGAGGGGCAATTAATTGTTTTAATGTTCGGAACTGAGACCATCTCCAATACTAGTTCCAACATACACAAGCACATGCAGTCATGATGTCTAATAAGAATCTATCTTGAAGAATAAAACCAGTATTACCTCATATTACCACATCACAACTCACACACATAGATTACTAATATTGTATGTCAATGCAAAGACCACATTTATATCTGTGTACATAATATTTGTAATTACATGTTATAATATTGCCTGGTTCACTGTGTAGTTGAATCAGGATCACTATTGTAGAAAAAATCAATACATCTGTATATATCTGAAATTTATCATTGAATCTTTTAAGATAGTCTTCTAGAGTGTTGACTGTTTGTGAGTGTCACAGTATTGTCAAGTGTGGTGGAATAATTAAATTGTTTATCTGTTTGTTGTTGTGGTGACTTACACTTCATCATTTGCATAACCCTAGACATATAACGTTGCCAACACAATATTCCAGAATAATTCTGACTGAGATATAAATATGTGGCAGTAAGTAAGGTTATCTGTAAAACACTACACATATTAGATACAGATACCTTCACAGCTGATCTCAGTCAGTACACTAAGTCCCTATAAATATTTATATCATCCCACTTTACCACAGCCACTCCTCAGGTCTGTGCTCTCCACGCGCTCGTACCATAGTGCAGACTGTGATACAGATCACTCCTTGGTTTGCTGCAAAATCAGAGCACAACCAAGAAAACTCTATCATGTCAGACATGAAGGGAAACCACGCATTGATACCAACAAGATGTCAGACCCTTTCATGATCGCTCAATTCACTGCGACCTTCGAGAAAGTGCTCAGTAGCCCTCAACATGGTGATACTATTACAGAGAACTGGGAGCATCTACGGAACACCATTCAAAGTACTGCACTTGCCACCTTTGGTAAGAAAACAGCAAAGTCAAATGACTGGTTTGATGCTTCATCAGATGTGATGGCACCTGTCATTGAAGCTAAGCGCAGTGCTATGAATGAATACAAACGTTCACCGAGTGCCAGAACCCTACAGATCCTGAGGGCTACGAGAAGCAAAGTTCAACAAACTGCTCGACGCTGTGCAAATGACTACTGGTTCCAGCTCAGTGAGAGCATCCAGATCGCAGCGCAAACAGGCAACATTAGACAAATGTATGACGGTATAAAGAAAGCACTTGGCCCCCATAAAAGTAAGACGGCACCGCTAAAAACCATCAGCGGAGAGAAGCTAACCGATAAGGGTAAGCAGATGGAGAGGTGGGTCGAGCACTACTCTGAGCTTTACGCTAGAGACAATACCGTTACGCCTGCAGCCCTTGATGGTGTCAACAGTCTGCCAACTATGGAGGAGCTGGATGCCGAACCAACATTAGAGGAACTCAGCAAGGCCATTGATAGCCTGGCCTCTGGCAAAGCACCAGGCAGTGATGGGATTCCTCCTGATTTAATCAAATGCTGTAAGAGCACGCTATTACATCCCCTGCATAGGATGCTGTGCCAGTGCTGGGAAGAGAGACATGCGAGATGCCAAGATTGTAACACTGTATAAAAATAAAGGAGACAGAAGTGATTGCAATAACTACAGAGGCATCTCTCTTCTTAGTATTGTTGGTAAGGTTTTTGCCAAAGTCATCTTAATGCGACTACACAAGTTAGCTGAGCGCATATATCCAGAGTCACAGTGTGGATTCCGAGCTGGCAGATCAACAACAGACATGATCTTCTCTCTCCGCCAGCTTCAGGAAAAATCAAGAGAGCAGAAAAGACCACTATATATCGCCTTTATAGACCTCACAAAAGCATTCGACCTGGTTAGTAGGGATGGACTCTTTAAAATCCTCCTGAAAATAGGCTGCCCTTCTAAAATGCTGGAAATGATAAAGTCATTCCATGACGGCATGAAGGGAACAGTCCAATATGCTGGAAGCACGTCACAGCCCTTTGATATACGAAGTGGAGTTAAACAAGGCTGTGTTCTGGCTCCGACCCTCTTCGGAATCTTCTTTGCCTTACTCTTGAAACATGCATTCAGAGATGCAACTGAAGGAATATGCCTTCACACTAGGTCAGATGGCCGTCTGTTTAATCTTTCCAGGCTGAAGGCAAAAACAAAAATCAGAAGGGTCACTATAAGAGACTTGTTGTTCGCTGATGATGCTGCAGTCGTCACTCAAAGCCAACAGGAGCTTCAGAGCTTGATGAATCGCTTCACTAAAGCATGCAAGGACTTTGGCCTCACAATAAGTCTAAAGAAAACGAATGTGCTGAGTCAGGATGTGGGTGCTGCACCAGTTATCACTATAGATAACTATGAATTGGCAGTGGTGCACCACTTCACATACCTATGGTCTACCATCAATGACAAACTCTCACTGGATACATAAATCGACAGCCGCATTGGCAAAGCTGCAGCTACCTTTGCCCGCCTCACATCGCGTATTTGGGGAAACTCTAAACTCACAATGAAGACCAAAGCTGCGGTATATAATGCCTGCGTCACCAGCACACTCCTATATGGCAGCGAGACCTGGACGACCTATGCTAAGCAAGAAAGAAGGCTCAATACCTTCCATTTGCGGTGTCTACGCCGCATCCTCGGCATCTCGTGGAAAGATAAAGTGACAAATGTCGAGGTGTTGTCACGTGCTGGCCTTCAAAGTATGTATACGCTTCTTAGACAGCGCAGACTTCGCTGGCTTGGCCATGTTCGCCGCATGGAAGATGGTCGCATCCCAAAAGATATCTTCTACGGACAATTAGCAGATGGCAAGAGAACAGTTGGGCGACCACAGCTGAGGTTCAAAGATGTGTGCAAGAGAGATATGAGGGCACTGGACATGGATCCAGCAACATGGGAGGATGAAGCTGTCGATCGCACTAAGTGGCGATGCTATTTACGGCGCCACCTCAGATTGGGCGAAGAGAGGCTCACACAAGAAGCAGAGGTGAGGAGAAAACGTCGAAAGGAGCACCAGGAAAATAAGCAGCTGAGGGCTGTCACCTCAAGGGCGCATTCCCATAGTCAGTTATGACTGAAGGGGCTATTATTATTATAGTGGGTGCCGATAATGTTTCATGGCCTTCGTTTCTGGGCAGGTTTGGTATTGGCAAGATGAATGAAAATGGACAACGGCTGTTAGAGTTGTGTGTCCTACATGACCTCTGCGTGACCAACATCTACTTTCAGACAAAATCCCAGCATAAGATGTCATACAGATACCCACGATTCAAGCACTGACACCAACTGGATCTGATTCTCATGAGAAGGCCACTTTTCAGGTCTGTGCTCTCCACTCGCTCGTATCATTGTGCAGACTGTGATACAGATCACTCCTTTGTTTGCTGCAAAATCAGAGCACAACCAAAAAAACTCCATCGTGTCAGACAGGGCCGTCTTAACAGCATTGTAGGCCCTGGGCAGAGCAATGCACTGGGCCCCTACCAGCCCTACCCACCCACGGGGATAAAAATGATGTCTTATGAACAATATGGCAGCATCCTAGCATGGCCTCCCCTAGAATCGTGGGGCCCCTGGGCACTGGTGTCAGACATGAAGGGAAACCACGCATCGATACCAGCAAGATGTCAGACCCTGCCATGATCGCTCAATTTACTACGACCTTCAAGAAAATGCTCAGTAGCCCACAGCAAGGTGATACTGTTACAGAAAAGTGAGAGCACCTGTGAAACACCATTCAAAGTACTGCACTTCCCACATTTGGTAAGAAAACAGCGAAGTCAAATGACTGGTTTGATGCTTCATCAGATGGGATGACACCTGTCATGGAAGCTAAGCGCAGTCTGCGATTTAATACAAACGTTCACCAAGTGCTAGAACCTTACATATCCTGAAGGCTACGAGAAGCAAAGTTCAACAAACTGCTCGGCGTTGTGCAAATGACTATTGGCTCCAGCTCAGTGAGAGCATCCAGATCGCAGCGCAAACAGGCAACACTAGATAAATGTATGACGGTATAAAGAAAGCCCTTGGTTCCCAAAAAAGTAAGACGGCACCGCTAAAAACCATCAGCGGAGAGAAGCTTAACGATAAGGTTAAGCAGACGGAGAGGTGGGTCGAGCACCACTCTGAGCTTTACGCTAGAGAAAATACCGTCAGGCCTGCAGTTCTTGATGCTGTTAAAATGTCTGCTATCTATGAAGGAGATGGATGATGAACCAACATTGGAAGAACTCAGCAAGGCCATCGATAGCTTGGCCTCTGATGGGATTCCTCCCGATTTAATCAAATGTTGTAAGAGCACGGTATTACATCCCCTGCATAGGGTGCTGAGCCAGTGCTGGGAAGAGATAATTATTTATCAAGACATGCGAGATGCCAAGATTGTAACACTGTATAAAAATAAAGAAGCCAGAAATAATTGCAATAACTACAAAGGCTTCTCTCTTCTTAGTATTGTTGGTAAGGTTTTTGCCAGAGTCATCTTAATGCGACTACACAAGTAGCTGAGCGTATATATCCAGAGTCACAGTGTGGATTCCGAGCTGGTAGATCAACAACAGACATGATCTTTTTTCTCCGCCAGCTTCATGACAAATCAAGAGAGCAGAAAAGGCCTTTATATATCGCCTTTATAGATCCCACAAAGGCATTTGACCTGGTTAGTAGGGATGGACTCTTCAAAAATCCTCATGAAAATAGGCTGCCCTGCTAAATTGCTGGAAATGATAGTCATTCCATGAAGACATGAAGGGAACAGCCCAATATGTAGGAAGCACATCACAGCCCTTTGACATACGCAGTGGCATTAAACAAGGCTGCGTTCTGGCTCCAACCCTCTTCGGGATCTTCTTTACCTTACTTTTGAAACATGCATTCAGAGATGCAACTGCAGGAAAATGCCTTACACTAGGTCAGATGGCCGTCTGTTTATTCTTGCAAGGCTGAAGGCAAAAACAAAAATCAGAAGGGTCACTATAAGAGATTTATTATTCAATGAACGCTGCAGTCGTCACTCGAAGCCAACAGAAGCTTCAGAGCTTGATGAATCGCTTCATCCAAGCATGCAAGGACTTTGGCCTCACAATAAGTCTAAAGAAAACAATGTGCTGAGTCAGGATGTGGGTGCTGCACCAGTAATCACCATCGATAACTATGAATTGGCAGTGGTGCACCACTTCACATACCTGAGGTCTATCATCAATTACAAACTTTCTCTTGACACAGAAATTGACAGCCGCATTGGCAAAGCTGCAGCTACCTTTGCTCGCCTCACATCGCGTGTTTGGGGAAATTCCAAACTCACAACGAAGACCAAAGCTTCGGTATATAACGCCTGCGTCACCAGCACACTTCTATGTGGCAGCGAGACATGGACAACCAATGCTAAGCAAGAAAGAAGGCTCAATACCACCCATATACGGTGTCTATGCCACATCCTCGGCATTTCGGGGAAAGACAAAGTGACAAATGTTGAGGTGTTGTCTTGCGCTGGCCTTCAAAGCATGTATACACTGCTTAGACAGCGCAGACTACGCTGGCTTGACCAAGTCTGCCACATGGAAGTTGGTCGCATCCTGAAAGATATCTTCTACGGACAACTGGCAAAAGAACAGTTGGGCGACCGCAGCTGAGATTCAAAGATGTGTGCAAGAGAGACATGAGGGCACTGGACATAAATCCAGCCACCTGGTAGGATGAAGCTGCCGATTGCACCAAGTGGCGATGCTATCTGCGGGGTCACCTCAGATTGGGCGAAAAAGAAGCTCACACAACAAGCAGAAGAGAGGAGACAACATCGAAAGGAACACCAGGAAAATAATCAGCTAAGGGCTGTCACCGCAGGGGCGCATTCCCATAGTTGTGACTGAATGGGCTATTATTATAACTATTTGCACTTTTATTTACCGACTGTACTTAATTTTCCAGTACATTTTCATGGTTATAAGTGGGGGAGGTGCGCATGCCATACTAATCACTGTGGCAGCAAGGGAACGACTGACGGGCAAAGGGAACGAATAGTGAGAATCGAATATAGGAAAGTCTAGATAGAGTAGAAAAAGGGGATGCGCGAAGAAGGATGGGCATGAAAAAAGAGGTGAACAGAAATCCACTTAAGGCACGCTTTTCAGCTACAGTCAGAGGCGTGAGTTAGAGAGTGCAAGTCGCACAGATACCCGAGAGAGACAAGGGTAGCCATGTTGAAGGCATAGTCAAGTGAAATGTGTTATGAAAATTCTCAGGGAAGGAGACTAGATTGGGTGGTGATTAACCCAACAAATTTGACAATGAGAATTCTTGACTAAGAAGCAAGAACAGTGGTGTGAGTTAGATTCTATTCAGAAGGGAAATAGGTAAAAAGGGTGAAATTTATTACATCGATACAGTAGTCCTATTCTTCATCTATAGAAGGGAAAAGAACAACCCCGGAGGCGTCCGGCATTACATAGATAACCTGAACACAGAACGACATATAACTATAGGCAAGGATTTGTTAGGAAGAAAGGACAGAGGTAGATACTGATAGCACAAGAACAACCATTTTGGTTAGACGATATAATGTGTAGTTAGAATGCTGAATGAGAGTTGAGGAAGGAAGAGTGACGGACCAAGATTGTAGAGGTCCAAGTAACCGCAGTGGTCCACACAGTGTAAATAAATAGTATTTTCAGTTGACTGTGGCGTTGACTAGTTATATGGAAGCTGTTTGGCGTTGTGTCATCGCTCGCTGTGTGTGTGACTGTTGTAATCATTCATCATGTCATCGCTAGCTACTGAAGCAAAGAACCTGGGCATGCAACGGCCATGTGAGGTAACCACCTGTTAGCGCAGGCGGTCACACCATTATAGAACTGATTCAGCGACCCAGGCTGTCACACACTGATAAGAATTGGTGCCGAGACCAACTTCAAGAAGTATTGACAGCTACGCAGAGAGGCATTGATGGTACACAACAGCGCAGCAAGAAACAAAATAACGTCAACAAGACACAGAATCAAGAGACAGAACAACGTCAACAGCAAACAGCGCAGCAAGAAACAAAATGTCAACAATAGATACAGAAGCAAGAAACAGAACAACTTCGAGTAGCAGCATTGTAGACAACTCGAAGTGTTGATATCGAGAATCACCAGATCGACAATAAACAGAGAAGCAAGAAAGAAAATAACGTCAACAACAGACACTGCAGCAAGAAACAGAACGACATCGAGTACCAACATTGTGGACAGCTTAACGTGTTGATATCGAGAATCACCAGACCGAATCATAACCAAGGCAAGGTATAGAACATTCTTTTTTCTCTCCAACCACCTGTCCGAGAAAAGGTCATCGCAGCTGTACGTCGTCATCGGTCAAGCAAGAATACGTGTGAACTCATGTAACGTACTGTGTAGTACAAAAGTACCTGGAGCACAGCGGTTAGGAGGGTTTGTAGCAAATCTACGTGTTACAAGTGGACATTAGAAAACAAGAGCGCTGCAACGTAGAATCAACACAACTAGTTAAGGTATAGATACTGTAGGTACCATTTTAGTTAGTGATAGTAGTTACTGATATAAGTGATACGGTGTAAAATCATTAACACTACGATAATAGAAATTAATAGTTAAACAATGACCACACAGTTGTGTATTAACATTAGGTGCATTTAATCTGTGTAACAGAATCTTTCTTTTGCAGCGCCCACCCTCCCCCCAACAACTAATAATAAATTTCTTTTATATATATATATATATATATATATATATATATATATATATATATATATATATATATATATATATATATATATATATATATATATATATATATATATATATATATCTATATATATCTATATCTATCTATATATATCTATATATATCTATATATATCTATATATATCTATATCTATCTATATCTATATATATATATATATATATATATATACATATATATATATATATATATATATATATATATATATATATATATATATATATATATATATATATCTATATATATCTATATATATCTATATCTATCTATATCTATATATATATATATATATATATATATACATATACAGATTTGTTCTTTTGATTGTACTTGATTAGTTAGCATTAGAAATAAGGAACTATTTTTCAGATTTTATGATGGCACAGAGCGAACAGACATATTACGACAGGCAAGACCGTCAGACATTAGACTTGATAAAAGCGATTAGTGACACATTAGCCAAGGTTGACAACAGCGCCAGATATGCAAACATAAAAGGTAATGTTGACATTTTTACAGGTGACCCACACGCATGCCGTAAATGGCTTACAGATATTGACAAATATGCAATGTCAATAAATGCAGATGAATTTGAGAAAGTTAAAATTGCATTTTTTTTCGTCTGCTGGTCTGGTCGCTGACTTTATGAGAAGGCGGTTGGACACATGCCCCAATGAAACGTGGAAAGATTTTAAAGCAGAGTTAGTTAGACGGTATTCCTTCGTGTCCGACCCACAAATTGCTTGGCATCAGTTAAGGAAGCTAAAGCAAAACAGGAATGAGACTACGCAGACGTTCAGTGATAGACTGCTGAATCTTGCAGAAGAAACATTCATGGGTCAGGAAGTCAACCTCCAAGAAATGGACAATCAGCTGGTAGGTATATTTATTGATGGTTAAAAAAAAAAAAAGGTAAAGGAACCCGTTACACGCCCATTGAGGCATATTGGGAATATGGTGTTAGGCCCATATTATCTTGACCGTCGGCACACGAGGGGTGACGTGGTCGGCATCACGCCGGCCGCCTTAACCTTCCCAGAGTTGCTCTGGTACCCATTTGGGGCTGGGTCGACCCAGGAGCCGTTTGTGGCCTAAAAAATTCCCGCCTCATCTGGGGATCGAACCATAGACCACTGCGCTAGGAAGCCAGTGCACTAACCACTATGCTACCGCGACTCCTATTTATTGATGGGTTGAATAATAATACATTAAAGTTAATGTTGTTAAGGAAGGATTACAGGACGCTGAAAGAAGCAATTTTGGCTGCCGTGGCAGAAGAGAATGTTAGGAAACGCTTAGACATCCGATTGGGACAGGCGGAAACACTGGAAGAAGCGGAAGAACCGATGGAAGTGGACCAGGTAGACAGACGGAGACAGCAGCAGGATAGATATAGGAGAGGACAACAAAGAGGAACATTACAGGTCACACCTAACGTTAGATGTTTCCGGTGCCAAAAGATTGGACACATAGCAAGATTTTGTGAGCAACAGGAAAGGTACGAGAGGCCAAGTTCACCAATTGGTCAGTACTCTTATTCTCAACAGACAGGTTCTAGATTTAGGGATAACAGAGGTCGTGCCTTCTATGGTAACACCCGAGCATATACACATAACACCAGAGCAGTGCACCACCCTATAGTCTACGACATTAGTAGACACGCACAAAATAAATGCCACATAAGATATAAAAATAGGAAGGAACAAGACAACAAGTGGGAAAGGTGTCATCAAAATACAGAAAATATGCAATGTAGAGAAAATAATGACAAAAACAAAATCATAGAAACAGCTGCTGGACTGGCACACTGGAACACATTTAATAAAAGAACGACTAGAATGGCAGTAAGGAATTTCATTGCCGAGATCAGAAACAGAAAGATATGGGAGATAAACAACGTGGCATTAGAGAACGGACAAGGGTGTCTCATAACGACAGAAGATGGATGGAGGGCACACATAGGTCCAATAAGATCAGGAAAGAAAGTTAACAGATACCAACAAGTAAATTTAGTGAATACGGATAGGACACAGCACACCCCTGGGAATAACATACAACCCAGACAGATAGAAAAACCAGAGGGAAAGCATACGAAGATGATTAGTTGTCGCTATACAAACGGAGATAGATACTGTAGCATCACACTTGGGGCCAGCACAAAAGGAGAAAGACGTCATTGTGGTAACTTAGAGGTTATGGTGTTACTAAACTAAGGGTACCCAAGGTGAGGACAAGCTGTGTAAGTTCCCTGAGTCTAATTGATGATGATGATGTAATTCTTAGGGTCCCTATCCGCCACCTCTAAGATCTCACCTTGTATAAATTAATCTCTGTAATGTTGTGTGGCTAGTGTCTAGGGTAATGTATGTTATGTGATGAAAGAAAAATGTCAAACAAAACTTTAACCCAATAAAATTAAAGTAAGTAAGACTTTTGATGAAGTTTATGTAATTATTTTTTACAATTTAATCTCCCTGTACCTCATTTTTTGGGACAGGGATTGTCAAACTCAATCGAATTTTTATTTACACTATTTAAAATAAATAAATTGGAACTCTGTCCATGTCTCTTGTTTATACAAAAGAAAATCACTGAAGAAATTCACCCACTGTTCTGTTTACCGGCTTGTACTGATCACTGTTAATGTGTTGGAAAGACTGTTGGGTTCATCACTTCAAGGTGAATATATTATTAATATGGTTATGGTTATTATGGTGGAACTTTATGATATCAATAATTTGTCAGTGCCTTTTCTAAAGGACTTAACTGGCATTGATTGAAGAAAACAGTTGGCCCATAGGTCCTCAGAATCAACAAATGTGGTGCTCCTGGTCGAAGGTGTGGGGCTAGCTACAACTTGAATGCTGAGCGATCACTCCCAAGATTTTCGTCCCTCACCAGGTTTCCTGCCACCAATAAGTATTCTGACATATAACCTGAAATGAGAGGAACATTCTTTCCCATATAACTCTCATCTATAATACTTCCACACATAACCACTGTAACAACTCACCTTGATCAGCTATGTGAGCTGATCATTACACCAGTCTTTATTTTTCATTGTTTAACATCACTGCTGTGTAAACATTTTTCTTCAGTGATAGTACAAAGCCCTGATCCATTCCTCCAAGGTGTCGCTTCAATATAATAGGCAGGGGTGTACATACCCAGCCTGTGACCCTTTAATGATTCCCTTACAACGTCTCATACAGGGTTTTTCGTTCATACAATAGATAGTGTGTGCTTACTCTAGCACTGAAACCTGTGGATAAATTCGTCCTAACATTTTCTACATAATTATACATAACATTTAAACATTTATGGCAATACAAAAGCCAATATCCATTTTGGTCTACTGCTTTGGCATTCGCAAACGTCGTAAAGCCACTAGCAAATATTTTATGCATTTATTTCACTCCGAAAGACTGCATTCCTTCTTAGGCTATCGTAACACAAATTGTGGCTTACGTGTTAATTAAATCAATACAAATATTTATTTTGCCTTACCCTCAAGTAAGAATTTCACATAACATAAGCTTGACTAGGCAGTAAATGGGTTCTACCACTGCTGTAGTGTTCCAGACGGCGAAAGCTTTGGTCACACAGGCTCTCCCGCTGATGTCAGCTTAGTTAGTTTAAATTTCAAATGGCCGACTTTGCAAGCAATTGTTAATTCTTACTGCCTCATCCTCAACTACGCCTAACCAATCAGAACGCGCGTCAACAAATTTTAACTTTTCCCCCAAGCTAACAAATTGAGCAGTTTATAAGTATGTTTGCTCGTCTGTTTTTATTTTATATATTATATATTTCATTTATTTATGGACAGATTTTTAATATCAAAATAGATTATTAAGCAGCCAAATGCCCTCTATCTATCTATATGGGTTTCATATAATTATTCTTCCACCTTTTCATCTGTATAATTTTTAAGTAATTAATTGTGCTTTATTTCGAACTGAAAATATTACTAAAATAAAATTTTCTATGTCAAAATAATATTATTACGGGGAAATCTTTATGTCAATATATTAAGCAATATTAACCCTATATTTCAAGATATCTCTCTCCTTTTAATTCTCTTTAGTTTTTGAGAAATAAATTATTTAATTTTATTCCAAAGCACAGATTAGGCATATTTTCTTCTACAACCAAGATTTTATTGTCACTATAAAACGAGGTAACAATACGATTGGTAGTTAATTTTTACGACGTTTGTTAATAAATATTAGGAGGGGTAGTGCGTGTTAAAAGGGGGTAGTAACCTTTTTAAGTTGGCGTAGTTGTGGTGGATTTGATGTTAATAGATGTTATCATTCAATATTTCTAGTGTACTGAATGAGGTCAGCTGTGAAGGTCCCTGATTATAACAAATTTTGGGTTGAGTTATCAGGGTACATTTCTGCTACCACCTTATGACCTCAATCAGACTTATTCTGGACTAGTATGTATGATAGCTACGTATAATGTTTAGGGTTATGAAAGAGTGTAATGTTGTGTAAGTAAAATTACTACAAATACATTTAAATTCTATCACATATAGATATAAGACATGGTCAATACCACAACCACAAACAAACTAACACTCTATTAGAAAACTTATAGAAGTCTGTGGCTGAATTTTATGTAATATAATAATAATAATAAATTCTTTAAGCGCCAAACACGGCGCATAAGGCAGAAACCAGTGCTCTCCAGGTTGTTCGTTGTGACGCCACTCCTCTTAGCTCTTGCACATTATTTAGGCCCAACGTTCTTCCTTCTCTTATTATTGTTCTTCTGAGTGTTTCTTTTGGTCTTCCTTTTTTCCGCTTACCCTCAGGAACCCAAGTGAGCGCCTGTAGTGGTATTCTGTTGTTTTGCATTCGTAGGACATGACCGATATATGACCATCGTCTTTTCCTTATATAGTCGGAGACATATTTCTGCCTAGAGTCTTCTCTTATTTGTCGATTAGTCTTGAATTCTTTCCAACTGATGTTCATGAGTTTTCTAAGACATTTGTTCTCGAATGTATTCAGCTTGTTCTCCAATGATTTTGTTATTTTCCAACTCTCACAGCCGTATGTTAAACACTGAGATAACATTTGAATTAAACAGACGAAGCTTGGTATGTATATTCAATGATCGTAAATTTCCAAATGTTAGATAATTTCTATTGAAGGCGCTAGCTGCCAAAGCAATTCTAGGTGATGGATTTCTCTTGTTGTGTCACCATCCTGAGTCATTTTACTGCCTAAATAATTGAAACTTTCAACTTTCTGTAGTTTTTCCCCGTTCAAGATGATATCAAAGGTCTCGTTAGAAAAGTTCATAGCTTTAGTTTTAGAGGCATTTATTTGGAGACCAATTTTAACCGAGAGATGACACAATATTATTTATTGCTTCTTGGGATTGTCTTGGTGTTGAACTTAAGAATGCTACATCATCTGCGAAATCCAGGTCCCCCAGGAATTTTCCATTTGTCCATTTTATACCCAATTGTTCATTGTGGGTATAGTTTCTCATAACCCAATCAATAGCTATTCCAAAAAGTAGTGGTGACATAATACAGCCTTGTTTCACCCCTGTTTCTACTGTAAACCATTCTGTATTCCCTTTATTTGTTCTAACACAACATCTTGCATTGTCATATAGCGCTTTGATTATATTCACATATTTTGTTGGAAAAACCATCGTTTGTAAGTATCTAACACACTGGGCGGTTAGACTACAAAGGCTTTTTGAAAATCGACGAAGGTGATAATAAGTGGCGATTGCCTTTCCACTGATTCTTCTATAATTGTTCTTAGTGTGAATATTGGATCAAACATGATGCTGTTTTGGCCTGAAACCCGCTTGTTCTTCATGATTTTTCCCGTCAGCATGCCAATTTTGCAAATGTCTTTCTGTTGCGGCTGTCAACATTCACATAGGAAGCAACCAGGTAATAATTTAGATATACCACGCCAGTTATTACAGTCTGATAGATCACCTTTCGTCGGTAACTTTACAATAATACTGTCTTTCCATTGTTGTGGTGGTTGTTCTTCTCTTGTACTTTTTATAATTTGCCAAAAGTTAGCTCATAGGTTGTAAGTCATTAACTGCTTTATGAACATTTCCCGACTGAAATTTCGTCATGCAGCTTTAAAATTCCGTTAATCAATAACACGGCTTTTTGATAGTCTTGGAAGAGTCGTGAAAAGTCGCGCATTCGTTTGACTATGTGGTCATGGAGGTTTCACCATTAGAATCAGTTTACATCTTGGTGCAATTTAGCACCTCCATGTCTCATCCATCTATTGAACAAGTTCTCTGTGTCTATGACGAAATTTAGATATCGGAGTATTGGGCGCTAAAAGATTCCATTCTTTGAGTCGCGAACTACTAGTACCAGTTCCGCTTGTCAGCTTTGGTTCAGAGCGAAATCACTTATTATCTCTGAAAATTTGTCTGAATGGTTATTTAACAAGTTATACAGTTATTTGCATTCAACTGCATATAATTGCCGCTAGTCAGAATTTTGTTTTCCTTTCTTGTATTTTATCCCAGTAAACTATCATCCATTTTTGATGGTTCATATGACGGTCCAAAGGATGTTGTTCTTCTGTGGAACTGGGTTCGGACACGTGATTTATCATGAGTCTGGTTTCGAAACCGATTCAATATTTGGATAAACCACAGACTTTCTAGTTTTCAAAAGTGACATTATATTCCTTCTTTATATTTTGTCAAGCAGAAGTAACAATCAGTAGCGTGATTTTTATTCGGTTGGTATAACTTCCATATTACTGGCATTTTAAAGCATCGACTTTATGCTTCGGCGATTTCTAACCAACCTGCCAATGTATTTGCACAAGTCAAACAAACAGCATTTGGCTTCTAAGATTTATTTGCATCATCAACTTTCGAATCGAAATAAAGTTCACATGCTTTCTTTAGTAATGGTGTAAAGTTTTTCTGCTGAACACGATCGGTAAAATATCCACACACGTAACAGAACAGATCAGCCGAATTTCTACAACTTCTAGAAGCCATATTTCGCTCAGAATTATTTCAAAATACAGTAACTATTTGAAACATATTGTAACATATGTCATGTATCTTTTAGCGGTATTAAAAGTAGAATTATTTTGCTAGATTTTTTAATTTTGCCCTGATAAGTTATATAGTAAAAAACAAATGAAACGGTTTAACGGTTTACCAAAAATATATTTAATCACAATGGATATTCTGTCCATAGAACCCGGACTATTATAATCAGAATAAATTTAGGTATTTCTTTGAAATGGGCGCACTGGTAACTAATGGTGGGGTGGGGTGTTTGCAACATTCCCCTTCTTTATTTTAGTATCTTGTGGAAAAATGTTGTTTGTCAGTGTAATCAAAGATTTTAGGTCTCTGTTAATAAAGTCAGTGGATGACCGTTGAAGTGCCGACACATAGGCACTTAACTGTAGGTGGATAGTAGATATGATGCTGACAACTTCCTTTCGTTCACTTGAATGACCAGACTGACACAGTCCATGGTGTAGAATAGTATAGTAGACCGCTTGGTCCAATAAAGTTTCACCTCTCTCTCTCTCTCTCTCTCTCTCTCTCTCTCTTTAGTAAAATCACCAGGGTCCTGGTACCACAGTAGCACCAGAACAAAAAACCCTGAAACAAAGTTATGATACTGTACAACATGTCTATAATAACATTCCACAATTAATACATGGCATAATTCAATAAAAGAAAAGGGTCAGATCCCTCTGACCACCCCATGTCAACCATTTTCTTCTGAGATAACAACTCATACCAGTGCTCCTGTTCTTTTCCCTAATGGCTACAACGCCTCTGACACTGCAACAATGATTCTCTCCCATATAATATTGTGGGTTAGCCTTCCCACTGGTAACTGTGGAAATCATTTTAAGTTATACAACTCATGTCAATTTTTACTGCTTGTGTGCAACACCACAGGCCCTGCATAAGTCTGCTGGGGACCTCTGTACTTAGTCGTAACGCCTTCCCAAACAAGCAGTATCTCATACACCAAATTTGGTTGTAATAATAAGGTTAATAAAGTAATTCTTACCACAATTCAAAGAAATATCACAAACATACGTTGACTGGCATTAGCATTAAGGTAAGTTTAGCTTTGCCCCCAGTCCAGACTGCCAAGAATTATTATTTCACTCTAGGCACTGCTGTTCTCAACGCAGCTTGCTTTCAAAAACTTCTGTATCAACTGGCGACAAGCCTTTGCTTGCTTTTGCCAATATTATCAGACCGGCCCAATCAGCGAGGGTCTAGCTTTTTTCAATTCAAAATTAAAAAAATACAAAAGCCAAACTCCAAACTTCTAGGAGGGAGTCTTAAAATATATTTAGCTTTTTTGCCTAACCAATACCCTCCTTCCTATACTCTTCTATCAACCAATCGGATTTGAATCACTCTAATGCCTCTTTTTAAACTAGCGTCCCCCACTAACGTAATGGATAAATGAGCGAAAACAACAGTCTGTCCGTCTTAGCGTGCGTAGACATATAGTATTATCTCAATATCTTGGCTAAAATAGTAGACTACCATATATTTTAAATATATTATTGCTTATGGAATCCTAAGCTATCTTTATATATGATTTTTATGGCCCTAATGTTTGTCGTTTAGATTTTCAGTTTTGTCACTGTTAATCGTAAATTTCAACTTTTCCAAAAGTCGGCCATCTTTTCCCCTCCATCTCTCATTTTTTTCCATTCAAATAACTAATTTGTCTGGGTTACGTCAGAAATACACTACTCGGCGAGAATGGAACACTGTCTGTGTGTTTATATATTCTGATTTGTCCAACAGAGAGGTTATAGTATTAGTCCCGCGTGCAGAGCGAAGAGGGGTTTTTTGCCAAGCGTTGGTAGTATTGGCGTTAATTATTACAGTTGTTTCGTTCTCGCTACTGGAAAATGTCCGAGTTACTACTAATTTGAGCGTTAAAGTTAAAATATTACGTTAATTCAGACGGTAGGTTGGTGGCACAGTTCTGGCAGATCGTTAATTGTAAGAATCAAAACCGAAACTAAGAAAGCGTGTTAGATTTTACAGCGGGATCGTTTTATAAGCATTTCCTCTGCACAAAAGGCAGCGCTATACTGGCGTAGAGACGACTTTAAGCAGACACTTACGGTCGGGTTTATTTATTATTATAGGATTAAAATCTTACTGAATTTAGCGATTATCTCACAGAATTCGCTACACACCTCCCTTCCTAAAACATGCATTCACTGCAGGTTCTAATCTGTGAGATAACTTAGCTCAAATGAAGTCCTACATGTTTTTCTGATTTTCATCACAAGGATGTCTACTCAAAAAATCGGCACCCACGTTCTGAGAGCCGGGAATATATTCAATCATAAATGAATAGGGCTGTAATAGTAATAACCATCTTAATAATCTGGCATTTTCATGCTTTGTCTATGATAAGAATACGAGAGGCTGATGATCTGTTTGGACCACAAATGTCCTACCATACAAATAGATCTGGAATTTTTTTATAGCCCAGTGTGGTGAAGTGGGATGTTATAAATATTTATAGGGGACTTAGTGTACTGACTGAGATCAGCTGTGAAGGTATATATATCTAATAAGAGTAGTGTATTATATATAACCTTGCTTGCTGCCACATATGTATACCTCAGTCAGAATTATTCTGGAATAGTGTGATGACTACGTTATATGTCTAGGGTATGTGTATGATGAAGTGTAAGTCAAAACAACAACAGACAGATCAACAATTTAATTTATTCCACTACACTTGACAACACTGTGACACTCACATACATACAACACTCTACAAGGATATCTTAAAGGAGTCACTGATAACTTTTCAAATAACAATATGTATTCATTGCTGTCATGAATGAATATGTGTCCTGATTCAAATACAAAGGGAACCAGGAATCACAATCAATTTTAATTACAAGTTATATGTACAGAATTTCTCAATATGAATATTGTAGTGACATATATTATTAAAAGTATCCTATGTGTGTCAGTTGTGTAGTAGTAATATGAGGTAATACTGGTTTTGTTTTGTTCAAGCTCTGTTGATATTTGTCATCATGACTTCAATATTTTGTCTTTATTGGAACTAGTATTGGAGATGTTCTCAGTTCCTGATATTAAAACAATTTACTTCCCCTCTTAAGTTTATGTTACAATGTTATTTTAAGATGGGGGTACATAATTTTGAGCTCAGCTGGCCACATCAGCTTATCTTGCGTGATGGCGGCAGGAAAGGACTCCTCTGCTCGATTTCTCCCCTGTGCTCTGGAGACACCTCACTGATAGCTAAATGGACCAAGGAGTATGCTGTCCGACTCTGGATTCAGCAAAGCTCTGACCAGGTGCTGCTCAATACCATCAAGACCACGGTCCCTGAAAACAAGAAGGATGTACCTTCTACTTCATAACTAATTGATACTCTAGTTCTACACTGAGCACAATACACCACAAACATTGAGTTCAGAGCGTTAGGCCAACTGTCAGCTTCATCTGAAATACTTTATACCAGTATTAACCTCCTTAATGGTTACTACGCCTCTGCACTTCCAGCATTATTTCTTTCTAGTCAATCATCTAGGTGTCAGTGTACTGTGTGGCCATTCCATGCCGTTTTACTTTCCTCCGACACCTTCTGTTCAGGCTGGAGCATTATAGGCTTTACATCATGTTTGCTACTGAACTACACATATATACAGGCATAAATTAACAATTCACATTCAATTTTCATTAAAAGATACTGAATGTTTCAAGCTTACCACAATTCATAGAATAAACACAGATACGTTGACTAGCAATGAATTCTGGCACAAATACTGGCACAAATTCCCATCTGCTTATGTTCCAGGCTTTTATTTAGCAAAAATATGAGCTGGCTTCAACGCACTGTTGCTTTATCAAGCTTATTTGAACTAGTGGTCTCGAACTAACGCTCCTAAGTGATTATATCAGCGAGTCTGGCCAATGGAGCCACGTTTCGACAAGTGTTTGAAAAAATTTTTTACCTTCCTACGTCTCCCCTAACAACCAAAGATAGTATTTATAGTCCGACCAATCGTGTTTAGTCTTATATTTGTTGCGCTCCAATCAATTTGGAGTTTACATGGTAGGCTATTTCCGTACGCAAGGTTTTTTTCAAACACGTTATAAAAAAATTTTATGAGCAGAAATGATTTCATGCTGTCAGGCATCCCCACTATTTTATTTTGGTTATAACTTGTTAATTCCTAGACTATTTGCGTAACGTTTTACATATTCTTTGTCAGCAAGCCCTAAGGAACCCAAATATACAAATTTAAAAGAGCTAAGTGGCTGCGTTCAAAATATGCAATTTCTTCTACCTCCTGTTTCGAAGATGTGCTGTCTGGGTACTGTAATGTT
Source organism: Oreohelix idahoensis (assembly GCA_024509875.1). NCBI lineage: Eukaryota > Metazoa > Mollusca > Gastropoda > Stylommatophora > Oreohelicidae > Oreohelix > Oreohelix idahoensis. The sequence goes on along the minus strand of JAMPIV010002599.1, from coordinate 12,713 downwards.
TTCAAACGTAAACCCATCTATTGTCATCTTTTCTAATAAGAGTTTTTCAGGATTTAAAAACCTAACTCTGGGAAGGTTAGTGTTTTTATCACTGTCCGTCCGAAAAAGTTAGTGCATGTGGCCTTACACGCGTGATAGTAGTAATTGTGTATCGCGTTACGCTTGTTGGGGTGGCATTAATAGCGAAACGCGTGTTTAATTTTGCATGCGTTCGGCTTTCTGCCTCTCCCTTCTCTCTATCCTGCTTTATCTGTCTTTTAGTTACGCTGTGTATGGGATGAATGAAATATTAAATTTAGGTCATTGTTTCAGCTTGCGTATCTCAAGTTTAGTACATGTTTCATTGAAGAAAGCGGGTAATAATATAGTAGGCTTTTACTATCAACGTGAAAGCGTTACAATTTGCAGACGAAGCATAAAACAAAGGAGATTTCGAGTACATTCTTTGTGACAGCACTGTTATTTTACCATTGCTCTTTTCTTTATTAGAATTTATTTGTTAGGCTTTATATTTACCTGATAATTTATATATGTGTATATAGAATATTTCACGACACCTCCCCTCTTAAAACAGACATTCCATGTCAGTCCTTTATTCTATATACACATAGATAAATGTAAGTCAACTTGACTTTACTCTGCTGTGGTGCTATCATGGTTTTATGTAGTTGGGTCCATTCAGAGTAGGCACTACTCATGAAATCTGCCTCAGACTTCTAAAACCAATAATATATTTCGGTTATGTTACTGAACAGCCGCAAGTGTGAGTGCTTGTCTTAATGCTGCTTCGCAACCCGTATTCACCATTTCTCTTCTCTGAGTCTGCGCAATGACATGTCCAGAGAACATTATATTTCCCTCAAAATGTACGTTATGAGGAGATAACATATACCTGGTGATAGCAGAGTTTTCGTAGTGGATCCCATAATCTTCTTATTATCCTGTATGAAACATTCGGAATATCCTCAATCAAAGAGGCAACTCAGGGATTCGTTACGTTCCTCCGAAATGTTTACATCCAACAATTTTCTCATCATTCTAGAGAAGACACTAGGCGCATTCTTCAATCCAAATGGCAATCTATTAAACTCATAGTGTCCTTCTGAGGTACTAAAAGCTAGGTATGGTCTAACCTCAGGCTTTACTGGAATCTGATAGTATCCTTTACTCAAATCCACTTTTGAGAAATATTTAGCTTTATTTAGTCTGGCAAACAGCTGATTTGTATCCGGCAATGGATCCACCTGTCCTTCTGTAATAGCATTCAGTCTCCTGTAATCTATACAGAGTCTATGTTCTCCAGAGGGCTTCCTTAAGAGTACAACACCGGAACTATACGAAGATTCACTGTGCGAAATAATTCCTTCCTTCAACAGATAGTCTATCTCTTCCTTCAAAGCTTTCTCCTTAGCAAACGGAATCGAATATGGTTTCATACAGACAGGTGTGGGGTCTATCAGTTTCATATCATATTCCAATAGGTTGGTATGCCCTGGTCGGTCTGTTAACACCTCTGCATGATTATTTAGAACCTGTTGCACTCTCTCTTTCTGAGTTTTCGTTAAATGTGTACTGATTTTCACCTGTGCTGCTGTCTCACAGGGGTGTAATGGATATTCAAATGATGAAAGTGGTTCCTTTTTCATCTCCATGGCGATGGACAAAGTCAACAAGTGTGTCTCTTCCTGATGTTCTCTTTCCAAATATTTCTTCAGGAGATTCACATGATAGATTTTTTCTTTCCCCTTCTTATCTATCTTATAATTTGTTCTAGACACCTTCTCTAAAACTGTATATGGACCCTGCCATCAAATTTGTAACTTATTCTGACTCCCGGGCAAAAGAAGCAGTACTTTCTCTCCCACAGCCAAATTTCTGTCTTTCGCCTTCCTGTTATAATAGGCAGCATGTTTCTTCCTGGCTTGTTTCAAATTTTCATTGGCAAGTTTCCAGCCAGTTTTTAAACGCGTGGTCAGCTCATTCACATATTGGTATGAAGATGTAATGTTTTCCTCTGCCTTTTCATCAGTCCACGTTCTTAACAAAGCTACATATGGACCTTTAATTTTGTGGACCTATTTGTCCATGCACCGGTATGGTCTCTTCCACTCGAAGCTTTATAGTGATGATTTTTCCTCCCAGAATTATCATGCACAAAACGACCGCTACCAATTCTTTTCCTTTTGGGGCTTTCTCCCCACTTAAAATTCTTGATGAGAGATTTCCTCTCTACATCTTCTTCCTCCAGTTTGTTTAAGTCCGATTGAGGGATTTTCGGCTTATCCTGGGGTAAGACATCTGTTTGCACTCTCCGCATAGTGGCCATTGTAAAACAGTTAAGTGAAGCTTGTCCGTGAAAAGGGGCTTCCCATTCCATTTGGTCCACTTTTTCAAATTTATATCTCTTTTTATTATCAGGCCTAATTTTGCCCCGTGGCGTGTCCAGGTCCTGATCCATGTTCCCACTTGTGGGTGTTCCCTCATGTGCTATGCTACACCTTTCTACAAAATTCTCAATGTCCCATCTTGCTTTGGGCCAATAATAATTGTGAGCCACCTTTTGAATGATGGTACCTATCTTCTCATAGTCCCCATCTGGTTTCACATGTAGGCTCCTTATTAAGTCTGCCCTATATCTTTTAGGAAGTACCAGTTGTCCCTGACCTTTGGATCTAGCTCCAGTCTTCCTATACATCAACTTGTTTTTCATGTAAAAATCTCCCTTGCCTGGAGTTGTATGACAAGTTGACAATTTCCTGAAACAAGGCTTGAGTGTTTTATCCCCAGCCTGTGCCTTCCTCATCTCTTCTGGAGTGGTATCCAACATAATATCCTCCTCCTGTCTTGAGGTCGACCTGACCTGAAGGGTTGCCATATACACAGGTTTCCTTCTGCAACGGTCAGTGTCATGATTGTCCATCTGACAATTCTTACACCACCTTTTTCCTTGGTTGAAAGATTTTCTTTCATCATATTTCCTTTCATCGAATTGTGGGAATTTATTTTTATTTTCATACCGTGGCCTATCCAATTGGTGCTTACCTTTGTTTTGATCCCTAGGATCAAATTTATTAAAGTTCTGTGGTGCCCTAAAGTTATCCACTTGTTTCTTTTTATTACCTGTTACCTCTGCTTGAGCTGCTTGATACCTTTCAGCAACATTTAGCAACTCACCCAGCCTCTCTGCACCTTGTTCCATGAGAAACTTTCTCAGGTCTGGAGCCATGGACTCTCTTAGCTGCTCTATAAGGACCATTTCCTTAAGATCTTGGGTTTTCCCCAGAGAAGTCCATTTCTCCAAGTATGTCTCTATTCGTGCAGAGAACTGGTGATAGGTTTCACCTGACAGTAGTTTCGCATTCCTAAATTTTTTCCTATAAAATTCTGCATTCTTTTCATACCTTAACAAAAGAGCCTGCTTTAGCATGTCATAATTTTCCTGATCACCTCTGCTCATTTTTGCAAAAACCTCATAAGCTGCCCCACGAAGTCTTTGAGATAACTTTAAGCTCCACCTCTCTCTCTCTAACCCATACGTGGTAGCTAATAGTTCATACCTATTTAGGTAGCTCTCTATATCATCGTCTTTCTCAACAAAATGATCTAAATGAAAATTCATAGCTGAGGTTGAGGCTCCTTGGCTAGCAGTGGCATCAGAGGCAAAGGGACTGGCACCATTTTCAGGAGCATGGCCTTGAAACTCAAACTCCCTTAGTCTTAACTCATGTTCCCTTTGTAATCTCTTCTCCTCCTTTTCTGCTTCCCTCTCTGCAGCTAATTTCTTCTCTTCCCTTTCTGCAGTCAATCTTCTTTCTTCTGCTTCCATTTCTGCAGCTAATCTTCTTTCTTCTGCTTCCCTTTCTGCAGCTAATTTCTTCTCTTCTCTTTCTGCAGCCTGTCTTCTTTCCTCTGCTTCCAATTTCTTAGCCTCAGCCTCAATCTGCAACCTCTTAGTCTCAGCCTCAGCCTCAAATTGTAACTTCTTAATTTCCCTTTCAGCCTCTAACTTTCTTTCGGCTTCAAACCTTCTTTCTTCGCGTTCAATAAATTTGTCACATTCCGTAGTGACATAGGCAACCATAACTTGCCCATCTAATCCTAACTCTTTTGCAGTCTGAACAGCAGCAGATCGAAACTTGGCCAGGTCCGCCATTGTCTATCAGGTAAATTTATACAATGTCTAACCAACAATTCAATCTCTAAATATATATCTAATGGACAACACAGGCACCGTGAGCTCAACCTTATTTAATTCCACCCAAGGATACCTTTTAATTCTTATATTCCCTGAAGTGAATTACCCCCAATATTTGTAACAGGTAAAGATTCAAAATCCCAAGAGCGAGACCCAATATATGTGGTGAAGTGGGATGTTATAAATATTTATAGGGGACTTAGTGTACTGACTGAGATCAGCTGTGAAGGTATCTATATCTAATAAGAGTAGTGTATTATAGATAACCTTACTTGCTGCCACATATGTATACCTCAGTCAGAATTATTCTGGAATAGTGTGATGACTACGTTGTATGTCTAGGGTATGTGTATGACGAAGTGTAAGTCATAACAACAACAGACAGATAAACAATTTAATTTATTCCACCACACTTGACAACACTGTGACACTCACATACATAAAACACTCTACAAGGATATCTTAAAGGAGTCACTGATAACTTTTCAAATAACAATATGTATTCATTGCTGTCATGAATGAATATGTGTCCTGATTCAAATACAAAGGGGAACCAGGAATCACAATCAATTTTACTTACAAGTTATATGTACAGAATTTATCAATATGAATATTGTAGTGACATATATTATTAAAAGTATCCTATGTGTGTCAGTTGTGTAGTAGTAATATGAGGTAATACTGGTTTTGTTTTGTTCAAGCTCTGTTGGTATTTGTCATCATGACTTCAATATTTTGTCTTTATTGGAACTAGTATTGGAGATGTTCTCAGTTCCTGATATTAAAACAATTTACTTCCCCTCTTAAGTTTATGTTACAATGTTATTTTAAGATGGGGGTACATAATTTTGAGCTCAGCTGGCCACATCAGCTTATCTTGCGTGATGGCGGCAGGAAAAGACTCCTCTGCTCGATTTCTCCCCTGTGCTCTGGAGACACCTCACTGATAGCTAAATGGACCAAGGTGTATGCTGTCCGACTCTGGATTCAGCAAAGCTCTGACCAGGTGCTGCTCAATACCATCAAGACCACGGTCCCTGAAAACAAGAAGGATGTACCTTCTACTTCATAACTAATTGATACTCTAGTTCTACACTGAGCACAATACACCACAAACATTGAGTTCAGAGCGTTAGGCCAACTGTCAGCTTCATCTGAAATACTTTATACCAGTATTAACCTCCTTAATGGTTACTACGCCTCTGCACTTCCAGCATTATTTCTTTCTAGTCAATCATCTAGGTGTCAGTGTACTGTTTGGCCATTCCATGCCGTTTTACTTTCCTCCGACACCTTCTGTTCAGGCTGGAGCATTATAGGCTTTACATCATGTTTGCTACTGAACTACAATATATACAGGCATAAATTAACAATTCACATTCAATTTTCATTAAAAGATACTGAATGTTTCAAGCTTACCACAATTCATAGAATAAACACAGATACGTTGACTAGCAATGAATTCTGGCACAAATACTGGCACAAATTCCCATCTGCTTATGTTCCAGGCTTTTATTTAGCAAAAATATGAGCTGGCTTCAACGCACTGTTGCTTTATCAAGCTTATTTGAACTAGTGGTCTCGAACTAACGCTCCTAAGTGATTATATCAGCGAGTCTGGCCAATGGAGCCACGTTTCGACAAGTGTTTGAAAAAATTTTTACCTTCCTACGTCTCCCCTAACAACCAAAGATAGTATTTATAGTCCGACCAATCGTGTTTAGTCTTATATTTGTTGCGCTCCAATCAATTTGGAGTTTACATGGTAGGCTATTTCCGTACGCAAGGTTTTTTCAAACACGTTATAAAAAAATTTTATGAGCAGAAATGATTTCATGCTGTCAGGCATCCCCACTATTTTATTTTGGTTATAACTTGTTAATTCCTAGACTATTTGCGTAACGTTTTACATATTCTTTGTCAGCAAGCCCTAAGGAACCCAAATATACAAATTTAAAAGAGCTAAGTGGCTGCGTTCAAAATATGCAATTTCTTCTACCTCCTGTTTCGAAGATGTGCTGTCTGGGTACTGTAATGTTTTCAAACGTAAACCCATCTATTGTCATCTTTTCTAATAAGAGTTTTTCAGGATTTAAAAACCTAACTCTGGGAAGGTTAGTGTTTTTATCACTGTCCGTCCGAAAAAGTTAGTGCATGTGGCCTTACACGCGTGATAGTAGTAATTGTGTATCGCGTTACGCTTGTTGGGGTGGCATTAATAGCGAAACGCGTGTTTAATTTTGCATGCGTTCGGCTTTCTGCCTCTCCCTTCTCTCTATCCTGCTTTATCTGTCTTTTAGTACGCTGTGTATGGGATGAATGAAATATTAAATTTAGGTCATTGTTTCAGCTTGCGTATCTCAAGTTTAGTACATGTTTCATTGAAGAAAGCGGGTAATAATATAGTAGGCTTTTACTATCAACGTGAAAGCGTTACAATTTGCAGACGAAGCATAAAACAAAGGAGATTTCGAGTACATTCTTTGTGACAGCACTGTTATTTTACCATTGCTCTTTTCTTTATTAGAATTTATTTGTTAGGCTTTATATTTACCTGATAATTTATATATGTGTATATAGAATATTTCACGACACCCAGATTAATGCTAGACATTCCTTTTCACTTGTTGAATAATTTTTTTCCGCTTTGTTCAACTTGCGGCTTGCATAAGCGACTGGGTACAATTCCCCGTCTTGTGAGGAGGACCTTTGCAACAATGTAGCACCTAGGCCCACATTGCTTGCGTCACTTCTCACGACAAATTCTTGATTCAAGTCAGGCAATTTCAATACCGGCCTGCTTGTGAGTTTTTCTTTTAACTCTTGGTAGACTAATTCCCACTGTGCTGACCAATTAATTGTATCAGGTTGTCCCTTACGCGTTAAATCCGTCAGAGGAGCAGATATATAGTTAAAGTGTTTAATGTACTTTTGGTAGAAACCACACAACGACACAAAAGATCGCACATCTTTTTTTGTTTGTGGCCTCGGTGCTCTTCTCAATTTTTCCAGATTCTTGGGGTCAAGGGTCATGCTACCCTGATGTACGGTATTTCCCAAGAATTCCAACTCTTTACATCCAATACAACATTTTGTTGGTCTAGCAGTCAAGTTAGCCTCTCTGAGTCTATCAAACAGCATATTCAAAGAGGTAACATGTTCCTCAAATGTTTCAGTAGCGATAAGAATATCATCCATGAAATTCGAGATGCATGGATTTTTCAGGGGATCCAACAATTTTCGCATCATCCTCGAAAACACACTCGGGGAATTTTTCAACCCAAACGGCAACATGTTGAACTCATAATGGCCTTCCGAGGTGCTAAATGCTAAGTAAGGTCGAACCTCAGGCGTTACAGGAATTTGATAATAGCCTTTGCTAAGATCCACCTTAGAAAAATATTTTGCCTTGTTCAGTCTGGCAAATAGTTGATTTATATCAGGTAATGGATCCACCTGACCTTCTGTGACAGCATTCAGGTTCCTGTAATCTATGCACAGTCTATGTTCCCCAGATGGTTTTCGCAACAAAACCACACTAGAACTGTAAGGAGATTCACTGTGAGAAATAATCCCTTCTTGTAATAAATAATCTATCTCCTCTTTCAAAGCTTTTTCCTTAGCGAAAGGAATAGGATAGGGCCTCATACAGATGGGTGTTGGGTCTAGTAGTTTCATATCATATTCCAACAAATTTGTGTGCCCCGGCTTATCCGTTAACACGTCTGTATGTTTCTCTAGGACCTTTTGAACCTGCTCCCTCTGTCCTTTTGTCAGGTGAGTACTGATCTTTACCTGTGCAAACGTTTTACCGGGCTTCAGTGGGTACTCAAATGAGGTGAGCGGGTCATTTTTCATTTCGGTTGCGATAGACAAGGCCATTAAGTGTGTTCCTTCCTGGATTTGCCTGTCCAGATATTTCTTCAGAAGGTTCACATGATAGACTTTTTCCTTTCCCTTCTTGTCTATCTTATAGTTTGTTCTGGATACCTTTTCCAAAACTGTATATGGACCTTGCCATCCGATCTGAAGTTTATTGCTGCTGCCGGGCAATAGAAGAAGCACCTTCTCCCCTACAGCAAGCTCCCTATCCTTCGCTTTTTTATTATAATAAGCAGCATGCTTTTTCCTGGCTTGTCTCAAATTATCATTTGCCAGTTTCCAACTAGTTTTTAAACGAGTGGTCAGTTCGTTCACATATTGATATGATGAGGTAACAGTCTCTTCTGCCTTCTCATCGGTCCATATCCTCAACAAGGTTACATATGGACTTTTAACTTTGATGACTTATTTTGCATGGTACCTGTATGGTCCCTGACATTGGAAGCCTTATAGTGAGGATGTTTCTTCCTTGTATCATCACTCACAAATCGTCCACTACCAATTCTTTTCCGGGGTTTTTCTCCCCACTTTAATTTCATTGTGAGAGATCTTCTCTCTCATTTATCTTTCCCCAGTTCACATAAATCCGACTGAGGGATTGTCGGCTTATTCTGGGTTAAAACAACTCTTTGTACTCGCCGCATAGTTGCCATTTTAATACATTCAAGTGAAGACTGTGTGTGAAAAGGGGGCTCCCATTCCACTTTGTCTACTTTGTTATAATTATTTTTCCTCCCAGGCCTAAGTTTGTCCCGTGGCGTGTCTAGGTCCTGATCATTTCTCCCACTTGTGGGTGTTCCCTCATGAAATATGCCGCAGGCTTCTACAAAATTCTCAATAATTATCTTTACATCTGGCCAGTAATATTTTTGAGAAACCTTTTGGCAGATGGTACCTACTTTCTCGTGGTCCCCATCTTTTCCAACATATAAGCTCCTTATTACATCTGCCCTAAAATCTAGGGAAGTACCAGTTGTCCGTGACCATTTGAACCAGTTCCGGCCTTCCTATATAACAATTTATTCTTCATATAAAATTCTCCTTTGCTTGGAGGTGTGTGGCAGGTACGCAATTTTTTAAAGCACTGCTTCAGTGACCTATCTTTAGCCTGTGCCTTCCTCCTCTCTTCCGGATGAGTATTTATTGGTTCATCTTCTTCCTGTCTGGATTGTGAACGGGTCTGGACTGCTGCCAAGGCCACAGGTCTCTTGGGATCCCCAAGAAGACATAACGGCACCCTAATATTAGAGAGTAGATGGGTGCGTTTAACACTGCTGCTCTGATTACTCCTTCCACATAGCGAGTTTTCACCGTTATCCTGGCAATGGGAAGTGTCATAAGTGATATGTCCTTGGTCGCCCCTTGTATCTCCACTGTTTCTGTGGTATACTGATCCGGGTTCACCAAGTGCGCACTCACCACAGAATCAAAATCCAAACCGGTATCGTAAAGGCACCTAATGGTGACCCCATTACATACCACGTCCTCACACACTGGGGGGTGATAAGGTTCCTACTGTCCAGTAGGTTTTACCTTTTCTTCCTTTTTCCCCAACTTCATAGCAGCAAATCCAGCAGGTTTCCTGTTACATACTTTGGTGTCATGTCCTTCCCTCTTACACCATCTACAATATAATCTACCTTGATGAAAAGGTTTTCTTTCCTCATATTTCCTGTCAGTGAATTGTGGGTTTTTATTTTTATAATCATTGCGTGGCCTATCAAAATTTTGCTTACCCTTATTACCTTGATCTTTGTTGTCAAATCTGTTAGAGTTTTGTGGAGCCTTATAATTGTCTAGATGTTTCTTTTTGGCGCCAGCTACATCTGCCTGGGCTACCTGATACCTCTCAGTGACATTAAGTAACTCACCCAGCCTCACTGCACCCTGTTCAATGAGACACTTTCTCAAGTCTGGAGCCATGGAGTCTCTCAATTGCCCAATAAGGATCATTTATTTAAGATCTTGTGTTCTCCCCAGAGCAGTCCATTTCTCCAAGTAAGTCTCTAAACGGGCAGAGAACTGGTGATAGGTCTCACCCGACAGTAGCTTGGCATTTCTTAACTTTTTCCTGTAAAATTCACCATTCTTTTCATATCTTAACAAAAGAGCCTGCTTTAGCATGTCATAATTGTCTTGTCATCCCTGCTCATTTTTGAGAAAACTTCGTAAGCTGTTCCCCTAAGACCTTGGGACAACTTCAGGCTCCATCTTTCCTCTTCTAGCCCATAAGTTGTAGCTAATACCTCATACCTACTTAAATATGATTCAATATCATCATCTCTCTCAACAAAATAATCTAAGTGGAACCCCATAGCTGAGTTAGAGGCCCCCTGACTAACAGTAGCATCAGAGGTAGAGGGGCTGTGACCATTTTCAGGAGCATGGCATTGCAACTCTAACTCCCTTAGTCGAAACTCATGCTCCCTTTGTAATCGTTTATCTTCTGCTTCCCTCTCGGCAGCCAATCTCTTTTCTTCTGCTTCCCTTTCGGCAGCCAATCTCTTTTCTTCTGCTTCCCTTTGCAGTCGTTTTTCTTCTGCTTCTAATTTTCTCTCCTCAAACTGGAGCCTCTTGATCTCAGCCTCTCTATCAGCCTCTAAGGCCCTAGCCTCCTTGTCAGCCTCAATTTGTAAAGGTTTTATTTCTTTATCTGCCTCTCTATCTAACTCTAATTTCTTCATCTCCCTAGCATCTTCTAACTGCATTCTCCTCCCTTCAGCTAATCTATGTTCTTCCCTAGCAATGAACTTATCGCATTCTGAGGTGACATAGTCAATCAAGACTTGACCCTCCATGTTCATGTCTCTGGCAGTCTGCACAGCAGCAGATCTAAACTTTACCAAATCAGCCATATTGTTTCAAGCAAGGTTAACAATATACTAAGGTAACTTATTTACTCTAACTAAACAACAACTACAAGCACCAACAGATCATCCACTATTTAAATTCCACAAAAGAATACTTTTAATTTTATTTATATGGGATTCCTATACATGTATTAGGGGAAGTTTACCTAATGAAAAGTTCAAATCTCGGACAAGCCTACCAATATATGTGGTGGATTTGATGTTAATAGATGTTATCATTCAATATTTCTAGTGTACTGAATGAGGGCAGCTGTGAAAGTCCCTGATTATAACAAATTTTGGGTTGAGTTATCAGGGTACCTTTCTGCTACCACCTTATGACCTCAATCAGACTTATACTGGACTAGTATGTGTAGTGGATTTGATGGTACTGTATGGTTGTGATATTACCTAGTGTGATGCATGAGGTCAGCTGTGAAGGCTCCTGAGATAAATGTAGCTGTGAATTTACAGAAGGCCCTTCTTGCTACCACTTACGACCTCACACATATCTTTTTTACTAATGAATGTGGCTACGTTAAAATCTAGGGTACTGATATGTAATGTGTTGTGGTAGATTACATACACACACACAGAGATATTTAATAAGTCTAATAATATTAATAAAATTTATAACACACTGAACTAACTCAAGCTGTTTAAATTTTTGATATTAAATTTTCTTTAAGTTTATTTGTTCTGAACCAAGGTTTTATTTTGGTCAGAACATATAAAAGGTTTTGAAATTATGAATGAAATGCATGAATATATGTCATAATAAACTAGAAAATGTGTACATATGTATTTCAAATGACTGGTTAATAGTAATTATCTTAAGATAGTCCCAGGAGAACTTATTTCTAGATATGCTGTTGGGGTGATATCATCACTCCCTGTCTATGACTACCAAACATTGTCCATTCACTGATGGGAGTAATACAAGTTTTATTTCCCAAAATTTTTGTGGGTTCTAGTGATGGTAATATAGTTGGTGTGTTAGTTAGTAAATAAGTTGGTGAAGGTCCAGCAGGCCAGACGCTCACGTATATTGACTGAGTAGTTCTGGTGCTGGAATCTGGTGGCCCCACCTCTCCGTGCTTGGGGGCAATATAAGGCTGCTCTGACAAAATACTAGACTGCACTGGTCCACACTTGTATATATCAACACAGCATTTGACACCACTTTGGTGCCAAACAGAAACTCACACTTCTGCAACAAAAGTATTGGGTCATGTGTCAGAAACTCTACCTCCCTGAGCCACTTCTGCACACAACACTACACAACAAGTAACGTGGGGATTGTATGTAACTTGCTCCGTTATTTGGGGATGTTATTCGTTGCTTATTATGACGATTGCGGTGTAACCTGTAATACATAGTGCTTATCTCTTAACAGTAAAAACGTTTGCAGTTGAGAAAACTGGGATAAATAAACCGCTGGGGACAGGAGGCGACGAACTGTGTATCTTGATCTAGGGGGGGCGATGTTAGGATCGAAGAAGGCTGGGGACATGTTGCCGTACTGTGTGGGTGCTGTGGGCTGTGTTGTGGTTAGTGGGGATGGTATGGCTGGTGTGGCGGCATAGGGAGTGGAACCTTTTCTCTACGTTTTGGTTTATTGTGGTGGGATTTGTTTACTATATGTTAGGAGGGGACGGACTGTTTCCGGTACATGTATTGTTTGGAAAAATTAGAAGAACCGATAGTGAACTGCCCCTCTTACACTAGTTATAATCTGTCAAAAACTAGCTGTCTTGAGATAGCTGGTCAGTATGGGCGCCCTCCTA